>JADFUC010000800.1:0-33874 GCA_019722365.1 Lithospermum erythrorhizon | reverse complement strand
TCAGTAATACTTCGTTCAGTTACGTATTGCTTTCGCTTGAGAATATATATATATATATATATATATATATATATATATATATATATATATATATATAAAATGCTTGATTTAATTCGATAGTAAAAATACTAAACGGTTTCTGGCCACTACTTAGTATTTGTGAGTTTATATTCCACGGCGGGCACAATAGAGCCTTGAATCGAATATAGTGAATCTGGAATTTGAAAGTAACATTAAGTCCAAGCAGGTTCATCGATATGGCAAAGTAAATCTCGTATACAGGTCCATAAAATCAACACGAGCAATAATGCAACTTTCGATCGGGCATGCAACATGTATCGAGAACAATGCCCACATACAAATGCAATGGCCCGACATATGCTATAACAACCCAAAAAGGTCACGTATGCCCCTGAAATGTCTTTATGCGACCCGTAGATTCGCGTATGAAGTATCTGTCGTCAATAACGTAAAGTATCCGTGGCCGTGTGTACACACTCGATAGATCCATAATGGATCATTGTTACCTCCCCCACATCTGTTCGACTCGACCCACAACACTGAATTCAAGACCCCATTTACATGAGACCACCGGCGTGACTCAGTAAAAGTTCAATAGCACCGTTTCACGTGTCACGATTCATGTAATAACGTCTCGCGATAATAAATCTAAATCGTACTTACCACGGTCTTACATATTATAATCAAACATTTGAGTCATCACGGTATCATCCTTGATATATGGGTCCACCCAACATGATGTAAATACACCCGATAATTTAGAAATAATAACTACTAGCATGTTACACACAAATAAGCGATACTTAGCATGCCATGACATACATAATCAGGGAACATGCAAATGTAAAGAGAACCAACACCAAGAGATAAATCCCCACGTGCTAGTACCCTTTAGCGCAAAGCTTCTGACCTGTTAATTAAGCTTGACGCCAAATTAGTCCAAAACTCACCAAATAATATAATAAGATTACATTTTTCATCAATACTTTAGAGTCATACCTTAGTATATTTCGCATCTATTTAATCAAACTTAGGTGTTCTTAATTTTAAATGTATCTTAGTAATTATTCAGTGAACTATCGATAGTTAACTATTTAAAGAGAATCCCTCGATACTTTATAAAAAATCAAGTAAATATCATAATAGGTCCGAAAAATTATAATATTTTTATCATAAGGTCCAAAATGTACTATATAGTTTAATAAAATCAGTTTTATATTTTATGTATAGTTGGACTTTATTTCCAATTAACTCCCAAAACTAGTCATTTACTCATCAATAATTCAAAATAAATACCAAGCGAACTCCAAAATTCTAATATTTGATTTATAGTCCAACCACTTACCCCCATAAAATATAAAAATTCATTTCCTAAATTACAATCATAAAAATTTGATCTTTTTATTAAAATCTCCATTCTAGTTAATAAATAAATAAAAATAGTAAACATTTCCCACAAATTCCAAGATTATTATATGTTGGTTGAAATCCAGTAATAAACACAATAAAAATATTATTTTTATTTTAAAAGTCAAAATTATAATTTATTTCTATTTTCTACCAAAAATCCAAAATTATAATATAAAATTAATTAAAAATCCGAAAATAACTATTTTCTCATGAATATATTACTGGAAAAACTCTATTATTATATCTATAATCATAAACATCTCAAATCTAAACATATCTAACATAAAAAATCAAATCTTTAATTAAATATATAAAATTTCAAAATAAATTATTTAAAATTAACAAAATTCAATTCTTTCCATTAACAATGACCAATCCTAGGAGCCAAATATCTTAATTTAACAATTTGAAGTTATTAAATTGAAACCCTTAAATTTTCAAATTTTTGAAATTCTCCAAAACTCAGATGAAACTTAAATACGCCCAAAAGCAGCAAGGGAGGGAGAAGATTGATATATTTTTCTTGAATTTTAGAGCAAGGATGAGGATAAAGTGGGAGAAAAAAGAGAGAAAAATCTTGAGTTGCTTTCTAGCAGGAAAAGAGCGATGGTTTTTAACAGGTTAGGAGTTGGCTTTTTGTTTTGTTTTTGTTTTTGTTTATAGTCTTAGGATGAGCCCATAAAATAAAAAGTCTATTAATAAAAAAGGCCTCTCGTTTAGCTCGTTAATGAACATAATTCTTTTAACCCGCACGTAAAATCGTAGCTCTTTTTTTCCAATTAAATTTTACCCACATAATTTAAGTTCGCTATTTGATAACAATTACGTTCAGTCCCATTTTTATTATATTACGTCAATTACCAATTACTAGATTGCAATTAATTAAACCGGGTTGGGTTATTTCATGAAGGCGATAGAAGGTCGACTCTTTAACCGTTAGAATCGGTCCAAAGTTGATCTGAGGACTCGTATTTAGCGACATCCCTACAATTGACCAGTTGATACTAGTGGAGCTTACGACGATTAACCTTAATGAGACTTACTAAGATTTTCTGAGGTAAGGATCGGATACTTGGAGGGGTTATTGATCTAACTTGGCTAGAAAATATGTGTTGGAGGCACGATTGAGGAGCCTGAGTGGTAAGGACGATACTGAAGATGAACCAACTATTGTTGGTGATGGTGTAGAGCACACCGGGCTTGATGATGTCCGTGTCCATGTAGGTAAGCCGATGTGTTTAGGTGCTTTAGTTTATATTTTTTGGGACAAATAGGGGGAGATGTCCGGATGGAGAACCCTATGGTGGTGTGTTTTATTTTTCTTTTTGGATGTCTGGTGGTGTTAGCCATTATGGATTTTATATTTTATGTTCTATGGCATCTGTTTAGCCATCTGTTTTAATATTTGTGTTGACATTTGGACTAATATTTGTGTTTGTATTCCATCTTGTGTGATGTGTTTATTTGCGGTTGTATACGCTATGTTGATTTGCGGATTATATACGTTGAATTGTGACGTGTGAGGTTACCGAGATTTGTCAGAAAAACTTACAAAGGAGAATTTTGTTAGTGCATGGAAATTGGCCAAGTGTTTCGCGATGTTACACTAAGCGTCTTTAACAGGTTGGTAGCAACAACTTTCGAGCGGTGACAAGATCTACGAAGAGATTGTGTTTCCTTATATGAAGAAGATATCTTGAGATATGATTTGTATGAATGAAAAAGGAGTTACTTGGGCATTTCACACATTTAATAAGAGAAGGAAAGAAGACCAAATGCATTGAATGTGTTTACAAGATGGAAGTTTTATTTATGGAAGTTATTACCATAAACTTGTTTGTGCCTACACTATATAAAGGCCTCACATGCGGACACTGCTTCTTTACAAAACTAGAGTGATACATTGTGTTTTGAGGGCAAAAGAGCTTCTGAGTTTTATTTTATTGTAGAGGTAGAGATATGCAGTGTGTTATAACTCCTTTAGATTGTACAACTATTGTTAACGTCATGTTACAACCCAGTCACCTTTTTAGTGATTACGCGTAGTTTTACACATTACTAGGGATAGTAGCGAGTGGAGGATAAGTGTCGGGGAGAACACGGACTTCCGTACATAGAGATAGAGGTGGAATAGGCGAAGAAAGGTAGAACTTGTTAAATTATAAGTCCTTATTTGTAATTCGCATATCATAGTGGAATCCTTCCTTGGGCAAGTTGCCCTCAGGACACAGAGTCTTCTACGTTGTACCCGGCCGGGATACCAAGTTGTTATGTTTTTACTTTTAGCACAATCTTTATTTTATTACTCTTGTGAGTCGATTCGTAGTGTTGGTAGCGGTGTGCGGCGGTGATAGTTCGAAGTAGACGATTACACTTTTTCAATTATATTGAGACGATTCAAAATTAGTGGTCAAATGTTGAGTTAATTCATTCAAGTCTTGTGTTAGGGTCGTACTATCTATTGGAACTATGAGATATTAGATCTTATGAAAAATGCTTGTTGAACAATTTGATTGATCAACCGATTTATAATTCAAGTGGAGTATATATTAATTGTTGGACAATTAATATTTAGGGTTTACCGGTATTGACATTAGGGGCTACGATGACTTGCTTACTAGGGTCCGCTCGTAATCTATATATTAAAGCAATAATCGTTAATATTGTTTAATATATTGCTCTTGTCAATCCGCTACCATAATATTATTCAAGAAGAATGGTACACACATGTAATTCGTTATTTATTGTTTTTGTTTAATCCGTAGTATCCTGGGATTCGTATCCGATTAGTTTAGAACTTTTAGATACGATGTAGAATCCAACAGTGGCCTCAGAGCTCAGGCTACGTGATTACAATTATGTAAATAATCTGTAAAATATGTTTTGCTGAATTACGGGACTGATTTGCATGTTTAATTTGTAATTAATGGTGTTTTAATTCTTAATTGTTGAATTATGTGATTAGATAAATTAAGTATAATTAATTATTATTTATTTTTGAAATTTATTAATGTAGAAAATTTTCAAATAATATTTTTGATTTTTGAGAATTTTTTCAGATTTTTTCGAATTAATTTTTGTATCAGTTTATTAATTAAAACGAGTAAAAACCATCGATTCTGTGCTGAATCGTATCAGACAAAAAAAGTCAAAAAGTTGCGCTGCCATGTCAACCTTAGTTGATGTCAACAGTGACGTCATCAGGTTAGAAAGTCAACTGAGTTGACTTAGTCAAACGAGTTAACTCGTTGACGAGACCCGACCCATTAACTCGGGTTAACCCAAACCAACCCGACCGGAAACGGATCCGATCCGGATCTGCCAAACACGTGGCACCCACGTCAGCGGCCATGTCAGCCCATGTGATTACACGTGGCAGTCCACGTCAACACTAACGTCAGCATGATGTGGTAATGGTCTTGTATGGGCGTGTGGGGCGGACACCCGAAACTGTTTTAGACGTACGGGCCGGACTCCCGAATCCGTGTCCAACGTCCATTCTGTGCGTTATGCTGATGTTTTGGCCTACTGGGCCGTCTCGCAGCGTGGTTTTCTGGGTTGTTTGAACCGGTCCACTATTTATTAATTGGATTGTCCAATTTAATTAATTAATGGGTCAATTGAGTTTTGATTTGATTCAAACACAATTTTTGATGGATTTTTGCTAGAATTGATTTATTAGAAATCAATTGAATTTGATTAATTTAATTTCTTGATGAAAATTATTTTAATCAATTTATTTTAACCACATTAAAATTAGTTCTAATAAGATTAGATTAAATTTAATTATTTCTTGGAATCAATTAAAGCTAATAAACATTGATTAATTAAATTTTAATTTTGATTAGGTTTAATTATTAGATTTCAGAAATTGATTTAATTAAATTTGAGACCTATGATTATTAGATAATTAGAGTTTCAAATTATAACATAATTTAGGAATTAATCATCATAAGTGTAAAATAGTATTTTTGGAAAATACTAGTTATTTTAATATTAGATATTAACTTAACACGTTATTAATATTAGATATTAATGATACATTTTAATATAAGATATTAATTTGACACTTTTTAATATTAGATATTAACAACACCTTATTAATATTAAATATTAAAGAATATTAGAATCAGATTACTAGGGATTTTACACTTCAACAAATTAAGTAATTTATTTCATTTGATAAATATTCTTGACACGCAATATGTTGCCTACTCCATGTTATGTATAATAGATGTAACATTGATTGCTTTTCATACATGATAATTAATTGAACTATTAAAAAGTACTATTAACCAACTGCTTTAAAGTACATGGTTATGTGCCCTTTTGATCAAACTGGGGCCGGAGCTCCCCGGAGATGAATAACAGATGTATCTATCCGGCAAGTTAAATAAGCTGACAATTGATTAAACCATGGCCAAATCAGGCACCATGATGGTACAAGTGAACCCCATCAAACTAATAGGCTAATAATTTTTTCTAGAGCAAACGTCGTAAGTTCGTTTTACACAGGGTTCCTACATCAACAAGCAGAGAGCCTCAGTACGGCCTGTAACGCATGGGACGCCTGTACCTTGGGATCCTCCTACACAAAAGTCGGATAGCTAAAGTTTAACATTCTAGGCAAATAAACGGATACTGAACGAGTAATGTATGCCGTCATGAAAAAAATGAAATCAAACATGAAACAAGCACCATATTCCAAAAGTCAACTCTATTATTTCTCAAGAGTATATAATCAACTATTAGTAGACAATCTAAACTAATGGCCTAAGGGGAATTTGGAGGACTATCTTAATCAATATGTTCCCTACACTGAAGTATAGATGACCTTGCCTGAAACTACAGAACAAGCAAATAAAAGAGACAGCCAGCCGACAGGAAAGAGATCGTAGAACATGAACCGTAAACGGGTTTAGTTGGATTGTTGATAGTGTGACGATGTGTAAGTTATCATAACAAATCATTTTGACGAACTTCATTCAATTTTATTTGAATGACCTGCCCTCTAAAACAATTTGTGCAATAATAATGATACACCTGCCCTCTAAAACAATTTGTGCAATAATAATGATACATCTCTCTATTTGTAACAACATTTTCAGTATCTACCCTTCTAACTAATATAATATCACAAAATTGAAACATTTTATTTGTTAACCTATATGTTATCTTTATGCTCTTGTTTAACTTAAAACCAAGTGTACAATAACACATTCAGAGTAAGCCAACCATTTCCTTACCTTTTTGTGAAAATTCAAATTTGGTCCTTTAAAGCTGATCAAATTAGTTATGGGTTCAGGTTACAAAGTACATGCAGGCTAGTTATAAACAAATTTTTTGGCAGAGGTTCTTTAAGAAACTAATGTAATTGACATGTCTAAATAGATTTCTTTTATGACAGAAGAGATATTGTACACAATAATGGACAAGAGTTTTAATGCATACCCGTAACCGTATGGTGGGAAGTACGGGACAGGCATATACGGCCTTCTAGATCCAAAACCAAAATAAGGATCAGGACGCCTTCCCCTGTACTGCTTCATACCAGGAACGTTGGTCCTTTTAGCAGACACCTGGTTGTCATCAGGATAACATACTTCAGAAATTATTTCATAATTGAGGTCTTTTAAAAAATGGTTTCTACCTTCAGTTGACGGCCATGCAATTCTGATTCATTCAGAAGTAGTGCATTCTGAACTCCCTCAATTTCAACAAACTCAACATAGGCATACCCTTTTGGTTGTCCGAACTTATCTGTCAAAATTGTCACCCGGTTCACAGTACCACAAGACTGAAAATGCTGCTGCACTTCCTCGGGTGTACATGCATAGTCTACCTATAATTCAAATGATAGCAAGAAAAATTATGAATGTTCAAATTCACCTCAACAGCCAAAGAACAGAAACTAAAGAAGAAAACCATAGAAAACATTAGTCTTGGTCCCTGTGTTTGGTGGTGTTATTTATTTATTTATTGAGAAGGGAATAGTCTAGACAAATTTACATATCATGAAACATCACCATATTTAAAGGAGGAAATATAATTAAGAATAAAATATAATTTCCCTTACATTTCCAACATATATTGAACGGGCATCCACCTCCTCCTTTTCTGCCTGAGAGGCCTCACCTACATCTTTGTACATATCAAGACCATTAAAATGATTAATTCAACCAACCTTCACCACTATAACAGCCACAGGTCTGCCAATAATTGGCATTTTTATGAAACAATAAGAAAACAGGATAATGATAAAATATTCACATGGCTTGTTGTACATAATACATAACATCTACAGGAAGCAGAAGTAGTAGGGAATATTAAATCATCAGATGACATTAATAAGTAATTATAAATTCTACTTAAAATTCAAATACAAATGTAACTACAAACATAAAGTCAAGAACAAATTCATTTTTTACTTTAGTTGATGTAATCACGTTGAATTTGTACTAATTAAGACAATTGTCGAGCCTAAATCAAATCTTACTTTTAGAGAAGCTATGCGACCTTATGCCAGATTTTTTTTATGGTAACGGAAGAATGACAAACAAGTTAGGTTATATAACTAATTTCTTCATTATCAGATGACATTAATAAGTCTTATCCAAAGAAATTCTACTTAATATTCAAATACAAACGTAATTATATTAGGTAAATTCAAGAAGAAATTCCTTTTTTACTTTCATTTATGTAATCATGTTGAATTTGTACTAATAAAGTCAAGTGTTGAGCCTTAATCAAATCTTACTTTTAGAGAAGTTATGCGACCTTATGCCAGAGTTTTGATGGTAACGGAAGAATGACAAACAAGATAGGATAGAGAACTAATTTCTTCATTATCTGCCCACAGATGTAGATGGCTAAACAGAGATCCCTTGCTTACAGTGCAAGATTTACTGGATGGCAGAAGATGAAAATGGCCAGAAGGTGAGGTTATAACATAACATCCTGATCCTTAAAGCTTTTCAGGGCCTACCAATAGAGGTCATAGTAAGGTGGGCTGGGGAGTAGTTAAGCAAAATATCTTGTCAAGTTGATGTTCGTTGGTACATTTTACCATATTTAAATTGAAAGAAATAAATAGTCGAGTCGGACTAAAAGGTACAGATCATTACTAGTTGATAAACATAATTAAGAATGAGGTGAGCTATATAACTTCTAGTTGGTATAGGATAAAAAATTATTAAAAGTATCTTAAGAATAATTGGGAACTTGTTTTATGTTGGGATATTCTGAAATTCAAACCTACCAAGTGCTTTACTTTGAATCTTGAAATTAAAGTTAAACACATGATAACCAGTTCCAATTTGCATGTGTACCGTACCATTCATAGTATGATTTCATGTAAATATAACTTCTATACCATTGATGTTATCATGTAACAGAGATTGTAAAGGAGAAGAAGCTGATTAAGGACAATGATGTTTATAGAATGATGGTTTAGAGTCTTTATCCCTAGAATTCAGAAACATGGATAATTAAAAGTTACACATCAATAATGAAACCTTAAAATAAGTAAAACAAACAAATAGATGAAATGCAAGCATGCACCCACCAAAATCAACAAATACATGAATTGCAAGAACTACTGCAAGCAAACAATTTCAATTCAGTGACACTGGTCATTTTTCAAAGAGTTGTGACTTTAAAGTTGAACGGAGGTTAGACTTTCAATTACTAGAAGAAGCTTTAGGAAAATATTGTAATTTATTCTTTAGTAGTGTCATGGCAGAACTTCTAACAAAACAAGTATGCACCCTCACTTATCTATACTGAACTCTTATCATATGGTTAGCTTCTTCAAACAAAAGAGATGAGAGAGAGATACAACAAAAGAGACAAAAAAATGGATTCCTGGAATGACTACTAGAGACTGAAACCTCAATTATCGAACAAAAAGGAGAAACAAGGCTACATATATCGATGCCAGTGCTTTTAAATTTCAAATTAGAAAACAACTGAAGCATTTAATTTGTTAATCGAGATTTCAACATGATAATATTCCACTTGTTAAATCTTGAGACAACATTGAGAGAAGAAGACAAGCAATACCTAACCGTATATACAATACTCAATGAGGTGAAATTTTGATTTATGGTTGAAAGGGTAAAACCAGAAAGAATTAACAATAAGTACTGCAAAAGCATACTGATCAATCAATAGCCAATTAACTATGGTGTCACAACAATCAGTAATCATACACCTTACATCCATACTAAAATAATAAAGCGGGCACCGTTTAGATAATTAGATTAGCTGGGAGCCTGGGAATACAACCTAACTCGGGATAATAACACAGCATAAGGTATCCTAATGATGTGTTTCACAATGACAATTAATTGATTGGAGAGTCGATGAAGCACATGTGACTATAAATCGAATTTCCGAAGTTTTTAAAAGCTAAATTCTGACAGTATTATCTTAACACTACCAAAAAAAATAAAAAAACAGAAAGCATCTGAACTGAAACCGGATGCCGACTGAGAACCATGTACGTGGCGTTGACAAGGAAAACAAGCATAAATCAATATAGCAGACAGGTAAAACTACCTTTTTCCCTATCCCACAACAACATGACCAATACCTCCAAAGAGGCTCCTGCTAAGCGGGGGTCGGGGGGCGGTCGGATAGTAGACGGTAACCGATTGACCCAAGAGTGAAGTGCTAGCACTATCTACTACTTCACAATAGGTAAGAGTGAGTAGTGCATTGAGCTATTTGATTTATTCCATTATATCCAAGAGCCAAAGAACACAAAGTCTTTTGACTCCATAGGACATGGAAATACCATTTTCCCAATCCCAACAAACATAGTAGCCAGCATAGGAAGAAATGTTCTTCAAATAAGACAACAAAGCTTGAAAACAGATATCAAGCATACCAGACTGACAAATTTCACACATATAGATATAGGAGAAATTTAAAAATCGAAGTGTATGTATGTCACGATTGCATTAAGGGTAGTACCTTGTTCCCCAACCATTTCTTTCTCCACCTTAGTCTGCATTTCTCGAAGTGCTCCAGCTTCCTCTTCTATCTCCTTCAATCTCTTCTTCATATTCTCCAATTCCTAGAGAAGCAACAAATCAGAAGAGGAAAACTACAAGCTGAAATCTGTACCTACACTAGCCTAATTATTCGATTCAACGAACAAACACATCTTTCTTCCTCCTTTCATTTCTTAAATCCATACACCCTCCATCTCAAAAATATTCTCTAGTTTTCAATTTTGATCTTTAGCTTTTAAATTTTGAATTCAAATAGTGTTGTATACATTGTATAAAATTTGCTGAAATATATAAATAGATAGATTTTCAACCTACTTTACCATTAACATGATAATTTTACTCTAAACTAAGTTACGTGTTAATTAAGGACACAAACTTTGTTCATTTTGACAATTGAAAATAAAAAAAAAGACAATTTTTTGAGATAGAGTTAGTAAAACTTACTAAATCAAATAATAAAACAATACGCAACACGGTAATACACATCACAATAGCATTCGACTGTCAAACAATATCAAAATTTCATACAAAACGATACTCCCCCCATTTCAATCTATTTCAAACCTACTTTGAAGCTATAATTCACTTATTTAACTTTGCATTTACAAAAAAAAAAACTAGATAATACACACTACACACTTAGTGTTATCATATTTCAAATTAATAACAAAATATTTAAATAAGATTAATTTAGAGTCAAACGTGTGTATTTTTTATTGGTAAGTCGAACCTTCCGTTAAGTTGAAATGAAGGTAAAACATTCATCTACGCGCATATAAATTCACTAATAGCTATATAGCTAAAAAGGTCTGTAAATGAGAATATGAGTGAATAAATAGATACTCCCTCCGTTTTTAAAAAAAAAAATTAACATATTCTCGAATTATTTGACGTTTTCTCGAAATATTTGATGTTCTCTCGAATTATTTGGCGTTTTCTCATATCGAAGTGGAGATTTGGCCATCAATAATTGTTAGACTATATGTTCAAAAATTATAAGAAAAATAAAAAAAATTGATATTAGACAAATCTAATGATATAAATTTTATATTTATTAGAATAATGAATAATTAGTAATTAATGGTCAAAACTAAAACTAATATACGAAAACCTCAAATGAAACTCCAACATAATAATTAAGGTCATAAACTTTGTTCACTATGACAATTGAAAATCAAAAATAGAAAATAGTTTTTAAATAATAGTATAAAATTGAGTGGTTATTATATAAGAATCGATAAAAAGAAGTGTAAATGAAAATAACCATATTTTTAGCATCGAGGTCTTCGTCGATGTCGGCATCCATATCTCCTTCCAGGGGAATTTCGGCACCGTAGACTTCGTGCTCTTGCTCTTGTTCTGGATGCTCCATTTTTGGTTTATTAATATATTTTCTGATTGGACTTGGAGTCTTCCAATTTGGCACTGTATTGGGAAGATTTGAGCTTAAGGTTCCAAATCAATTGGGTTGTTATTTGATGCTACAAGAGATTTTGGGGATTAGGTTTTGTGCGTGTGTTTTATTGCAACACTATATGCACCACATAATACTACTCCCTCATTCGGGCCAACACAATACACACACCCAAATGCTTTTTTAACAAACGACAATTTTATTCCCAATGAAACTTTCTAATCACTACACTTGAAATGTGAGGCAAATACTATTTCATTCCCAAATCAACGCTGTTTGGGTGTGTGTATAATAGCCCAGCTCAATTTGATAGTAAATTTTTAACAATCAAGGGCTTATTCAAATCAGAAATCGCCCCAAAATTTTAACAATGTAAAAATTAATAACGCTCAAAAGCCACTCTCAGATTTCTAATAACTCAAAACAACATCTTCTTATCGATTCACTTTACATAATAAATAATAGTAATCCTGTGACTTCAGACAACCACGAAGTTAGCAGAATAAACATGCATCAAAATACAAAACGTCAATGTAAAATTTATATCATTTGGCTTGACACAAATTCAATAAAAAAAGAATAAAGATATCAAAAACGTAGTTATAATTTATTACGCTGTAACGACAACTATTTTAAACAAAAAATTGTCCATTTTAAACAAAAAATTTTAACGACAACTAAAATAACCGAGGAGTACTAACTATTTACACATTCCCAATGTTATATTAATTTTTTTTAATATACAAGGTAGGATTCTAAACGTCTAACAATACGAATTTAGGAAAGATTCCCCAAATTTTTGGATTGAAAATGTTAAATTCCCTTTGGATTGAAAACCGGAGGGAGTACTAATCTGCATGTTTTTACCGGGGTCATTCTTACTTATTTTAAAACGGCCACTTGGCTCTCAACTACTTGAATCGGGTCATTTGGTGATTTCGCTCATTTCAAGGTTAAAATTGACGTCAATTCACTTTTATGAAAGCAAAACCGACTGTACATATATTTACTATGTCAATTTTCAAATACAAAAAAGCACCGATCAATTTAATACTCAGACAACGTCATTTTCGCCTTCATTAAAAACTACGACTGGGGAATACCGAATACGCTTAATGAAACAACAATCCCGACCTATTATACAATTTGTATGCAATCCGATTTAATTCTATTAATCTAGCAAGAATATAATTCCGCAGAATTGTGGGACAACCGACCGATCAAATATTAAAGTTTTGACAAACGCAACTGCCTCGACAAAGCTCAAAGGTAAGTTAAAATTAAAGCTCCCTTGGAAAATACTAATGTGTCTCTAATTAAAAACTTACTCCATTATATACTGAAAAATAAGGGCTGGGGTGCATTATATTTTCACTACTAAAAATATCAATCGGTTTCCTACTCAAAAGTTCATTGACTTTTCATTTTTATAATTGAATTTTTGATATCATGATATTTTGCTTCATGTTTATAATATTTCGGTTTGTTAACAATGGAAAGAGTTTGCATTATATGCTTTTATTAATATATTTTTCTATAAAATATTATACAATACAAACAAAAAGAGCCCATACAAAGCTAACATGGTAAAAGTTAAAAACTCAAAACTAGACAATCTTGCAGAATGGAGTTTAGCATTTGATGAGCTGGTGTATACCAACTTATGTTTTTATCAGTATGCCATTGGGTGGTGCGTTGTGGGCGTGACTTGTTTTTTTAAGTAACAATTTATATTATAAAAAAACATCAAATCTAATTGATGACCAGAAAATAGAATAGATAAAACATACTACTAGGGGCAAATACGTCCTTCATCCTTTGTAGACCCAAAAGCAACATCAACAACTAAATCAATCGAATCCATCTATATCTTAATAGTTTTCGATGTTCGAAATTTCAACAAAGTTTAAAATGTGATATGACAAAGTCGGAAATGGGATATATAACAATGTCACTCATCTTCCTCATCTTCGAACTTAGCTTTGTAATCGTCATCCTCGAACTCGACTTCATCATCATCCTCGAACTCGGCTTCATCATCTATGAAATTGTAAATATAAGAGGGTGATAATTCCACTAGAAATGGACTGGCCCAATACCGATCCAAATGATATTGGACTCACCCGTAACGGGACAGACTAGTGAAGACCACCAAATAAATGGATATGAGCTCGAAGATGGCCCAGAGGTGAAGCCCTTATTCAACAGGTCGGAGCCACCCAGCTCGGTAAGCGAAGGAAGGTTTCGTTAGACTTCAACAGATCAAAAGATCATTAAATAGATAATTATAAGGTGCATTGAAGATCATAATTATCCCACACCTTAATGAGCCGAAACCATTACTACTTGTTAGTAATTGGAGCAATCAAGAACTCAATAAGGTAACAGTCCATACAACTATAAAAGGTAAACCTTGAAACAAATCAAGTAAGTTCACTTTGATCCATCAAATTACCTTTATAGAAACTAAACTCTCTCGATCCTTTACTGGTTTGATCGTCAGAGTGTTTTTGGCCGGACAACCGGTTTTTGTGTTGCAGGCATTTCCATTTGGGCCGACGCGTATCAAAGCACGACTAAGAACACCTGTCATCCGGTCCACTATCCAAACCATACCGGGTCATCATTGACGGCCATAGTGGGAGACTTGCATTAGAAAATCATCACCGTCATATCCAGGAAAATGAACTCCAATGGAAACAATGATCGTCCTCAAGGGAACGACGCCTCGAACCTGAATAATCTGGCTACTCAGAGGTAGAAGGATGTCCCACCGAATGTTCAAGAACCAATCAATATTGTCCCCGTGTCCGGAAGGACACCGCCTGAGGCTGATAATTCACACCCACTATAGATGGCGGGACTGATACAAGGACTTACAGGACAAATTGTCGGTAGAGTGATGGAAGAGCTGAGAACACAATTCCCTACTTTAAGGGATGACCCATCAGCCATATTATCATCCGTCCGGGAGGAAAGGGAGGAGACTTACACCCATACTCCCCCGGTAAGGCTGAACAACGACCCTTCAGCGGCACAACCCAATCATGGGGAGGCTCCGGCACCAGGCATTGCGGGACCTGCTCCTGCGATGGAGATATTAACCTTGTTGCATAAGCAAATAGATGCCCTCACCGAGAGAGTTGCTGGGCAAACGTGAAGAGGAACTAATACGAAGGTAGCTGGAGTCGCGCCGATAGGGATGAATCTCCCTACATTTACTAAATTCACGGGAAAGACAAATCCAGAGGAAGATATCGCGGAATTTTACTTCCAGATGTCATTCCAGCACCCCTACAGCAAAGTGCACTGCAGAGCTTTTCCATCCAGTCTTGTAGGGCCGGCACTAAGATAGTTCAATCATTTACCGGAAGGATGCATAACCTCCTTTGAGGAGCTTAAGAAACGGTTTACGAGAACCTATGTGGGAAGGGTCCGGCAGGATAAGGATGAGCATTCTCTTATGACTATCAAGCAAAAGGATAATGAGGTGATTTCATCCTTCCAGGATCGGTTCCAGACAGAGTTCAACCTCGTCCCTAGGACTGACCAGAAGATAGCAGTCATAGACTTCATTGAGGGATTGAGGACGAGCAAGTTCAAGGAGTCTCTTCTGAAGAAAAGGCCCTTGAGCCTGGAAGAGGTCAATAAACGTGCTTATAAGTACATCCGGATCGAGGAGGCATCAAAAAGAGATGAGAAGAGGCGTGGCAAGCGTCCGATGGAGGAACCTCGCCGAAGGAGCCCCGAACCAAAAAGGTGAAGCGCTTTGGATAGGATCCGGGAGCCGGATAGGGGATACTCTATAGCAGACCTCCCTCAGAGCAGTGCTTCAATAGGAAGTATATTCTTGGAGATAGAGGACAAGAGGATGCTGCCGCGACCTCTGAAGCAGAAGACCTCTCAGTTTAAGCATGATATGAGCAAGTAATGCCAGTATCATAAAGACCACGGTCATGATATGGATGATTGCAGACACCTCACGATTGAGACTGAGAAGCTCATATAGAGGAAGATCGGAGTCCCTGGACGGTCTTTTTAATATCACTGGGAGGGTAAATGTCATTTCAGGGGGACGTAGTGGAGGAGGAGATTCTGGGAGCTTCTATGCCATAACAGCTGAGGAGCGCCCTGAGTTCCCAAATCTATCCTTTTCCATAAGAGACTTCAAGGGAATCGAATGCCCTCATGAGGACCCGCAGATCCGGCCAATCGCCATGCCCTTAGTTGGGTTCACGGGCGAAGCGGTGAGCCCGTTGGGAGTAGCAAACCTCATGGTTACCATGGGGAAGCATCCGCAGCAGGCCACGAAAATGGTGAAATTTACCATGGTGAATATATCTGAAGGGCCTACAACCACATCATTAGGAGGTTAGCGTTGTCCCAATTCGAGGTTGTGATCTCCCTGATTCACTTGGAGATGACGTCCCAACACGATATGGGACGGGAGATATCCAGGGCAGCCAAAAAAGGTGAGAGGATGCTAGTTGGCCTCCACAAAGCGCATAAAGGCGCAAATGGAAGTCGGATCCTCTTCCAAGAGAGCAGAGGAGGCTCCGGATAGGAATGTGTGCACCCTACAGGTACCCGAGAAGAGCCCACAGAAAGGGAAGCCACATGAGGATGTCCAAAGCGTACCTTTTGATGAGAATGATTTGGCTAAGGTCTTCAAGATAGGTAGAACCCTGGGGGCAAAACACTAGGAGATGCTCATTCGAGTCCTCCGGGAGTACCGGGACATATTTGCATGGGAGCCAAAGGATATGCCAAATGTAGATGCGGGAGTGGCGGTGCACCGATTGTATGTGGAACCCCTCTATAAACCCATCAAGCGTAAGGTTTAAAACCTTTTCGTGAGGACAAAGTGAGAAGCAATTGTGTGAGGAGTGAATAATTTGGTTTGGGGCGTACGCCATCCAGAGTTGTTATTTCCGACTTGGTTGGCCAACGTGTTATTGGTCCCAAACCCGAATGGAACATGGTGGATGTACGTACTTCACCAAAGGCCGCTTATGCGTGGCGGATTTCTTGAATGCTCAGGCATTCACTAAGATATTCATGGCGCCAAGGCCATGATGTATCACGGATCTACCGTCAGCTATTACCTTCGATTGAATAACGCCGAAGCCTACATATCAATGGACGGTGAATAACGGTTTCTACCTCGATAGGCGTGACACGGAGATCTATCTCGACGACATTGCTCATAAAGAAATGAGGCACAAGATCATAAGTGCCAACCTCACCTGAGCTTGAGAACACACGAGGAAGTACAAGCTACAATTGAACCCTGATAAATGCTTGGCGAACATCCACGACATACATGATCAGCCAAAGAGGATCGTAGAGCCCAATCCGCATAAAAGCGAGGCCTAACGACTCAACCCATGGACGCAACATTATCAATCGATTCATCTCACAGCCGAGATTGAAGTCTTCCCTTCTTCAAGGCCATGTTAAGCGGAAAAGAGCTCGAATGGGTCGAGGATCAAGTGAGAAGTCATTCCAGGAGCTTAAAGCCTATCTCCAATCCCAACAGTTGTTAGCACGACTAGTGGCTGGGATATTCTAAATTTATATCTGGTAGTTTCAAGGTGCCTGAAAGAGTACGCCGATCAAAGAGGACCTAAAAGGTTCAGAGGCCCGTTTACTAAGTCAGCCAAGTCATTAGAGGAGTTGAAACATGGTACCTCGATAGAGAGTTCGGTGTTTGCCCTAATAAGCGGCCCGGAAATCAAGCCATGTACTTTGAAGCACACCAAATCGAGGCGCGACGGACCAACCATCGAGGCGCATCTTTTGAAAATCCAAGCAGTCAGCACGAATTCGTCAAATGGGCTTATCGAGCTGCTGAGTTCCCAGATAAGTCCCGAATGATACAAAGCCTCGCATTAAAGAGACTGTGGTCGAACGCACCTTACGGTTAGCTTAAGGACAGACCGAAATTGGACAAACCAGAGGCTCAATGAGAAGGTCCGTCATATAATGTAGACGGTACGAGTAATTCATGGTCAAAGGTGGATAATGCTACGGTCCCTGAGGCAACAAGCGTTAAATATGTTGGCGATTCGCCTTCAAGGCAACGAACATCGAAGTTGAATACGAACCATTTGGCAATGGTTTAACATTAGAAAATGCTTTGGGCGCAGAACACATCCATATTAGGATGGATTCTTCACGATGGTCGCGCGGCGGCAATTTTAAAATCGTGACTTTTAATTGCAGGAAAGAATTGGGCACTGGTATGGTCTAGAAATTGGTCAAACTTTTCCGGGACTACATTGAAGACAATGGTAGAATCGGGGTGAGGCAACAGAGTATCCCAAATTAACAAAGAAAGTACACTCCCCGAGGGCCACGGTAGCTGGATGCAGGCGAGGAAGCCTTCTACTACCTGAGGTCCACGGTACCAAACCATCCGGGACTCCCCGAGACATAAACCTACTCCAAAGATCCTAGCCTAACAAGATCTGTGAGGCGTAGCCTAAGGTACACCCCCTTCGCTTGGACGGGTATCAGACGGAGATCCTTCCGTGATCCGCCTCGCCAAACGCGTGAGAACGGAGGGCGGCCGACGGTGCCTGCTAAGCGCACGCGGTACGTGTCATATCAATACGAGCCCTAACGTAAAAAGATCCTACTTATCAGAGTATTCGCCCCTCAATAGCCGATGTCAAGACCACGTATAGACGCGATTCATGCCGGTATTACTTATCACTCCCTCACTAGCCCCAAAGACGGAATGGTTAAGGTGATGCTATATCCAATTTATTCTACCAAATGGGAATCGATATAAATGAGCATCTTCCAAGAACATCCTGATTCAAGAACAATGCGCCTATCGCGGTGAAAGGACTACTTCACCAAATGGGTTAAAGTTAAGCCACTACTTCGGCAAAGATCAGAGCAGTGTACCTGCCACCTCGAAAAGGAATCTTCACAAGGTTCGAAATTCCTGCACGGTCACCAATAACGGACCACCACGCCCATAAAGATTGGTGACTGTGTCCGAGCTGGATATAGATCACGTAACAGCCTCTGTCGTATCCACAAGTAAATGGTCAAAGGAAGCTGATTTAACGCATAATTTTCAAAGGTAAAAGCAAGTCGCTGCAACAGAGGGCTCACTGATCAGTCATTATGGTCATTCCACAACCCGAATCCAACACGGAGAAAACACCCTTAGCCCGGGTCTACTTAATCTAATGCCTTGGTTGCCTAGTATTCACTGACACGTGCCTCGAGGGATATATTGCGATGAATTAGCCAAACGAACAGCTTCATGACTAACCTAGACTCATTGGAAGAGAGAAAATAGCTACCGTGTGTCGATAAAGATGGCCAAATACAGCGCAAAGTGTGTCAACTTACTACAACAAGAAGGTCCTGGTCCACACACCTCAGAGTGAGATCCGTGTTAAGAAAGAAGACAAAGATCCACTACCTGAAACTCGAAAAGTTGGGGAGTCCATGTGAGTAATCCGTATCATCCGTGAGGATAGCTGACTACCACATACGAAGAGGAAACCCCGAGGGCCGCGCCATGTCACGTGGAATTGTTATATAAGAAAATTTCGTAAGCCTCGCCTATTATTTTAGAAATAAAAACTTGATTGGTTAAAACTGTTTGTGCCTTTAAAGTTCTATATAGATTAGAAAAATCAGTTGAGCTCGATTGCCAATGGCATACCTCAAAGCGAATTGGTAAATCTATCTAGATATTGAGTATATTATTATACTATTCTACTTATCGATGACCGAATCATCTCTAGACAACAAGAGGAAGTTCGGATAAACCCGAGATGTCCTATGTAAAATCCGCCCTATGTTGATCCTACCTCCCATAAAACATGGGGAAAGACCCCGGAAAATGAATAAACAAGGATACAAAACTCTCTAAGGTAGAACCCTAGCCACAAGAGTGTGAGATCATCCTCCGACCGGAAGGTCAGGAAGTGAGCCTAGGAAGAGACGGAGGAGTAAATACCAATAACAAAACTAGAACTATGAACACATAAAAAGAACAAGGCAAAACAGTTAAATCAAGCAAAAAAAATGAAAGGCTTTTATTCATCCTCAAGGAGGGAAGTACAAAAGTCTTATGTAAAAACCCATGGCCTGTGGTCAAGAATCGGCGAGACGGGCGTTGGGGTGGGTTAGGTGTTGTTTAGCCATCCATCCGGTATCGCCTCTGTACTCCTTTAGCCGGAGTCAGGGATTCGTCCTAATCAGAACACGAACCGGCTGCATCCAGAATGTAATGGCATTTAGCAGCATTTGGATGGGGTTGCCTCGTAGAGTCTCGGCTTCGGGCGGTCGCCCATCTCCTTCGTGGAACGAATTCCACCGAAGAGTCGCATCCCTCTTCTCCTCATCCTTTTGGAGGTCCCGGGGCCAATAGGCTCGCCTCCCAAGGAAAGTGGTCGCAAAGAACCATCTTCAGACGCAACTCTGGCCACTTCCTACTTATCGACCTGCCCTGCTCCTCGGTCACCACCATCCGGGGCCTCGGGAGGATGGTAAATGGCCAATTCGCTATTAGCCAGCAATATCAGGCTTCCGAAGCTACAAATGTGGTGGATCACTCAGACATAAAAGTCGTGGGTCAAGACATGAAAAAAGGATGAAAGAGTCTAGGTGGATTACCTTCAGCCATAGCCGGGAGACCTCGTGGATGATAGAGGGCCGGGTCCCAACTCCGTAATCCTTTGTGTTTCTACCTCGATCGATAAAGTGTAACGACATCATAGGCCTCTACCTAGACCCCTCCTGCCCCCGTGATAAAGTACAAGCATCCTAAGTGTTGCGCTGAGGACTATCCTGGGGGCGGCACTACACCACCTCGCCGACCACCTCGAGCTGGGGTGAAAGCCCGATATCGTAGTGATTTTGTGCCTTCCATTCCGCTTCAAGGTCGAGTGCAAGCAGTGAAGATTTTAGTTTAAAAGTTTTTGGCCGAAAGATTTGTTGAGACCGCAGAAAGAGCTGGGTATGCCAAGGCCTCTGTGGCTTTTGGGAAGAAACAAACTTGCCTTTTCAAATTCAAAATATTGGCGGTGAAAGGAAGCGAGAAAGGTTCTCAAGAACGCTGCACGATGGCCACAGGAAATGGCCGAATATTCCTGTGGTATAAAACGCCCTCGAAAAGCATCTAAAACAAGAAGGTTCTATTTGGTACACGCCGAAGAAAAAGGCCTCACCAAAGATTCCAAGATTCGGTTAATATTAAAATAGAGGGTCTCAAATGATAATCCCATCGCAGGCTCTCAAAGCCTAGACCGATCCAAAGGAGATTGACATCCGTAACGGGCAAACCAAAGGAAGACGATCAATAAATGTATTCGGCTACGGCAATGCTCGCGGGTGAAGTTCTTACGCAACAGGCTGAGCCACCACCGGGTCCGCGAAGCGAAGGTTTCGTGAGGCCACAATGGATCAAAAGACCATTAAAGATATTATTACGGTGCCAAGACAAGATCATAATTATCCAACACCTTAACGAAATGAAATCAAGTATTACTTGATAATAACCGAGAAATCAAGAACTCAACAAGGTAACGGTCCATACAACTATACCGTGTAAACTTTGAAACAAATCAAGTAACTTCACTTGATTCCCAAATTGCCTTTACGTAAACTCTCTCGATCCTTTACTAACTCTGATCGCCGGAGTGTTTTTCGGGGCGTGATTTACGTGGGCGTGGCTGCGCCGGGCCGATCACAAATCCTCCAAGTCGAGCTTTGATACGCCTTGGTCCAAATGAGAGTTCCTTCAAAAAAGTTACCGGTTGCCCGGCCGGAAATACTCGATGTTCAAGTCAGTAAAGGATTGAAAGACTTAAGTTTCAGAAAAGAGAGTATTTGGGTATCAAAGTGAACTTGATTTGGCTACAAGGTTTACGTTTTATAGTTTATTTGGACTGTTACTTTGGTCAAGCCTTGATGGCCCATTTCATTACCGATTAATAATTTGCGGCTCATTAAAAGTCGAGTAATTAACGACCTAATTACCACCTTAATTGTGCCGAATCAAGCCGTTGGGTTCTAACGGTTCTCCTCTCCTTACCGAGGCGACAACTTAACCACTTAATTGACTTTCACACTCGCCTGAATAACACATGGTCCAAGTCCATTTATTCTGGCTTCTTCTGCTCCTCGATCCAATCTCCGAGACCCCAATCTTGTTGGACCAATCTTGGATTAGCCTGGGCTTAATTACGTGGATTACTATTTGCCCCTGACCCTGCACTACATTTTCTACGGGTCGACCTCAACATGGGCGGTATATTCAATTCCCACACCAAATGCCTTAACATCTATGCACGCTGGGCCGCAGGCGTTGCCTCCCAAAAGCCACCGCTTGTCGCTTTTATATCTTAAGCCATCATTGCATGTGACCTGCTTAGGCACCTCTCCTCTCTCTTCATTACCATCCCCCGTTTTGAATTTAAAAGGGTTCCTGATGCTCTATAAATTGGGAAGATCACACGCAAACTTCTCCCACTTTTATCCTTTGGCAATTTTCTCTTCTTGTCACCTTCCAAGTTCTCCAATGTACTTCAGAAAGGCTTCCTTTCTTCCCCTCATGGCCCATACAAAGCGCACTATCAGGATGATGTCTCCCTCCCAAGCAGGCGAAACTACAAAAGAGCAGCCAAGTTTTCTTCCCCCTTCCTCTTCCTCTTCCCTCCTCCTTCTTCGTCTTTGACTAGGCCTGTGGTGGGTCTTCTATCACAGAGCTTCCCCGTAAGAGCTACGCATGAATCCCTCTCCCTCATGCACTGTGGTATCATGAAAGCGATAACCAACCTGCCTGTTCTCAAGCCTCACGAGGCCTCTGACAGTGGGCTGTGTAATCTTTCGCTCTGGATTCCCTCGCTACTTCCCTTTTTTTCCTTCTAGGGATTATGACTTCTCTTTGTTTTCACTTCAGTCACCCTGGGCTGTCAGCAGATTGTCACACCGCTCGGGTCCCAATAACCAAGACTCAAGGCCAAGAGCCGCCCAAGAAGGCCAAGTGAGCTGGAAATAGGAGCTACACCTCCGCGGGTCAAGTCAAGCAATTATCCTTTAGACATGGCCCTACCGACTGCGACCAAGGCCTGAGCAGGGATGCCATGATCTCGGCCGCCTGCAGCTCACGAGAGCAGGAAAGTTTTCGACGTGCCTACTTTAAGATGTCTCGAGGTGTCCCCTGATCGGCCGCTGTTTCTATCGGACTTCGGGCTCCAACTTTGTTGACCAAAGTCTAACACTCCTGCCCCAACCGAGAGTATAAGCGCTCTACTTGGGCGGCCGGACAACACTAAACTGCTCCCCTCTGTACTGCATCCTCCCAAAGAATCTCAGTCAGTTTTGTTATATTTTTATCAATGTAATCACGCACTCCCCCCCTTCGGGGGAGTTTATTCAATATATTTCCACATTTTCCGCGTCCTTGTCTTTTGGCTTTATGTTTGCTTTTTCCTCTTCTAGTTCTACTTTATGTCTCAAGCTGTACTTACTCCTCCTACGCTGGGCCGGGGTCACCTTCTGACCTGGGACTGCGGGAGATCTCAACCTTGTCTATTCCTTGCCCCGATCCTCCCCCTTCATGCCTCGTGACATGGGAGATTTTGACCTTCCTGACGGGGCGGATTGCAAGCTACGGGACATCTCCCTTTACCGAAAACCTCCTTCTTCATCGCAGTGTGGATTCGTTCTTTCGATCACGGCGTAGTAGAATATACTCAAACATTTAGATAGATTTACACCAATTTGCACATTCTACGGCCTGCCGTAGGCTACCGCATAATTGATACTCTACCCACATAGAACGCTTTGAATATTCAAGACATTTTTAACCGAACCAAGCCTTTTTATTCATAATAAAGAGGATGATGAGGATACTAGTACGCTTCACATGATCTCACTTTCGGATACGATCCTCGGCTCAAGCCATGCAGGCCGTAATTCTCGACCGCATAATCTGAGTCGTGGCCTTGCCATTAATGACTTCCACACATGCCCCCTACGCATCTCTTCGACTACCATCGCCCCTTCCTCCTGTGACGTATTTAAATAGGGACCCTGAAAGTGATCTCCTAAGTAGACCACCCCGCCTAAATAATGTATCTCAAGCTCCTACCTCGATCTTATTACCATCGTGTGATCCTCAAGGAGGACTCCGCCCGTGAAATCCAAGATAACCTGGTACCACGGCACGGGCGTTTTCCCCTCATCCTCCAGGCTGGTATCCATCATCTCCTTCATCCTAAGGCTTCTTTCTACCACCCATTCCACCGACGGACTCGATCGCCCCATACACGCCTCTATCCGCTGGCCCCGATTCCTCTCCCTGGGCACATGCTCCATGTGACAAGAATCTAAAAAGTCTCGCCAAACTGGACTGGCCGCAAAAACTCGCACCAGCCTTTCCTTTCGCTTCCATCAATTTGAAATCGCCGCTCACGGCCCACCAACATCTTAGGATCCATTCTTATACGAACGCCCTCCGGCCCCGTGAGCATTTGCTAATGCCCATCGGGCAAAGTTGGTTCATACTTGGCCCCTACTGTTCTGGTCGCTGGCGAACCTTAACGGCGCAGACTAATCTTGGCGACCTCCTGGACCACAATAGGATATCGGCATCGAAACCACTGGCTGTTGGCACCGGCTAACTTTACAACAACTGCATACTCCATCGGCCGTGTGCCTCGACTGTGTCAATTAACTCTGCGCCTTCTCCTCTAGCCCACGGGCGCATTCCACCATGAAATCTACTAGGTCTCGCATGATACTTGCCCTCGTCTGCATAAGAAATGAAACTTACTTTTTATCGCTTCATTTGACTATTTGTCCTAATGTGCCTCGATTTTCTAGCATTTACCTTAATCTGCTATTCGTGATTTAATTTCTGTCTATGTGCCTCAAAGTAAGGCTTCAAGCCTCGGCTCGATTCATCTTAACGGGTTGATTCATCCCGACCGGCTAACATAGTACACTTACCGTGACTTTCTCCTCTTCCCTGACGGTAATCCGGCTTAACGAAAGTACCCAAACCGCTAAATACGCCTACACGACATCCTCGAGCAGGGGCCGCGTTAGAACCGGTGGTGATTGTAGGTATGCCTTCGTGATCTCGAAGTGAATTACCACTCCGGTCCATTTAAACTCCCGCCCCTTCTTTATGGCTCAAGGCACTCCGATCACCACCAGATACGTAATCCTGTTGTGGCGGCGATCCTCCCTGGCCAACCGTTATGCCTCTTTATGAGTTTGTAGGCTATGCATGGTCTACACAAATGGCTATCTGTTTGTGATAAGCTCAAATCCCTCTCGGCCGACATGTAGCCGAGAACTCGCTGTAGGCGACACTAAAAACACACTTCTCTCGGGTTGGGTTGGGAAAGCAGCCAGGTCAGACTCCTCTACAAAGTTCTCAAAGCTTTCACGGAGGTTGGCCTCGTGATCTCCCCGCCTCCCGACTTTGACATAAGCATGCCATCCACGAATGTCCATATTTAATGAATTTGGGGCGAGAACACCTTACAACTTCATTCGGGCCGGTAGCAGCTCTCTAGAGTTCTTCAAGACGAAAGCCACGACCTTCCGGGAACAATGGATACCATACTCGCTTAGAAACACGGTGCTTCCACATCCTCGAATAACTCAACTCGACAAAGTCAGATAGCCAGTACTACTCATTTTTCTATCCTAGCTAAGAAAGGAAATGACACCTCGTGCTTGACACCTCCTACTTGCTTAGTGCCACCTCGTGCTTGCTTTACCTTACTTCATGGCTAAGTAACTTCATTAGATAAAACAAAATTCTTTCTTCTTCTCTCCTCACAATGGCCGAACTCCCCTTCCCCTTTTCCTACAAATTTTTCTTTTCTTTTGATGTAATTCTCCTCCAAATCATACTCCTAAAAGTTGCTTTCAAGTTTCAAGAAGGAAAAAGTTATTATCGAATAGGTGATCAAGAGTAAAGTCGTTTGATATTTGGCTCGACAGAGGCGAAGACTTATCACAAGTTTATAATATGTGTATTTATATTTTGGGATATTATATGAATAACTATTAAAAAGATTATAAGTACGCTGATACGATAATTACTGCGTAAGATATATATAGAAAGTTAATTATCGTACGAGATTTAGTAAATTATATTCTTGGATTAAATTAGTAATATATAATAAGTACACGTGTATAAGTAATGAATGGGTCACCGGCAACTATTTTAAATCAATCTGATCATGTCCTATTTGTTAGTATCCACGCCCTATAACTGACATTCAAAGGAATCGACGTCATAAGATATTGCTATAAAAATGTGATTATGTGTGAAATCTTATTCAGCTATTGCTCCTTTGATCCCCCGCAGTTTGAGAAAGGTCTCCAAATTTACCGGGGCGTAGATAATGAGAGTTGTATCATGAGTCAGGTTGCTGGTCTTTACATTTGGGCGAGAGGCAATGAATGACGTGTCCTCCCGCAGTCAGTGCAGTTGCCCATGTACTGCAGATACGGGGAGAGTTGTATTTTGTTAGTCCTCGTTACTGAGTAGAAGCAACAAGTTGATGTCGCTTTTCTCATATGAAAAGGAGTAATTTCATGTAAGTGAATGTAGTTATTGTTTGCTTATATGATGTATCGAGTTATCGATATTATGTTATCTATTATTATCAATTATTTTGTAAGTTGATTGTATTAAAATGGCTCAAGATCAAACTACGTGGATTATAAGGAGGTCAATTAACGATATTTAATAAATATGATAAGATATAATTGAAAAGTAATGATCAATATTATGCGATATTACATGTTTATATGCGTGGTTGAATATGACTCATATATGAGTACTCACGAGCATTCACAAGCTCACCCCTTCTATTTTGGGACCCCGAGTGTTGTTTATTATTCAGAAAAGTCGGCATCAAGTAAAGATCAATTGCGGGCGATTTAGCCGAGTAAATCATGATTCGAGATTGGGGTGGCTAGGATTCTTAACTGCCGCGTACCTTGTTTTATGTCAAAGTAATGCATTAAGAAACGTGTTGTATATGATCTGCATGATCGATGGAATTTTAAAATGTAATATTTTTTGTCGGGTTTTAGATCACTATCCGGCATAGTCACGTTTGTATTTTCTATTCATTCTTTGGTCCAGTTGTATGGTGAACTCGATGTTCATGTCATTTGCGAGCCTAACTCAGCCAAGGCCAACCTGGCCATTACAATCCTCCTCGGCATTCAAGAAGTCTAATACCTCAAGTAGATCCGAGGAAATATGAAGCGGAGAAAAGGAGGGAAAGATCGAATATCTGACCCCTTTGAAGACCTCGGCCGGGAATGTGTTCCTGGAAATCGAGGATATGCGGCTTATTAACCATTCGCTGGTAAGTGGCTCCAGAGTTCTTCAAGCCGAAGCCATGACCGTCCAACAATAGATACCATACTCAAGCATAAAAAACGGTTTTCCACATCCTCCCTCGGCCACGAATATCCGACAGTATCCCGGCATCCAAGAAGCCCACACTACAGAGTTCGCACTAGAGAGTCGAAAGCAAATTGCTATGTTAAAGGTGGTAAGAATCCCAGTGTGGCAAAGCCTTATTAACGCGGTGAAGACGTAAGTAATATCCACCAAGTCCTATCGGGTTTTAAAGATTCAAGACCACATCAAGCCACCCACGCTGGGAACAGATACTGTGATTGCATTTGCCCCCTAGCAGCCTTTGTCCACTTCTTATCGATGTCTCTCCTTCTCCTCGAGAAGTCCAATTCTTCGACTTTTGCTCGACCGGGCTCAGAGCGGATCCACGCACAGCCGGCGAACGATACCTCCTGTCCACCCCATGCATATCCTTCGCTCCCATGCAAAGGATATCCCGCATCAGATGACGACCGGACGAGCACGCCTCGCCCTCCGCCACCGCGTAAAGGCTAATCTTGAAAAACCTTCTCACGATCCATCTCATCGAATCCAGACACTCAATCTTCACGCGGCCGCCCCTCTGGGCTCTCCTCCTGACCTCAGAGTACACACATTCCGGTCTCTCGGTCCCTTGCACTCTCGGACGCCATGCCCATAGCACCTGCCTTCTTCCGACTCCCCTCAGATCTCTCCGTCCCATACCGCTAAACTGACCAGGTGTACAGAACACCACCGCCTCACCATGACAGTTCGGCCATTTGATTATGCCATTATAGACCCCATCTACCATGTTCGCAATAAAGGACTCACATCCTTGTGGCCTCCTCATGATTTTTCCCCATGGTAACCACGGTGGTCGACACCTCTAAGTGGACATACCGCATCACCACGCTAATCCTGAATTAACAAAGGGCTACCAGTCCGGGACCGCTGCACGCTCACTTCAACTTAAAGATACGATCCAAGAACAAGATATCCACCGAGCTCCCGTGTCCACTAGCATCCGCCCAACCTCAAAGTTGGCTTTCACTGGAGTGATGACCAGACGATCCTCATGGGGATACTCTATCCCTTCAAAGTCCTTCTCTTGAGAAGGACAGTCCAAACTTAAGGCATATATATCCCGCTGCATACACCTCCTCAGGCTTTTCCTGCACTCCTCCTCCACCCCGCCCCTGCAGATAACGTTTGACCCTTCCGGTAACGCTGGAGTTCCATCCGATCTCGTCCTATCCCTATCAAGCACCGATTCACACTCTAGGTCTCCTTACGGACGTAATCCTTCAACGCCTCACTGGATTTGAAGCTTATCTCGATCTTCGTGCACCGGCAATCATCGGTATCATGTCCATGATCCTTGTGCACCGATTGCACTTGTTCACATCCTTCTGGTCCGGGAGGGTCTTCTGCCGAGGTGGCTGTGGTAGAAGCCACATATCCTCGATTTCCAGGAACACATTCCCGGCCGAGGTCTACAAAGGGGTCAGATATTCAATCTTTCCCTCCTTTTCTCCCTTCCTCTTCCTCGGATCCCCTTGAAGGCGAGAGAACGCGCTACCCCTTGGTAAGTTCGCATGGGAGTAGGCTCGACAAACGATCCCGCCCAGCACTCAAGCCTCGGGCCTCTGGCTCCGGGCGCTGGTTATCGCTTACCTGACGCTTCCCTTTTTTTTCTCAGCCATTTTCTCCCGACTCCCGATCCGTATGTATTTGTAGGCCCGCTCATTGACTCTCCAACCCTAAGGCCGCCTCGAGGAGTAACTCCTGAAATTGCTCAGCCATGCCCCCTACAAAGCGATCAACACAATCTTCTCGACGGCCCTAAAAAGATCAAATTAAACTCCTTTCCGAACTGCTGGCTGGAAGAAAGTCGGGATCGACTCGGGTCTCCCCACCGATGGTCACCAGAGTGCTCGATTTCAACCTCATGACCCTTCCCATAGGTCCCGGCACTAATACGTATTTTAAGCACGCGACGCCAAAAAGTCACGTAAATGTCTGTTTAGTTTTCAGGATGCTTCTATGGCGAAACCAAAATGCAATATACGGAGCGTCAGACAAAAATCGAATGTCGCAAAAATGTCATACACAAATGGCATGATGACAGTGACATTTAGAAACGCCACCATCAACGGAATAACCCTATAAATTGAATTTAATAAACTGGCCCCAAAATCGTCATTAATAAATTAAGCACACTTAATTAAGAAAATGTACTAATATTAAGATAATTAAATTATCTCCATACGTGGAAAATCGTCACATAATAAAAACACACACTTAATTAAGAAATGTACTTAAGATTATAATTAGATTTTAATGTATTGCAAGAACGTCACACTAATAAATATTAAATAAATTATTAAATTGATATAATAATAATGTATACGCCCGTAATAACGCTATAAATTTTATATTAATTAATTAATTTTACAAAATATAATAATATTTACTGCGCTTCTTTAAAAACGCCACACAATTAATATTAGATAAATAATTAAATCGATATAATAATAATATGGGCTTCATAATAACGCCATACACTTAATATTAATTAATTAATTTATAAAAATATAATAATATTAACCGCGCCATAAACAAGTCACACAATTAATATTGTGATAAATAATTAAATCGATATAATAATATAGACGCCATAATAACGTCACACTTCTTAATATAAATTAATTAATTTATAAAATATAATAATATTATACGCGCCATAAAAACGCTACACTAATAATATAAAATAAATAATTAAATCGATATAACGATAATATTGACGCCATAATAACGCTCACACACTTAATAATATTAATTAATTTATAAAATATAATAATAATAACTGCGCCATAAAAACGCCACACTAATAAATATAAAAATAAATAATTAAATTGATATAATAATAATATTGACGCCTACAATAACGTCACACATTTAATATTAATTAATTAATTTATAAAATATATTGAATATTAACCGCTACGATAAAACGCCGCACTAATAATATAAAATAAATAATTAAATCGATATAATAATAATATAGACGCCATACTAACGTCACACACTTAATATTAATTAATTAATTTATAAAATATAATAATATTACTAACGAGATAAAAACGTCACATACTTAATATTAAATAATTAATTTATTAAATATAAGAATAAACATAACGCCATAGCCATACCATATAATGTAATAATAAAAAATTAAATAATGTTTATCATAATAAAGTTAATATCAGAAATATAAAACAAAATATCAATTTTAGTAATATTTAAATATCGTGATATATATATGAAACAAAATGAATAAAAATATAAACATTATTTAAACATCAATATGAGCATTCATAATAAGGAATACTAATTATTTTGATTAAATATAAACAACTATTTAAACACTTATTTTTCATACTATAAATTATCTTATTAAACTATATTTTGATTTGCTAGAACCAAATAATAAACAAGTTAATCAGAATACCCTAGAACGGCCCGTTAAGAAAATAAACCCTAAAATGAGAAATTATCGAAGTTTTTCCGCAAAATTTGAAACCACTAAATATTTTGTATTCCTAAATGTGTATGCTCGGGAAGTTAGCTTGCCTGAAGAAGCTTAAAACGGGAAGAATCGAAGCGAGTTTAAGGTCTGAATTTTCATCTGCCGAGCTAGTCTAACCGAACTACCGGCCCAACTTAATAGCCCATTATAAGCTCAACCCAAGCCAAAAAATCTGTTTCTTCCCTTCCCCTTCACTGCAAAGCAGCCTTTGAGACTCTCCCATTTTTTTTGATTTTTCATCTTCAATTTTCTCTCTCAATTCGCGAGCTTTGGAGCTTAAACTTTCTGAGAGAAGCCTCGTCATTCCCCGCTGCTTTCTGACTCGGGACGCGACTGGGCGCGGTGATCGATTGATATGCAGCGCTTAAATGTACTAGCTCAAGGATTATCACCGCTTGTTAATTTACTTATGTTTGGATGTTACGCATGGTAAATCGGTGCGATAATATATCCGTATCAGGTAAATCTATCATAAGTGTATAATGTGAATCAGAACCTCTCATCAGCAAAGGAAGTTACCGTGGTAGTTGATTGTGAGGATATCAGGTCAACTTGGCGCGTGTTTTAGTGAAATCTTTGTCTCTGCGGTCATGAGTATTCTCGGGTATCCAATGCTGAGTAAAATTGCGCCGGAAGTATCCGTAGTATATCTCTGGGCGCGTGCTTTTTGTACCTGGCTTGGGACTTATCAGGCGCGACATGTGATACACGAGACTGTATGTCAGTTGTGCGCCCGATATTATATGCGTAGCGTTTTGGATGCTGAGACGCTGGTTGAGCCGTTGAGGCGAGCGCCCGAAAAGTGCGTAGTTATATATTGAAAGCTGTACCGCCGAAAAGTAGTTACATATATATTGATGTATGAAATGGGCCGAAAGGCTTAGCCGTTATCTAATTTGGAGTTGTCGAGATCTGAGGAGGCTTGCTATGTATTATGGTTACGATTTCACCGTTGTGTTCATTTACTAAAGGGTATATAAGAATGCCGGATGCAGCTTATCATATTTTCGTGGAAGCTTCGCGCTGTACTTAAGTTGAATGTCACATTTATGCGCGCCGTTGTTTCGGCTTTAGTATTCTGTTAGTATGTTTCAGATAAATGATGATTTACTTTATTGTATCGATACGCCCGCAATTGCCCATTTTATCGTATACAGGATTATGTGTATATATATATATATATATGATAGGTATGAGTATTTATTTCAATATCGTATGTTCATTCGACTGGTAAGTTACCATCCCAGATCCGCTTCACTCAAGCCGCCGAGCTTACCCCCATTCCTCCCCTCGTGATTGACAAACCCCGGAAGTCGACGAAGCCATGAGTGCCGCAAGTGGATTCCATTTAGCGAAATGACGCTAAGCTAGATCCTCAAGGTACCCCTTTGTTTTCTATTTAGTTTTTTGATGAAACGCTTGTTTTATTTTGGTTTGAAATCATGAAACTATAAGGGGTACATTTTGTATTGGGGTTACCGTGATGTTATTTATGTTTGGCCGACTGTAAGGCCACGATGGTTAAAACTAAATAAACGCCGTTTTCAAGCTTATTTTTATTTCATCAAACTGCCGTTTTACGGGTTTTAAAAATTGCGTGTTTTCGCAAGGTCAACCATCGACAGGACTGGGGAGTACAAAGACGACGCATTCTAACAGGCGCATTTACTCGAGGCGTCGCGTTACAATTATGGTATCGTAGCCGTGAGGCTTCCGCTTTTAACCGGGTTCCGCGCGCTGTGCTTACGCCTAGGTCTTGTACAAATTTTTTTTTTGTGTGTCATGAGTCTTTATGAAATTCAAATTATTTTGGCTTTATTTTCTTCCGTGAGATCGTCTCGGTGACGCCACCGGTAGCCGAGTCACAAGTAGACGAATCGCGCACTGCTAGAGGTGTGTGCAGTGCTTCAGACAGCGAGATAAGCGCTGGGTGGACGACGCCGAAGAGGCCGAGGTGTAATTTGCAGGCAGAAAGCCGGGGCGTGCAGTCGCGAGCTGTATGGCGGGGCGCGGCAACCGAAAGGTAGCTCAACCGGTCCCTGTGAGGAGCGCACTCAAAGAATCGAGTACGGTAACTTCGGTGGAGGCAATGTGCGACGTTGTCTCAAGACGCTGAATTCGCCGCGCCTCCCGAGAGGCAAGTAGATTCGCATCGTTGTTGACGCTTTTCTGGGCTAGAAGCGGACCACCGAGTTTCAGAGCGCCGCCACACCGAGGTGGCGATTGAATTCTTGGAGGCACTAGAGAATAAGTTTGAACCAATGGGCTTGGGAGATGAGTTAAAGGTGAAGCTTGCGCTGCATCAGCTTGCTCCTGGGAGCCTAGAGTCGCAAGGAACCATGTCCACAAAGACTACGATTAAGTAAGTAGACGGACACTGGGTTAGATTCTATAACTTTTTAAAGTGTGTGTGCACTTCGCTTTGGAAACTCACATGTGCTATGGAGAGCAGGAGCCGTTCGGGGACAGCAGCAGCGCAGAGGACTGCCAACATGTGTACGAGGAGAGGTTTAAAGGATTCTACGCCGACCGATTCCGGAGTATACCCCACCGAATCCGCAGATCGCGATTTCCGTCAGGTCAGATTACCGATTCGGGAGTAGACCGGTTCTTGTTCACTTACACCAGCTTTTCACGCTTGAGGAATGCGCTCGTGGAGTGGACATAGCGTAATCCGTGGTGAAAAGAGGGAAGCGTCCGATGACTCTGAGCTGTGGCCATACCCCGATGTGATTCCGCAGGAACTTTCAAGAAGACCGCCCAGACAGAGTCATTTCAGCTGGCACCAGCCGCTCGACCCACTTTCGGGGGCTTTCTGAGCGCCTCGCTTACCTCCTAGAGCGAATGGGTTTCACGGTGGTATTTCGGGCGTTCGCGCTGTACCGTGAACGGCTCCGGGAGCATTCATGGCAATCAGATCGAACGGCCCGCCAGAGTCAAGCGGAGTTGAACACGCAGCTGCGAATCGCTGTAGGTGTCCATCAGCCGAAGCTATTCTCCTTGGGGTTCTCCAAGATTGTTCAGGT
>JADFUC010001139.1:0-310485 GCA_019722365.1 Lithospermum erythrorhizon | reverse complement strand
ATCGGTAGTACTTCGTTCAGTTACGTATTGCTGAATATGCCCAAAGCGCCGCGTCTACTTGCCTTGAATTCCTTTGCTTCTCGGATGACTTACCTTTGGAATTTCCTTGGTTTCTTTATTTCTTCCATCTATTATTGTTCTGTCAAATCTGATGTGCCGTTCTGCCATTAAAAGGTTCTTGTTGAATCTTTTGAGGTCTTGTTGGGGGTGCTTAGCGAGGCGTGTTTATAGTTTCTCCCAGTCTTCATCATTCACGTCCTCTGGAGAGACTTTTAAGCGACTTGCCTTTTCTTTTGCTTGTCTCAAACATTAAGAGCTATACCAGGCGTGGTCAGTTTCCTGCTCAGTTCATCCCGTAAGCACATGAGGTCGGATCTTTGTGCTTGATAGCGGTTCACTTTGTAGACAAATCTTTTTAGGTAATGTTAGAATTTTCCTCGCCAATTTTTCTTTAGTCGTAGAGTTCACCTAGAGGCGAAACTTCATTGCCCGTATCAGCCGGTTGTTATTATCATTATAGACTAAATCCTCTCCATTCTGAGTTTCAAATTTAGTAGTTAGGCTAGCTGCGGTCTCGACATACGATACGCTTCAAGGTTCCACCGTATGCGGTTCTGATATATCGAAGTAAGTGCTTTGTACGTACATATATTGATTGGCTTAAACACGTTAGAATTGACGCGTTGAAAATGGCATTCGTAGCCTTATCGTTTACCAAGTCATGACTCTTGCTTTCTTGATAAGTCCCGTCGTCCTCACCTTGATCGTGAGTACGCCGTTGTTGACAATGAGGCGGTCAAATCCAACACGTACAACTTTCAGGGTTCTTGTATCGAGAGAGATTTCGAGGCAATTTTGTCATTCTACTTCCGGTGAGCATAGTTAGTCCCGTCAGAGCGAGGTGGTCGGAGTCGTTGACCTCGCCTGCAAAACCCTCCGGCAAAGATTATCTTGATCTGCAACAATGAAATTACCCGCTCGTCACAAATTGAAATTGTATGTAACCTCTCATGAGGACCAGCATCCAATGACTCGATGACCCAGCCAGCTGTGTAGAGTAAACAACATCAAAATAAAAAGAAACACACGGTTTGATAGCCCGGTTGATGCTAAAACGGCACAAATGCGGGAGGCGAATTGCCCGATGAAGGATTTCAATATGATCCAAGAATTACAAGCGAGGGTCTTACTCGATGCTCCATTCTGCTTTATTCTCGATCGAGGAATGTATAAGTTCGGGCTGCCCGGCTATAACGCCACATCGCCCCGGCTTTGACCAGCTCTTATCCACTGGCCAGTGAAACTTCTGATGATCTTCGTAAGAATAAAGCTGTTGTAACCCGAGGTGTCCGCAGACAGTTGTCTGATAACTAAAAGGAGTTTATAGTAATACTCGAGCATTCATTTCTATTCTAAGCTACCGCGCTATTTCTAGGCTTGTCTGATAAGTAGAATACACTCTTGTTTTTCCCTTTTCTTTTTGTACGCAAATGAAGCCATAATATAGTGTAAGCCTTGTCGCGTTTATAAACGAAATATTGCTATAGCGAAAACTTCCATCTTGTATACATGATAAATGAATCACTCGCTAACTGCGATTAATAAATGCTTGGTCAATATACTTTATTTATTTTAGACGTATATGTACATTACTTGATCTCACAATCGTACCCGTAAAACTTCACCAAATCGTATCTTGAGATCCTCGCGATCCTCACAATTTATGGAAACATAATCCGGCGTGAAAGATCTGTCGGGCTCTTGAATAGTTACTCCCAGCCGAGACGGTTAATTATTCGACTAAGCAGCAACGGCAGCCACAATGCAACTAACAATTTCATGTCGTAGGCGGATAGACAAGCTGCTTTCATTTTCTTCCCGTAATTTCGACCTCTGTCTTAGATAGGGTACGAGTTTATTCGATGCTTCTTTTGTTGCACCGAGCTCCCAATTACATCACAGCCCCATACCGCCCATTGCGTGTGTATACGTGTTTTGGTGCATGGAGCAATGACGTGGAATGGGTTGGAGGTTATGATTGATGGGGCGCTTGGCTACGTGTGTAGGGATCAGTAAAAATGTGGTTCAAAGGAGTGAATGTTTTAGACTCTCATCCAGGAGTGTAGGAGGCGTTTTATACTCGCTGAAAAGAGTACAGAGTCTTTATACTCACATTTAAAGTGCAATGGGCAGTTTAGCCTCATGTCAAGGAGATGGTAGGTAGTTTATGCTCATATCAAGGAGTAGTAGATAGTTTACCCTCCTATCTAGGAGCGTGGCATATTTTGATGACTTTAGCAGGACAAGTGCCTATGTTGAATGATGGGATGCTCCACTTGATGGTTGCCCCCGTTTTGTTGTAGAGGTTGTGACATTGCACTTGATGTGGCGCCAGATATGGGGTGTTTGTCGCGCTCTTACGACTGTCTATGATGGACTTTATTGTGGATTTTCTTTGTTTGGCCTCTTGGGTATGGATGCTTGGCTGTTGCCTCCAATCTTCTGAAGACCATCTTTTTCTCTTCATTATTTGTCCCCAACTTCTGGAAGACCGTTTTGTGGTTTGCTGTTTCTGGCCTCTTGTGTACATACCTTGTTGTTGTCCCCGATATTTGAAGACCATCTTTTTCTTTTGGTTATTAAATGTCTGACTTCTAGAAGACTCTTTTTTGGTTTGATATTTCTGGCCTCTTGGGTACGGCTGCTTGGCTTGTTGCCCCCAATCTTTTGAAGACCATCTTTTTCTTCTTGGTTGTTTTTCCCAACCTTTGGAAGACCGATTTGAGGTTTGTTGTTCCAGCTGGTTGGTGGTTGATCTTCACTGCCCATTTCTTTTGGTGCAGCATCTTCTGATTTGGTTGAGGTATTTGAAAGCCCTGGGGCGCCTCATGTTGCTTATTTGGAGTTGGAATTTCTTCAATTTCCTCATGGCGTATAGCATAAGATCTTATGATTCTTTTCCATGGGAGGTGCTCGAGTAACTTCTACATACGTCTTGTTCTCCCTGTCTTTGTCATGGGAGTTAGCTGAATGACTTCTACACGTATTCTTCTTTCTCGAGTCTTTATCATGGGAGTTGGCTGAGTAACTTCTCCACGTATTCTTCTTTCTCCAGTCTTTGTCATAGGAGTTATCTGAGTAACTTCTCCGTGTATTCTTCTTCTCCCGATCTGTGTGCAGGAGTTGGTGAGTGGCTTCCCGTATTCCTCTTTCTCGAGGATTAACCGTGCTTTTCTTCTTGTTAGTCGCGTGATTTGTAGTGACCTTTTCTTCTTAAAGTGATATAGTTCCACTGACGTGCTAAACTTCGGCCTTTATCCTTGAATGTAGGCATTCAGTGGGGTATCAGCCTTGCGGTGATTTTTCTGCGATGGTTTGGATCATTTGCTCGCATTTAGCCTCTGGTCGGCAGGTGAACGCTCCATGAATTTTTCCTTTAGCGACTCCTCGAGATCAAAGGGTGTCTCGGTCGAAGAATGGATATTTTTTGACTAGCATCTCTTTTCAGTGATTGAAATTCCATAACTGGCTGAAGTATCTCATGTGTTCTTTTGATTTTGAAGGAGGACTTCGTTGACTTGGAAGTTATGGCATGTAAATCTACTTACATCTTCAACTTTGGCTTTGTAGAGATTGTATGGCTCTTCGAACTCTACATCTTCAACTTTGGCTTTGTAGAGTGTGGCTGTTGATGTACCCGTACCTTACTTCCACTTTGTTAGTGACTATGGTCGACTCCGTATCGTAGAATTTCTAGCGGTGTTCTTAGAAGGTTTAGAGTAGTATCCACTTGCAGAATGTCTTGTAGGTCCAGCTGTATCACTTATACATCTTGATGTTGAAGACTACGAAATATCTTTGCGTTTAAAGAAATTTGAGGCTCCTACTGTTGATAAAGTCGTGACAGTTCTTAGCGGCATTTCTTGGCACGTCATTGTCGTACTGCATGGCGTTGATAAGGTTCTCCGAGAATATTTGTCGAAAAACTTACCCCGAAAGGGGAGTTTGTTGAATGCGTGAAAATTGGCAAAGTATTTCGCGGTGTAAGCTGACGACTATCTCTAGCAGATGGTAGCGTCAATTTCGAGGCGAGTGTATCTTTACCGAAGAAGATTTTGTTTTAAATTTATAAAGGAAATCTGGAATTGGATGCGATTTGGGTTAATGGAAAAGACATTAGTTGGTGATGAGAAGCTAGAAGATACACACGAATAGAACAAGAAGGAAAGAGGACGATTCGTTTAATATATTTACACGATAGAAATTTTATTTATGGTAACACTTTGCAACGTTTTTTGTGCTACTTGATATATAAAAAGCCTCCCAAATCTTGAGAGCGAGGTCTCATGAGGGGAAATAAGAGATTTACGCATTGTATTTTGTGAGGCAAAAGCGAGCTTTGAGAGTTTATTTGTTTTGTAGAGGTGGATATGCAGTGTTCTATAAACTCCTTTAGATTGTACAAGCTGCATTGGTAGCAACTGGCAAGTTACGAGCAGTCTTGCTTGTAGTGACTTTTCACGTAGTAGACACATACTAGGGATAGTTGTGTGTGGTGGAGGATAGGTGTATTAAAAATCAAGGGGGGAGCACAGACATATATACAGATAGGAGTAGAATAGGGCATAGAAGAATGGGGCGTTAAGCAAGTCATATTGTAATTCTCCGTCGTAAGTGGAATCACCATTAGGTATTAAGTTACCCAAGAATGTAAATTACATATTACCCAGGTAAGTTACAGATATTTAATATTTAAATTTTGAGTTGTCTTACATTTTAGTCGAAGGTAGTCTTAGAGTTATTGACAGTTGTACTGACAACTATGCACATGTGATAGATTACACTTTTTCATAATGCATTCCCCTTTAGTGAGCGGACAAATTGCTTGACCATGTGATCCCCACTTGTTCTAGCATTATGGCATGTCTCTATGAAGTGAGCGGTGTGCTGCTTGGGATTCCCGACTCTGTCGAAGTGTTAGAACTTTGGAGGTTGGTGGCTACAGGGCATCATGCTTTTATCTATCACGGGAGGCGTATGGTTTGACATAGGAGTATGAAGGAGTTGCCTCATCTTGGGTTTCTTTGATTGCCTAAATTTGGCTTGGTGGTGGTTCCATCGACTAAGATACATGGGGCGCCGCCGCACCTGCTTTGGTTGTCCTTGAGGCGTTAAAGGCGATATGGTAGGTTAGAGGCATTGTAGGTGACTCTTTAAAAGGAAGTGTTAGTCGCTTTTGCGGAGGTAGGCTTTTGGTGGCCTCATTGCTCTCGAGTCTGTTGCTGGTAATTAAGTATATCTTTCTCGTCGTATGGGTTAGAGATTACTCACGATCTTTGCGTAATAGCGTTTCTTATGTCTTTATTAAGAAGATTATCTTCTCTGTGGTGGTTCCGGCCCGTCGTGGCGGGCATGTATGAATACATAGAGTCAACTATGGAGACCCATATTTGAATTGGCTTCCCTTCATTGGATGAGGTGGGTGTAGATCCATTAGCAGAATGGTGATGAGTACCACTAGTTGAGTAGGTTTTGAGCACTTGAGTACTGAGGTCTGTTATTTAGAATCTAGTATGAATTTCATTTGTGATAAAACACAAAATTCGCTACATCCTGGATCACAATGATATAAATTAATCTAGAAATCATATAATGACTTATGAATGAGGTACTTACGAGAGATGCCCGATTAGAGTCTATCTCCAATCTTTCACGAAGCCTCCTTTGAATTCCGTCGTTGGCCAACTTCAAATGTAGTGCCTCTGGTTGATACATGTAGGAGAGTTGAATCCTCTGCATTTGCGTCTATTTAGAACATGGATTGAATTGGATAAAAATCAAGAGAAGATTTTAATTAACTGCTTGAATATTCGACCATAAGAGAGGAGAGAGGAGGCTAGCTTTTGTTTTTATATCATAAAAAACTTATGATGAAACCTAATAAGCTTAGAACATATAAAATTCGAGCTCTAAAAGCCCAACCGAATAGATTAATGAGCCGACCCGTTAAATTTAATTAAGCGGATTAGAAGTAAAATCGAAACACTAACAAGTTGTTAATAGTAACCTTAAGCTCAACTAACTATCAAATTAATTCAATTGACTAATTAATTAGTTGGGTTCGTCAATTTATATTTTACATTATGATGTAAAATTCCCCGATTGAAATATTCGTTGATTCACGATCAACTCTGATTTAGCAAATGTAGTTTATTTAAATGCATGAAATATAATTGACGTCATTTGTATGTGTGTGACCTTACGAGCTCGAGATAATAGTAAGTTGTATAATAATAATAATTGGCCAATTACTATTATTATAGCAGTGTGAGTAAGATCTAGAAATCGCTTCGCTAACCCCTTAATTATCATGAGAACCAGCGCTAGTAATATACAATTGCTAAAGTGAACACTAAGTTCAGTAATCACATTTAACTTGACCCGATGAAATGAATTGATACATGGTGTCATGGCGTGCATAATAAAGAGATGTTTTATTGATTTCCGGCCTATCGCGTAATGAGGCATGTCATTTCGGGTTCGTAATTGTGCACAGTCGCGGCGGGTGGTTACCGTGTTAATTCTAAAATTTCTTGGTAGTATGTTGGAGGCTGGAGACCTCGGTTGTATTTATCTTCAAGAGCCTGCAGTCGGGTGTGAGACTCGTACTTTAATTATGACCCCTTGGCGAGGTGAGTTGGTCTTGAACTTCTGACTTGATGTTGCATCTCATTTGTTGAGCTGCCGGAGGCTTTGCTTGATTTAGTTGGCGTGGTTGGTAGTCATGCACAGTTGTCTGTGTATCGATAAACGTCTTGTTGTACTTGTAATATAACGGAACATGGCAAAGTGCGGATAGTCCTCTTGGAACCCGTTTTTTGAGTCTATGATGACGCGGAGTAGAAATAGTCACGTGAGGCGTGTCGAATTTGTATTACTTGAAGAAAGATTTTATTACTTATATCTTGGCGTCGAAATAATAAAACTCTTTTTGGGGAAATCTTTTCCAGGTATATAAAGGAATTTATCAAGCGGTTGGGGTTATTATCAGTCTAGTTATATCCTATGTATGAGGGCGTCTGATATGGCTTGATTTGATATGGTTTCGAGCTTCATGGAGCTTGGAGTGCTTAAGTTGGATATCAAATCACGGATTTTGATGCTTTGACTTTGGATATGAGTGAACCGGGATCTTGGCGGCCTTGATCCCGTGTCGTTGTGGACATGAAGTCTTTGTCTTGGACTTGGATCCTTGAGATTATGGGCGAATGGTCGGACTTGGATCCTAAAGCAATTTGAGATAGGTAAATTTGTTGAGTGAAATTTCAGCCAGCTCTTTGACTTGAATGGAGTTAGCGGTGGACGGGACATGACCCATACGGATATAAATTTGGTGGGCCAACGACCTGCTTGACTTGATGTGTCTTGTGGTGGGACTTGATGTCACGGTGACTTGGTTATGTGTCCGCGGGATGTTTAATGACTTGTCTCGTGTGCATTTGGACTAGTCGAGGATCTTGGCGGCGTGATGCTTGAGCTTAATGTAAAGCGAGGGCTTTGGCGTGGTCCTCTTCGATTTGACTTGAGGGGGTGAGTGGGCATTTCAGTACAAATTGACTTGTGGGATGGTCTTCGCTTTACATTATGTTATTCAGAGGCGCTGTTGATGTTAAGTGAGGGGCAGCAAACGATCGGCTTTCACCAGTTTAATGTAGTCTGAGAAGGCTTTTAGCGGCGTGTTTGACTTGTTGGGAGGGGCAATTTCGACTAACATCCGGAGATTCGAGTTGTCGCGATGGAGATTCGGGATTGTCCGCGTTCCTTGATGGTTTTTAGCTTCTGTTGGTATAAGTGTCTATAACATCCTCTTTTCCTTTGAATATTCAAGTTGGAGGATCTTTTTTTGGAGAACTTACGTAATCTTTTCACTTTTTGCGCCGTTTTTTTCGCTCGACTTCTTATGATTTCGAAAATATATGGGGTGTTATAGGCTTTCGGGCGTGATTGATTGGTGAGTTCGTTTTAGTGGATCGTGTCTTAGCAGATTGATTTTAGGCGTGATTTGGGCCAATCCAGATATTTAAATAATATTATAATAAAACATTTCGGCCGACTTGTCTTTGTGGAATCAAACGTGCCGCCTTTGGCTTTTCCAAGGGTAAAGATTTACCCTAGTTTAACATGGTGATAATTTAAATTTCGTTTGTCAGGAAAATTCAATTTTATTCGATTTTTTCTTTTCGATTTATTATTAAAATTCAGTAAATTTATGCTGCAATGCATCATATAGGTTTAATTTAATAATAAACCTAATTTTACTAATAATTAATTTCGAATTGACTAAATACTCCAAGGAACCGCTTAATTCTGGCGTGTCAGAGTCTTGACTGGAGGCTCGGTCGAAACCCTAATCAACATATAATTGTGTGATTGGTTGTGAATTAATTAAACTAATAAATTCAAATAAATTGAATTTTATTAATTTAAATTAATTAAATTTTTATTGTTTACGAGGAGTATATATATATATATATATATATATATATATATATATATATATAAAAGAGAATAGGCGTGGCGGTTATTCGACTTCACCAAAACTTTGCCATTTATACCCTTTTAGACTTTAGATTATCATATTTAAAATTAATAAATTTAAGGATATTTATGTTACTTCCTAAAAAAATCATGTGTAGTTATTTATCGTCCTTTAAAACTTCTACTAGAGTGAAAAACCACCCACGAAATCCATTTCTGAAACCATCGCCCATCCACATTTTTTCATTCCATAAATATATTTTGAATTCTGCATCTTAGTTATTTATAAAATCAAAATCCAAGCATGTTGAGATGTATGTTGCTCAACCTTTATTTTTAATCAATTTTTTTCTTTTCTATAGCAATAGATTGAAAAAATAAAGAACTTTCTTGGCCCATCTCCATGTTCAAGACAAGGTTAATATAATCAGGTAAGATCAATATTTTTAATGTTTAATTAATTTAAATTTCAATTATAATATAGTTGCTCACACATCGCGTGTGCTAATTTGCTAGAAATATTCATCGAGAATAATTATTTTTCTTCCCGGCAATGAACTAGGTTTTTCCTTGAATGAAAGTATTTACCATCTTTAGTTTTCTTCTTTCGGCGCCAGATGATGAATACATAACCGCAAATAATGAGGATAAAAATTGTTCCAGCTAAAACTGTAGTAAGTGAAAAATATTGTCAACGTCAAGAAAGTTTCTTGCCTAAAATAATTGATACCAACCTGGTCCAAGAACAAAGCCGAATTTTTTTTTCCTTCAAAAATAAAACAGAACACTTGATCAAATTCTATGTATTAATATTGGAATCTGTAGAAAAAATAGAAGAAAAAAGAAACTTAGAACATCTGCATCTTGTTTATATCATGAATTTCAGACAAGGACGGTAATTTGATAGACTAGTTAAAAATTCCCCTAAATCTAACTATTTTTAGGTAAAATTAAAAAATGTTCATCAAAAGGTTGATATAGCCAGTTAACAATGTCTGTAGCCGGAAAAAAAAAAGCGCGATCGCGTATGGCCAATGCTTAGAAATAATGAAAAGCGAAAAGAAAAAATAGGCTGAATTATTAATTTAAGCGCTTTTAACAAAATTAAAATTACGAGCCAAAAATATTATCTTAGAGAGTTTATTATTAAATAATCGAGTATTAATTTATCGAATTTCAAATAAATAAAAAGAACCGAAAAAGAACGAATTATTAATTTAACACCATATATATATATTCGCGAGTCGGGATGGGCCAAAAATATTAACTTAGAGAGTTTATTACATAATTAGTTATTAATTCCGAGTTTCTAATGTAGTTGATAATTAAAAAGATAATTGAAAAAAAACCCAAAAAGCGAAAAAAGAGGAAAAACACTCCAGCTCGTGAATCCGGCCGTTTGCGCATTAAGGCCAAAAAAAAGCAATTATTAATTTAACATTATATATATATTCACGGAGTAAGGAATAGTAAAAATAATAAGCTTAGAGAGTTTATTAAATAATTAATTATTAATTTATCGAGTTTCTCGTAGTTGATAATTAAAGAAATGAGTGAAAAAAAATCCGAAATAAAAAGGAAAAAGCTCCCACGCTTCGGCAAATCCGACTGTCGAATATTAATTTATCGGGTTGTAGATGCGGTTGGGAAAAAACGATCGTATGGCTGAGTCTTAGAAATAATTAAAGAAAGCGAAAAAGCACGAATTATTAATTTAACACCATATTCATGAGTCGGGCAGACCAAGATATTATCTTGAAAGTTTATTAAATGTCAGTATTAATTTATCAGGGTTTTCTACAGTTGATAATTAAAAAATGATAATTGAAAAAAAAACCCAAAAATGGGTAAAAGGAAAAAAACGAAAAAAGAATTCATAGACTCTGATCAGCTGCCATAAGTGCCCGTCAAATGGCTAGGTGAAGACGGTGATACATTTAATAGTTAGTTGTGAAATGTACAAAAAAAAAATCACACTCGTATATGATGGAATGCGTAGAAATATGAAAATGACGAAAAAACCGCAGCATTATTAATTTAACACCCACATTAAAGTGGGAGAAACATCGTAATATTATGCTTAGAGAGTTTATTAAATGGTAAGGTATTAATTTATCAAGTTTACATTGTAGTTCATAATTGAAACAAAGTTAAAAAAATATTCACGTGAAAAAAGAAAAAAAACGAAGTCGCGTATGGCCAGGTAATGCGAAAATAATGAAAAGGAGCGAAAAAATGATGAATTATTAATTTAGCCTTTTATCGGCGAGTTAGAGACGGACAAAAAATATTATTTTAGAGAACATTAAATAATCGGAGTATTAATTGTCAATTCTTGTAGTTGATAATTGAAAAAAAATGATAGTTGAAAAAACCCAAAAAAAAAAAGAGGAAAAAAAAATATCACCTCAAGCAATCAAAACCATAAATTTAAATCAATAACCAAGCAAAGCAATGTTTTATTGATAGATGAAAATGGAGCGAAAAAGAACGCTATTATTTAGAGTTTATTAAATAATCAGTATTTATTTATCGAGGTTTACTACTTGTAGTTGATAATTAAAAAAACCGTTGAAAAAAGGAAAAATAGAAAAAAATATTCAACGAAAAATGAAAAAAAAAAGTCGCGTACTCTTGAGTCGCCCAGAAATAATGAAAAATGAGCGAAAAAATCTAATTATTAATTTAACGCACATGTAAATTAGGAATGAATGAAAAATATTATCTTAGAGAGAGCTTATTAAATAATAGAGTATTATTTATCGAATTTGTAGTAAGCAGTTTAAAAAGGAAAAAAATCAAAGAAAAAAGCAGACTACGCGCGTTTCGACCATTTTGCGGGAGAACGCGCACGCGTAGTCTCCTTTAATACTACTACTACTAGATATTATGGTAATCATTATTTTGATAACCTATACATAGATGACCATCATTGAGACATTCATGGAGACGCCAACGATTACTAAGATACCTTTCCGGAGAAATTCACAGATGACCATCATTGAGACATTCATAGATAATATACATAGATGACCATCATTCCGGAAAATGGTTACTAAGATACCTATACATAGATGACCATCATTGAGACATTCATGGTAATCGGTGATAGGAAAGCTCATATTCCCTAGTTTTCCACATTCAAACTCTTTCGGGCAAGTATACTCGGGTGGGACTTGCCCCTCAACCAGGTGAAAGATGATCAAAAGAAGAAAAACTCTAGAGAAAAAGAAATAGCAATACAATATTGAAGTAATGGATGAATTTTGATCAAAGATATTAGGCGAATTCGTATAAGATTTTTTAATCAAATTTAAAGTTTTTCAATTATGTTATTTTCAATTTGGACATTCACGATGTTAAATACTTTCATTTGAGGATAATTATTGGAGTTAGATAGTATTATTAGGCGCCATTATATCAATTTTATCTTTTATTAGGGTTAAAACACAAGATTATCTATATATATGGACATCTTCCAGTACAACTAATTTTTAATTATAACAAAGTTGACTTGATTAACTTATACGTATTAATTATATGGAATATAAAAGACGAAGTTATAAAAAGAAGAGAAAGAAAGAAAAAATTAAAGAGGAAAGAGAGAATAAAAGAATGTGATAAAAACGAAGCTACAAGAAAAGTGCAACCAAATGGAAGTACTCGGATTGATTATGTTCCAACAAAACTGGAAAAATTTAAATTAATTAAGAGAAAATTAAGGAACTTTGGTTATGGAAAGTGATTAAGTATAAAATGGAATTTTCATGGATTTGCTATTAAATTAAAAATGATTGAAATAATGATTAGGCCTTAAAGTGGCAGTGACAATTATGGTTAGACTTTACGAACTAAAAATAAAATAACCACACTAACATGATAAGTCCGAACTAACCACTTGCTTTGCTTAATTGGTTAAGATCATCTTATTAAATCCTTAAGTTGTTTTCTTTTCATCAAACTATCCGTCACGGTACCTCGATCTCCACCATGTTCCATCTTCGCTACTATTTCACCAGTCATCAAAGTTGACCAAAATTATTTGGGAATGAACTGAGTTCGTTTGAGGAGTTCAATGGAGGTTCTAAGGTCGCCTGAGTTGCTGGAAAATAATAAGAAGATACTAAGAAAATAATCATTTTAAAAATTCTAAGATTTAACCATTTATTTAAAAATAACTATTAAATCTAAGATCATCAAGAAAAAGATTATTTAATGATTGAGATTAATTTAATATCAGATACTAAAAAAAAGTTTAGTACCATATCTTTATCTATTATACAATTTGTTACCAAAATTTAATTTTAGCTGTAGTTACGAAATTTCCAACTTGTAACCATTTTCCAACTTAACTTGTATCCAAAAACAATAATTAAGTTATTGACTCTTCAACCATTTTCCAACTTAACTTGTATACAAAAACAGAGTCCGATTTGTGGTAGTAAGTATTTTATTTAATACTTGTTATTAAAGGGCAACCCAAATACTTTCTCCTATTAATGAAAAATATATGCCAACTCATCACACCCCAAATTAAGCATGCAATTTTAATTTTAATTAAACAAATCAAAAGGTAAAATTTAGAAAATTAATTTCCTTCAAATCAAAATAACTATTATAGAAATCAAATTAAAATACTTCAAAGCACTCCAAAATCGTTTAAATAATAAAATATAAGAAATTTATTTAAGAGAATCACCACTTACAAAATCAAAATAAAAAATTTATAATAATATTATTATAAAGTAAAAAACATAAAAAAAACACAAAAAATATATTATTTTAAAATAAAAATAAAACATGTAAATTGAAATAACTAATCGTGAGTGAGGAAACTAACCATAAAGTAGATTGATTCGTAATCTTTCTTATGCATAACTAATTATTGTGGCAAATGCTGTGCCATGACATATAATCACAAGCGACAAATCTATAACCACAATATATATGGCTACAATGACAAATTCATACTAACCATGATCATTAATAATTATGGCTAAATTCTACCCACCAAAATTAAACTAAAATAACCATACTAACCGTCTTCCATTAGTAAAAATAGAACTAACCATTGTTTAATTGGTTGAATCATATCATCAACCAAAAACTTTCATAAAAAAATTGCAAAACCCGTGTCAACAATGTGGACAATTATTCTAGAACAAATATATGTACAGACCCAAAATGACAATCTTTTTGGGACAACAAGCGCTATTCTACTGCAATTAATACCACCACCGCTCAAAATGGACAAAATTTTTGGAACATATAATTTTATAATCACTCAAAGTGAACAAAAAATTTAGAACACATAATCTTGCATTTACTCTCTCAAACTAGACAACAAAAATAGGATAGAGAATTTAGACAATTGATTGAGGCAAAGAAATATGTGAAAATTGGGATAGAGAATTTAGACAATTGATTGAGGCAAAGAAATATGTGAATCAGTTTGTATTTGATTCACAAAAACTGAAACAAAAAAAATTGAAAAAACAGTTTATATAATAATTCAGTTTATTATAACAAATTGAAGAAACAAAAATCAGTTTATAAATAAGCTAGAAATTTAAGAAACAAAAATCCTTATTAAACCCTTAATTAATATACTTGAAATTCTATGAATCTGAGTTTTTACTAATATGATGTGTAGATTGTCCAAACCATGTATGTGTTCATTGATGGTTAGTTGTCTCAATTTATATATTTTTATATACTATAATACTAATATGTATTTTTTCAGTATTTTCTTTTATCCTTTTATTTTTTTAATAATATTATTATATATGTTTTAATTTGAAGCGATGAAATTAATTTTTCTAGATTTTTATTTTTTTTTATTTATCAATTTGAAATTTGAATCTAATGTGTAAAAGTGATGACTTTGACATCTTGTAATGTGTAGAAAGATTTTATTATTTATAATGTATCTTGTAAATATAATAAAAGCGCATTTGAAGCCATGCAGGTGAAAATTTATCAAGCAATTGAGGATTCATTACTCAATCTATTCTTCTGTAAGCGGATTGATGAGAGCTGGCGAGATCTTGGTTGAAGCTTTGATGTAGTCTTGGACTTGGATTTGGACTTGAATCTTGAATTTGGACTTGGACTTAGGATTTGGGCGCCTGGATTGATGTGTGATCTAGCGCGAACTTGGATTTGTCTTAGGCCGTCGCGTGATCGCGAGGTATGCGGATTTAATGCCTCGATTTGAGATGTGATCTTAGATAAGAGTGCGAACTGTGTGATCACATCTTTAGAGAAACTTAGTCTTGAACAGTGCTTTGATTTGGATATGGTCCCGGTGGGTGCACTTGCAATTTTACTCCCGTATGGTTGTATGGACTTAATCTTGTGCTGAAACGATTGAGAATTGCTTTTGTGGCTATGTGTGCAGCTTGGAGTGCACTTGGCCGAACGATCAAAATGCAGCTGGGCGGAGTTCGGTCTTTATCCTGTATGGATATGCTTATAACTGTCGACAGGTGCCTTAACAGCTTACTCCCTATTTCTTGACAGGCAGACAATGATTATACAACTTATATCCTGCCTGAATTTTACTAGAGGAGCGTTGTGGGCTTGTCACATAGTGATTTGATTTGTGAGATCTGACTTGATGATTCTCATCGATTTTTTGAGTGTTGTTAAGTGAAATTACTTGCATTTGTCTTGCGTTTGTGTAGTAATTGACCCGTCTCTTATTATTAGCCTTTATTTTGGTTTTGGAGTTTAAAATTTTTGTGTTCTTCCTCGTTCGCTTAATTTAGAACTTTCGGGTTGAAGATTTAGTATTTTTGGTGGTTATGTGGTGATTTTCACGAAAACAACAAGCCGGAGGTTTTTCTTGAGAAATACCTTGAGGAACTGTTTTGTATGCTAAATTCTCTTATGAGATTTTTTGTTGTATTTTGTTATGGAGGTTGTCCACTTGAATTGGTTGGTAGGAGATATTTATAGGCTACCGAGACTTCTGATTGAATTGTCAATTTTAGATGAATCGGGATCTTGTCGTTAATTATGAAGTCGAAGATCAAAGGCTATTTGAAAATAATATTTAAATAAACAAAGTTTTTTTCTTCGGGGATGCGGCAAGTATAAGTGCGCCGAATTACATTCCTTGATGTCGTCCAAGGATATTTTACCATATATTTTCATATCGGTCTTGATACATCGGACCGTCATTTAAATTAGTTTATCGAAAATCATGTTTTTATTTAAATTTTCTCCTCCAATTTATTATTAAAATTTCATAACTATTTTAATTAATAAATAAATATGTGTATAATTATGTTTAATTAATGATAAAACCTAATTTAGCGTTTAATTAATTTCAGTGCATTTAAAATATCGAGAGTCACTTAATTTACACGTATACGATTTTAATTGGAGCACTAATTGGAATCCTAATAGCCACGTGTCACACGAAATTGACCTTTAATTAATTTTATTAATCGACCCTCTTAAATTAGGATTCCATAATTTAATTGATTAAAATTTCACTGTCTACACATCTATTTTCATTTATTTGGGAAAATGATTGTTTTGTACTTTAATAACAAGTAACTAAACAATAAACTTAGTATCACTTTTGGTGGTGCAAATTACAAACATTCCATCTCCAATTGCCTGTTGCACACTTGAAACTGCCATATTGGGGAAATATATCTTCAAGAAATGTGTTGTTTGTACCAAAATATTAGTCCTTGAAGAATTGTGCTTGTTTCTTGCTATTAGATTATTGTTATTTTGTTATTGACCTCCATTTTCAATTTTATTTGGTGAGTAAGTTGGTTCTGTTAGAAATTAGAGTGTGGAGTAATCAATATAGTAGTAATAGTTGGTTACTCCACCCTTTATACTTTCCTTTGTCTACTATATTGATTACCCTTTATACTTTCCTTTGTCTTTGTTCCGTTTATGGGTAGGAGAAGTATACATTTATTTTTTGTCACCAATTGGAAAGACAATAGAATGACATGGGGGAAAAGGAAACAATCGAAATGAACCACATAACTTCGTTTGATCACTACTTGCTAATAATCTCTAGTGCAAGAAAGATTACGGTTGCTAATGATCTATGAAATTGTGATAGGATTGTGATCTTACTCAATTTATGACGTTCTCTGTCTTGATTAATTATACAATATGCATTGAGAACGATATAGGTTATTATGATGTAAGTACCTAATACATGATAATTAATTTGTAAAGAAGGGACGTGAAAGTAAACCAATATTCTTAAAAAAAAAGTCCACAAACGTTTGTTTTGGGGCAAGGTTTGAGACTTGGAGGAGTCTCATCCACAATGGCACCTAATTAGTGTTTGATATGATTGTATAGTTTACTTATTTCTATGAAGTTAATGTTTCTAATATTAAAAGTGTGAAAGCGTTATTAGTTGTTGATCCTACTTTTATTAGTTGTTGATTTTACTTTTAGTATTACTAGTTGGAACATTCCTCTTCTTCAGTATTACTAGTTGATTTTAGTATTACTAGTTAGAGTTAACACTTATTTCAGATTGCATTTATTTGGGCATTGAAATTTTATCTAGACATAATAATTTGTTGTCTTCATCTGCAGGCAGCAAGGAATATATTGCAGCTTTCATAGACATGTATTGATTCTACAACTATCCACTTATTTTCTTCTACACCAGACATACTGAACTTATGCTTTTGATGCCTTGCTTCAGATAAGTATTCCATGACAAAGACTGAGCTGAGGGGAGGGTAAGCAATGAAGTTTTGTAGTAAATACTACATTCTTGATTATTGGTGGACTGTTTTACGACAAGGGTGTGAGGGGGTTGAGAAACAAAAGTTCAGTAGACTGTCTATTGATGAGAGATCACCTTATGCTAAATCAATTTTATTGTTTCAGGACTGGCTTCAAGCATGAAGGAATACATTGTATAAATCTTTTGGGTGATCGAATTAACAAACTTAAAAAAGTCGAATGCACCCCTAAAGATGTTATCGGTGAAAGGACTGAAAAAGGCTTTAAGGTTTGCTCTTTGCAAATCTATAACCAGATTATCTTTTGGTTGCATTTATCCTTTTACATTTTAGTAGCAGAAATGAAACTGATAAGTTGCCTGAAAGTCAAGTGATGATCCATCAACCTCATCTTGGCAATTGGCACTCTATCGATGCTACCTACATCATATTCATATTGGTTGTGCTCATTAGATGATTTCGTGGATAGCTGTCGGTGATCTTGCCGATGCGGGAATAAAAAGTCTAGCAAGACAGGTTTGCATTTTCTATATTGAGTGATATCAAAAGTTTTTTTTTTTAAAAGGTTCTAGGTTTTCTCTTAAGTTTAAATATTCTTTATAAGCTGGAGTTATGCATGTATGTCATGTTATCTTCAATTCGATAATTCAGCTTTAAAAGTGTTTAGTGCTAATTTGCTTAATTCATATATTTGTCCGTCTGATTAACTTCTGGTGTTCTTGGAATGTGGTCATGAAGATATATCTACGGATGGGAAGTGGTGTTACATAGTCTTTATGCAGAATTTACTCAATAATGGGCTTCGACACGAGTGATGGCAACTTTTGGGTATGATCTGTTGTAACTTTAGTTAAGTGCCTTTTACATCATCTAATTGTAAATTACATCATACTACAAATCAATCTCATGTTGAAGCCTGTTTGTTTATAATTTCAAATTAGTTCTTGTTTATATCCTTTATACATGCCCACCAAACAAGTTAACAAACTTGAAGTTAATCATAATTTCATCTTTTGTGCTGATATATTCTTATCTCTTCTCTGTGTTTGAATATGAAGGTATCTTGTTTCAGAATATGTATGTGGATTCTAGCAAATTCTATACGGATGATAGTTTGATTTGGTGACACGAGCATTAGAAGATAATAACTTTGTATTTCATTTTATGTAGATTACGATACTGAAGAGTTGATTATGATACTATTGGAACTTTCTCGCACATATGGTAGAGGATAGAGTAGGATGAATACTTCCTTATTGCAGATCTGGATCAAAATTTTCATTTACGATGCAATATGAAAGGAGGTTATTGCCTCATATAATAGATGACATTTAATTTGAATGTTGCACCTCATATCAACTTTGTAAATACATTACAGTTAGTCCGGAATTAATGTTATATACATTATTGCCGTTCATGTGTAACCAGTACATTTAGTGAGAATCATCGTCATTTTCTTTTTATTTCTTGCTACTTGCCAATTAAAGCTTTTCATTTCAAATTTTGAACTTAGATACTGTGTACGAAATGCTTGTTATTCTAAAAATAAACTTAAACAAAGGATTTGAAAAGATCAAATTAAATAAATCTTTCCTTAGATTTTTTTATTTATTAAGTTTTAGTTATTTTCTTAGCGTAAATTTAGAATTTGGAGGTAACTAGTGAAATCAAGAGGAATTTAATAATTTTTGTTGTTTGAGAATTCAATTAGATGTTTTTCTATGAGAATCTATTACTACTCATTACGCCGTTCATAAAATCATTCTTACTTTGAGTGAGAGAGAATGGAGGGAGAATGTCAAAATCTTTCCCTCAGGTTTTTTTGCGATATCACAGCGTTTTAGGTAATTAAGGAAGCAATTAATAATGAAGTGCATTTTACCTATATATCTAATCAATAACTAATCAAGGAAAACTTGTATATTCAATATAACTTTTCAATACATTAGTAAGGGCTTAAAAGGAAACTAATAAAACATTACATTGGGTCCAAAGTGACAACTATTTCAAACAAAAAAATTCTTTAGTATGTCAAGTAAAAATTCGGAGAGTATACTTGATTTAATATATTCTCTCGTTCTCTATACTCAAATTAATTTATCAACAACCAATTTAATTTATTACCATTTGGTTAACGATTATAACTTTTCTTTAGGATAATTTTAAATATTCTCATTTAGCCCAATCCAAACATAGCGTATATCATTGATTTGTTGATAATTTAAAGAAAAATCTGGCGTTGAAAATGTAAAAAAAAAAATTTATTATGTTAAAACAACAATTATTTTGAAACAAAAATTTTAGGCTAAAACGTCAAATATAAAAAAATGGGAATAGTAACACGCAAATCACTAAAGTTCATCTAACCATTAACGTATAAGGTAAAGAATAAAAAAAATTGATTACCATATATTGTTTCCTCTCAAAAGGGAACGAATCAAGAAAATTGATTATGGCAATAACTATTTGCAAATTTATTTATAGTAACTCCACCAATTAAGAATAATTATCTTATCTTATTATAAGTGCTTGTTCATTTGAAAAAATAAAAAAGGAAACATATATACAAGACAAAAAAATACCTTTATCAATATGCATCACATTTATAATTATGAAATCATAGCTTGAACGGCGTAATCAAGCTGAAAATAAAGTACAATAACAGGTATATGTGACACTTGGAAAGTTTAGGGTACCTTAATATTATCAACCATGCATGCCATGTTGACTACCTTACCATATTCCTCATAAATACACCTCATTATTACTCATTGATTTCTTTTCTTTTTTACTTTGTTGAAAGAATGTTGTCCCACAATTTTTGTCCAGTTCTTTGAATCCCTGATACTTACTAGAGGTTTGTTTTCTTGAACTATTTGTCAAAGTGAAGTTCTGTGGATGAATCTTGTAGAGATGTCATTTTTATGTTTGTTGGTATATATCTTATGCATGTGACATATAGGGGGCTAGTTATGATTTTTGTTGTTCTCAAGCAAAGGTTTATTTGATCATTTTTTGTGTGTTGGAATAAATATACTGTACTGTTTATGTTAATCTTCTTTATGAATTAGAAGGTGGTCAAATTCTCTATATGCCCTTTATTTATGGTATGTTTGGATCGAGGTGAATCGAGCTGAGGGTATAATTTAAAAATTAACTTAAGTGTAGGTGCTTGATATAAATTGAGTTGAATATTTTAGAATGTTGTTGAAATAAATTGTATGAAGTATTTGTTGATAGTTTTAGTTGAGGCATAATCAAGATAGAGAAAAGGAGCATGAGAATTTGAGAATAGTTGATCAGCATAATTGTTACAATTTATGTGCTGTGTCGTTTTCGGATGAATTGAGGTAGGTGATGTCTTTTCCCTTTGAAGCAGGTGATTTGATATATCATTAGTATGAAATTTACATTAATACTGATATTTATGTTGTTAATTAAAGCTTGAATTACATGTAATATAACATGAAATTGTTCTAGTAGTATTGAATCTTTATGGAATGCTGGGGGTACTAGCTAATTCTAGTTCTTCTAAAATTTGGCAGGATTTATAGGGAGTAGGGAAGAAGCCAATGTGAATGAAGAATTTCGTGGATAAAGTTTTAGGTGTGACTTCGGAACATCAATTTAGATGTCAATTGAAAACAAGAAAACTAGTTTGGCTTTTGGCATTTATGTTTGCATCCCTTTTATTAGCCGAGTATTTGGAAATCCCTTATGGCTATGTTATTTCATCGTTGCTCTCCGCTGCTAAGCGCAATTTTAATTCCACGAGCACGAGTAATGTTCTTGATGTAACTAGTATAGCTATGAGCCCCGAGGTGGAAACCTCACATCAAATGAATAATAGTGAAGTGGGAAAGAACAATGGCGGTTTTACGGTTGATGTGGCTGCTGCATCTATGAGCCCTGAGGTACAAGTCACACCTCAAGAGAATCATACTGTGTTGGAGAAAAGCCAAGATATGAAGCCCGAAGTGGAAAAGAATCAGACTGGGTATGCACCACTACCAAGCGTTGATCCTCCTTTACCTTCATTTCCTAATTCAACTGCATCGGGAAAGAATGCAGGCATCCCCCCTAGCGTTGATCCTCCGTTACCTTCAATTCCTAATTCAACTGAATTGGGAAATAATGCTGGAATTCCCCCTAGCGTTGATCCTCCGTTACCTTCAATTCCTAATTCAACTGCATTGGCAAAGAATGAAGGAATCACCCCTGTCAACCATATAAGTCCTAATAACACAATGCACTATGATTCCGTTCCCTCAGGTAGTCCTTCGGCACCTCAAGCACCTGCTCCGAAACGAAGAGACAAAAAACCAATGGCTACTGTGGTGTCAATATCAGAGATGCATAATATTTTACTTGAGAATCGTCAAGTGCCATCCCTTTCAATGGTAAATATAGGATTATACTACGTAAATCTTTGAATTAATGGATAATTTACCAGGGTTCTCTTTCTTATTGTGTTATTACATTAGCAGAAGTCTTTGTGGCGTTCACCTGCTGATGAAGAACTTCTACATGCAAAGTCAGAGATAAGAAATGCACCTCCCCGTGGAGATAATCAAGGTCTATATCCAGCAGTTTACAGGAACATTTCCACTTTTATAAGGTATCCTCAGAAAGTACTCTTTCATGTTTTGAATGTCAGAATATCCGAGAGGCTATGTGCAATCAGAAACATATATTATCCGTGTGCAATTTGTTTATTGTCTGATTTTATAATATGACAGGAGCTATGAACTGATGGAACAGATGCTGAAAGTGTACATCTATAAAGAGGGAAATAAACCTGTATTTCACCAACCGCGGCTCACTGGAATATACGCGTCCGAGGGTTGGTTCCTAAAGCTGCTAGAATCGAGTAAACATTTCGTTACCAATAAACCAGAGGAAGCGCATCTTTTTTACTTGCCATTTACTACTCAAATGTTAGAAGAATCTTTATATGTTCCGAATTCTCACAGTTTTGACAATTTAGTACAATACCTTAAGGACTACTTGGAATTGATCAACACGAGATACTCATTCTGGAATAGAACTTCAGGGTCTGACCATTTTCTTGTCGGTTGCCATGATTGGGTATGCATAACCGATCTTTTAATTTTCAGTTTAATTCCTTGAATACTACATTTATAATTTTCAGCTCAATGCCTTGACTACCTCTTATCAAATATGTCATTTTGTTAAAAATTATGGCATTACTTCAGAATACCTTAAATGTATTTCCTCAAATGATTTATTCAGGCACCCTTTGAAACAAAGCGGGTTATGACAGCCTGCATTAGAGCTATATGCAATGCTGATTTGAAAGAAGGGTTCCAATTAGGAAAAGATGTATCTCTACCGGAAACTTTGATCAACTCTGCTCAGGATCCTTCAAAAGATATAGGTGGAAAGCCTCCGTCAGAAAGGAACATACTCGCTTTCTTTGCAGGTCAAATGCACGGTTATGTCCGTCCAATTCTGTTAAAACACTGGCTGGACAAAGATCCTGACATGCACATCTTTGGCAAGATGCGCGGCAATGATTATTCTCGGCATATGAGGTCCAGCAAATACTGCATATGCCCAAGAGGGTATGAAGTCAATAGTCCAAGGGTTGTGGAGGCCATCATGCACGAATGCGTCCCAGTAATTATTTCAGACAATTTTGTGCCTCCATTTTTCGAAATATTGAATTGGCAGTCCTTTGCTTTTTTTGTAGCTGAGAAGGATATTCCAGATTTGAAGAAAATTCTGCTCTCAATCTCAGAGAGGAGGTATAGAGTGATGCAGTATAGAGTGAGAAAAGTGAGGCAACACTTTCTCTGGCATGTTTCTCCTGAAAAGTATGATGTATTCCACATGATTCTTCATTCTATATGGTATAATAGAGTGTTTCAAATGAATAGTTGATGTGAACTGCAAATATACATTTATAGGGAAGCTCTAGGGAAGTTGTAAATTCAACTCTTAGAACTTCAGTATTTTAAACCACATTCTTTTGTCCTAGTTAATATCTTATCTTTCATCGGATTCTTTTTTAGTTGTCTTTCTCTTTATTTAATACGTAGATTAATAAAAATAAAAGTAATCAAAAAAAATATTGAAAATATAAAATGTCAATTAGTGAAATTATATAATTGGTTGGTTGATAATTTAATATGTAAAAAGTAGATAAAAATGCATTAAAAATGTAAGAAATATAATTTTTATCTTTAGAAGGGCAAATATTTTGAAGCAAATTACGGTTGAAAAGCAGTAAAGAGGAACGGATAGTATTGTTTTTTCAAGTTTCAATTTGTATTTCAGTTTGTGGGAGATTATGATTTTTTATTATAGGATTCTGATAATTTTGATTAAATTTCGCATATAAAGTCAAAGCTCAGAAAAGCGGAATGATTGCTAATTTAACTACTAAATCAGCTATGTTCAGTTTTATTAACCTAGTCGCCCATTTAGCTCCAGCCCAAGAGAAGTTAAGTATTGCCTGCCCAATATTGGATATTTGATACACTAGTAAGCGTGGCTAACGAACCGGGCGGACCGGCGGCCCATATGATCGAACCGGGTAGCAAGTCAGAGCCAGTGCGCTTAATGAAGCAGAGGCCGGGCTGGCCCCGTTAAAGGGTTCTTGGGCACTATTAGGTTCGAGGCCGCATTTTTAAAAAGGGGCGCGAGGCGCTAACGTGGTGCTGGATTTATCTCGAGGATTGACGGTAGTTTATTAGTTTGGTTAAAGTACAGCGTAGTCACCAAAAATAAATGTGGCGATGGGGAGTTTGAGCTTTGAGCTTTATGATCATGTATAAGTTATGAGCCAGATTGCTTGAAGTTGATGATTTGTTAATATGTGTATAATAATATATCAAGTTCTTTAGTACAAATAATATACATTATAATAAAAGCATAATATTCAATAATATATAGCTATAAAAATAATATATTATTTAACTCAAAACTTTTAACAATATATTATTTACTTAGGAATTTAAGTTATTTAATTATTATGATATATTATTCAATCAAAATATTCAGAAAACTCTAAGTTATTAATTTGAAGGAAAAATCGATCAAATTGTTGAAATAGTTTTTTAATATGTGTATAATAATAAATCAAATTATTAAGTTTCAAATAATATCACATATGAATAAGCATAGATTGATAATATATTGTCCTTTAAACAATAAAACATATTTCCTAATTAAAAATCATTTCAACGTATTGATGAATTTAACTTAGATATGGTAATATTTAATATACTTTTACCATTTGATATATTATCATTGATAAATAATCGAAATAATTCTCGAAGCGTGGTGGAATTAAGCGTTGTACCCAGTTTGAATTAAGCGTGGTAACTTATTTGAATTAAAGCGTGGTAACCGTTTAACACAATTCTCAAAATTGTGATAAGCGATGGTACCGTTGAATGAAAAGCGATGCCCGGATTTCAAAAGCTATTCAATTATGTTAGCGTCATTTTAGTGATAGAATTAAGTTATAAATAAATGTTAGAGTATGAACTTACTATCTAAGTATATGATAAAATGAAGGGTTTAATACTTTTATTTGATAGAATAATATATCATAATACTAAATAACGTTTGGTATTATTAATATATTTGATAGAATAATAAGTTTGGTATTATTTGATAGAATCTTATTACTTTATTTGATAGAATAATATATATCATAATACTAAATAACTTGATTTGTATTATTTAATATATTTGATAGAATAATAAGTTTGATATTATTTGATAGAATCTTATTACTTTATTTCATAGAATAATATATCGTAATATTAAATAAGTTAGATTTATGCATTATATTATTTTAACTTTTATTTATCGTATATTATTTGAAACTAAATACTTGATTTATAATTATGCACATATTAACATGAATATTTAATGAACACAATATTATCATGAATATTTCTCTTTTAATAATTTAAATAGAGTCATTTCAATTATTTTTTAGAAGGATAATATATCAAATAAAGTAATATATTAAATAATCTCAAATTTAAGTTATCTGATAATATGTTAAATAGTTTTTATTTAGAAATGTGTTGTATTATTTGAAGGATAATATATTATTAGTGTATGCTTTTATTTATACATTATTTGGCCCAGATAACTTCATTTATTATACTACGTATTAAAAAATTAGTCAGCTTGGGCACCAATGGTTGAAACTATTCTTTGTCATGGAGTGCAGGTTGAAATCTTCTATAATATTTATTTTTTTTGCAAATATTTGAAGCGTTAAGCGATGCCGCGTTAATAGGGGGCCTCGAACCGGGCCCGGGCCGAAGGCCCACCGAATATTGGGTGGGCTCGAACCGGGCCGGGGCACAGGGGGGCCCCGATCTTTGAAGCCCCGTCCGGGTCGGTGCACAACGAGCCAGGGGGGCCGTTCGTGGGCCTGGTGGGCCGGGGCCGAATACGAACCGGGCGGTGGGCCGGGCCCACTGAGCATTGTAGAGGCCCGGACCGTTAGCAGTCTGCCAGTTACATAAATATTCATGGGTTAATGACACGTTTGATCATACATGTTTTGGCGTTCACCATTCGATCGTATATGTTTCAAATAACCCACATTCGGTCGCGTGTTTTAAAAATGTCCCCATTTTGGTGCGTTAAAATTGAAAATGGAAGCTAAGTTGACTTTTAGGAACCAAAATTGATAGGGGTAAAATTGTCCGATACTCTACATTTGTGAATAATTTTTTAATTTTAATAAATTTTGGGCAAAATATTTTTCGGCGTTCAAATATAAATCTCGTTCAAATATTTTTATTTTTAATTAATAATACCGTCAAATATTTACCCTAAAGTTTTAATAGAATTAAAAAATTATTTAAAAAATGAGTGTTGGACAATTTTACGCAAATGATGTTTTTATGCAAATGACGTTGATCGATGGAAGTCGTTGGAATATTTGCCCTAAAATATTTCATCCAAAAGTGTTGGTCGATGGAAGTCCTTAGAATTCCCTAGTGTTGGTGATTGTTTGAATTTCTACAAGGAGTATGCTCATCGTAGAGGCTTTAGTGTTAGAATAGGTGGCCAAGTGCAACGAAAACCTGGAGAAAGTAGTATCACTCGTTATATGTACTATTATTGTAATAAAAAAGGGTTTAAGGAGAATAGTTAAATGATCCGTCTCATGGAAATGACGTTGAGAAGATTTTGGTACCAATTAAAGAAAAAAAATGTCATGTAAAGGAAGAGAGGAGTGGTTGTGAAGCTAGGATTCACTTTAGATATGTTTTAGAGAAGTCGCATTACGTTATTTTTGTTTGGGAGGATGGACATAATCATGATTCGTATCTCGGTTGTACTCGCTTTATTGGATTAGGAGGCAAATTAGTGAGATTGAGTTTCAGTGAGGCAAAATAAAAATCTTCGGCTTTTGTTGGATAGCGTCTTATGAGCTTATTTACTTGGCGTCAGGGGAATACAATTTGCGGTTTTCAGAAAATTGATATGAAGAACTTTCTTAGAGGGAAGCGGACCCGTGATATGTCTGATGGGGATTTGAGCATTTTGCTCCAGCTTTTGAGTCACGAATCTCAGACGAAGCCATCCTTTTTCTATGATATTCAACTTGATGAAGATTCTTTGATTGCAAATATCTTTTAATTAGATGGGGTGATGCAGCATGACTATGCGTGTTTTGGTGATGTTGTGAGTTTGGATCTGACGTTTTAGAACAAGCAATGAATACTTCCCCGCCAATTTGTTCTCCCTTTTATAGATTTGTATGATTGTAGTATATAAGTACTCAAATTTATCTCAATTTGGTGTATATGTGCTCTCGGTTTCGGTTCTTAATAACAAGCCTTTTGTTTTGATATTTATTTGAGCTGCGTTTCTCGGTTTCAGTCACAACCGACAGAGTTGTATTTTTGGTGCTTTGCGTTACTCCATAATCCAAAGTAGTGATACATTTGAATGACTTTTTCATGTTTCTCAAATGTATGGGGGTAGAACCGTTGAGCTTGTTTACCGACGAGATGCGTGATGAGGAAAAGCGATCTGTGTTTTTGCCGAGAGTGTTTTCCGGCTGTGCTTTTGCATATATATGTAAAGTCTTCAAGAGGTTCAAGTTTTAGTTACAAAGAAATTCTTCAATAATTTTCACTATTTGATCAATGAAGTCGATGATGAGGTTGAATTCGAAGATAATTAGAGGTTGATGATTGATGAATGTTTTGGGGGAGTGCAACACAGCTGATTGGATTTTATATATCCATTTAGGAAGCGATGATCATGTCGGTTGAGTGCGATCTCATTTTACCGCTGGTTTGAAAAGTACACAAGTTAGTGAGTCGTTTAATTCTTTACTTAGCGATTATGTCGGCATTAAGCCATTCACACCGGATTTTCACAATTTCAATATCATGGTCGATCACATGCTTGAAAAACTAAATAAGGTGTTTTAAATTAGGTGCATGTTGCCTTCCATTAGATTTAATCATTCTTCATTGTAAAGCAATTTCTTTGGGTGATATATACTCCTTCGTATTCAATCTCTTTCAAGAACAATACTCTCTAATTCCTTTGTACTGTTGACGCTTGATGAATCATGGTAAGTTCGATGTGGATGTTCTATTACGTTTTATAAGGAAGATCATATTCATCGTAGTGTTAGGCTTGATGAGCGTTAGGTTATAATTGATTTGGAGAGTGGCGAATCGGTTTGTAGTTGTCGAAAGTTTGTACAATGGAGTATTTTGTCTTTACTTGCCCGTATCTTGAAGGTTATAGATATTTTGGGTTCGTCCGGTCGTCATGCGGTTAGGGTCATTCGGATAAATATTTTCTTAAGAGATGGACAAAGAATGCAAGGGGAGACCTAGGTACATGGTTATTACCAAACGTGCTTGGCTGTTCTTGACATTTCAGCATTAAGACATGGCTTATTGTTCTTGATGATTCGCATTCCGGTCGGATACGTATAGATGATGACACGTAATGTTTCTTTATGAAGAATCCAATGATGCTTGTGACTGCAGCTTTCGTCTCGGCTTATCTTGCGTCTTGCTCCTCGGTTTCAATTCCAATCTATATCTGGTCTGACTAGGACTTTTAAGTTTGTGCTATGCTAATAATTTTTCCTTCATTTGTTTACTTCTGACTCCTTTTTTTTTCTAACAGTTCATAGCGAATGAGATACAATCTCGTTTGAAGTTTGCTAAAGGCATCAAGAAAAAGAATAGTCCTATCAAATCGAAGAAAAGGTTGGCTTAGGAAGGAAATTCGTGGCAGGTTGTGGCGACAGCGAAGATGGATCGAAGTATTGTTGAAGGCGTCGGAGGATGAATTATTATTAGAGAAGTAATACTTGTTTTATTTTTCTGAAACATTTAGCTACTGATGTACACAGATTTGAACTATGAAACTTGGATGTAGAATATTTATATACTCAGTTATGTTTCATGAAATTTGGATGTAGAGTACTAATACTTAGTTTTATTTCATTGTAGTACGTATGCAGTCTCAATAGGTTAACAAAAAATCACTTCCTCTAAGAGTAATTACTTTTAAGTTATATATGGTACTCAAATATTTGAATATAGTACATATATACTCTAAATAACAACAAATTGAAGTTAGTTTCTTTTAAGTATATAGTATAATATACGTTTATGAATATATGACACTAAGTTATATATATATGTACTATCAAATTAATAAGCAACAATGATTGACTAACAAATTCATACAATTAAGACAAAAATGTGTATATTTCAGTTAAAGCGGAAACAAAAGTATCAAACCAGCAATGTATATGTGAACGGAAATACATCAACTATCAAATACTATTCGACTATGAAATAAGCAAGAAATGTAATTCGTTACATGAACTCTTTCATATTTTCTTCTGTTTTTCGACCTTCTTCATCTTGTCCCCTTTGGTAGCCTTTTTAACAAATTTAGCAAGATCATTGAATGAGACCTTTTAAATTCTCGGTGTCATCTTTTTAGCGTTCGTATTCAATCATTTCATGTTAGATACATTAGATTATTCCAACTTGTGAATGACATATTCTGACCATCCCATTCCTCAATATACTTCAAGACAAACCATCCACAAGCATTTGTACGAGCTGGTTGTTGTGGCACTGGTGGGATCTCTCAAACACCATTCCATTATGCTAGTTTCTTTATGTTCCTTTCTGCATTTGGGGAAAACTATCTACGTCTTACTGACTTATATCTGTTAACTGGCTTCCGCGGCTTTACCAATTGAATTTCTTTAAAGCTATTCAGGTATTTGCATTTTTCTTCTTTCAGATTCACCACAAATACTGAAAAGTGATGTTGATAGGTGCCCAGTAGAAAACTTTTGAAAGCAGTTACACAAAGGTCGTTAGTTTTGATGCTCAGTATGTGGTGTTAAAATTTCTTTAGCGAAATGTAACTTACATATTCTAGTTCTTCTCTTTGAAATCCTCCCTGCAGTAGTAGGTATATTTCCACTTGATTCTAAAAATCTTTGTCGTTTTGGTCATCCTCGACCTCAACAATCCTTCTCTTTGAACTTCCTTATATGGTCAGGCGTGATTCAAGGCATTAACATAGTTAGTATGAGTACATATGTAATATGAAAATAATTGGTATGATTACATATGGCTAGCACGAACTATTTCAGAGTACTAATAGACAATAAGAGACTTACCGTGTCAAAAAGCATAAGACTCGGTCTTTTGCATTTTCCTTTTGCTTCTGCCAGTTGTATGATATTCATTTCCCGAGATATGTTATCTAGGATTGAAGAGTTGATGAAGCAGCTACTCTTGAGACTTAGGATAACTGCATCCAAATTGAGAACCTGATGTCCGTTCCTGCGGAAGCGACACCTGCGTCCTGCCTGATAATCACAAAATTTGTTAGTTCTAAATGTATCCGCATATATGTATATCTCATGTTTATGTTATTATTTCTTACATCCCTCTTTTCTTATTATAAGAATAATCCAATAGTTTTTTCTCCTATGTCGAAAGTTTAGAATGATGGTTCTGACTTTTTTTCTAAAGGTATTTTTTTGTACTTCGACTCTTTTGTTTCTCACATTTGAAACGCGCCCCTTGTCTTTGTTTACCAAATCTTCGGCTTTTTCCGGAATCATTTTCCATTCCATTAACCCGTCATTTTTGCTCTGGTTCAGTTTTGTTGTCTTTCAAACATCCTATTTCTACTTGAATATCACATTCATCAAAGTTTATTGATTGCTTCAAAAATACGATTCTCCATCATTGTTGTCAATCATCTTCTCTTGTCCTCTATTTGCATCAATTTTCTTCTTCTTTGGACTCTCGCTGTAGAACTTTCATTTGAAACCAAGTCGGCCCTGAGGTCAGCCTTTGGACTCTTACCGGACTCTGGCAGGTCCTACGATCCTATTTTGAAAGCAGAGTTAGCATTTGGAATATTCCTTGGACTCTTACCATCATATTTTTTTATATTCGAAATCAAGTCAGCCTTTGGACTCAAACTTGGACTCTATCGACTCGTATCATCATTTTTCATATTCGAAGCCGAGGTGACACTTTCTTGGCTCTTCCTTGGCCTCTGGCGGGAATCTTGCATTGATTTTCATATTCGTCTTGAGGTATCCTTTGGACTCTTCTGAACTCTTCCTCGAGACTCTTTTCGTTTCCCAATGCGCTTTTTAAGAGATTTGTTTTATGAGTTATATTAATATTTTAAAGATGAAAAGTATACTATTAATTCATTTAAAGAAATTCATCAATTAAATTAAACATGTACATAGTATATATGTACTCAAATATTTATATTTTAATAAGTACATTTGTACTGTCAAAATATTTAAACAAATGCAGCACATGAACCAAATATTTGTATACTATATATGTGTACTCAAATGGTTATGATTTGAGTACACATGTACTCTCATAATAGTTAAACACATTCAATTTCCATAACTATGTTTTTTCAGATTATATGTATACTTAAAATATAAAAATGAGTACACAGAGTATACATATACTCTCATTTAGAGTATACATATACACATATACATATACTCTCAATCAAAGTATACATATACATACATATACATAGATATACATATGTACTCTCATAAATTGAACTATATTTTAGGATGATGAGTATTAGTCGGTAGTCCTAAATAAACACGAGGAATGCTCATTAATTTAAGCCACAGATACTCACCGTTCATTTAATTGATGTATATATACTAAATACACTCACTAGTCTTTCTTTTCACCGATCTTGAACCTTCTTTTCTTTTTCCACTTGATAAGAGCACAGCCTCTCTTCTTTGCAATTAGTGTAGGCGGTTCGTCCGTCCGCGATGTTGGCATCTGAACATTTTCCACACAACAACCTGCTCCGATTCATTCCCAAATTTGAACATTCTGCAGGCATGGTGATCTTCTTTCCTATAGCATTTTCAAACCTTTTTGCTTTTGTCAGTTCGTCAAATTTTGAAAAGATTTGAGTGCAGTACCCTCTTTTCAGCGTGTTGGTTCATGGAGATAAATCATTCTTAATCAAATCTAAATGGCCAGACCAAGAGGAAATGAAAATCAGCATTAGACATGTTGCTTTTAGGTCAAATTTCTTTTATGAGAGTGATGAGGACAATGTTGCTTCCGGTTGTACTGATCACCTCGCTTGATCTTCTTGATCGCTCACGCATATCTCGATTTATTAACCCATTCGAAGCAGGCGGGGAGAGCATGTCAGAGCATCACAAAATTATCTCTTTTTCTCCCAGTATCATCATCTTGTAGTATACTGACTTCGTATGTAATATTTACTAGCTCACTTTACTTCATAAATGCACCCCCGACTTCTCGTTTCTTAATCTGACAAGCTTTCCTTTAATTTTTGTCTTGAAAGTTCAATCCTCCTGGGTCTCAGGAGCAGTTAGCGCATTCTATTTAGGTCTCATAGACAGGCTTCGAAACTTCCCACCACTTCAATCAACTTTTTTAATTGTGTCGGATTGAAGTTATCACACATTCATTCAATGAATTCCGAATGAATCCTTCTTAGTTTCATTTTTGTCATTCCAAAAAATCCAACTGTTTTGAGTCCATCCATTTTCTGAATTTCTTTATTCTCTTCCATTTTCTCGAACTCTGTCATTTTCTTGTTAGGATAACACCTATTGTACAAATTTCTGGTATACTTTTTCTTCTCTTTAATTCCTTCATTCTTCTTCGACTTATCAGCGGTTTCTTATACTGATACTAACTTAGCTAGCGCCCCATGTCATCGAGGTCCTCCTCATATTATCATTATTTTACATAACTACAAGCATATTGTTATTTTCTGAACTCCCCCAACGCCCTTCTCTAAATTTGCAGGATCAATATGTTTATTTATCCTATCGTTTGTGTCCTGCAACAACAAATCAAAAGTCGAAAGATGCCCAATTCTTGATGTCTGACAGGATTGACCTTGGAACTAAATACTTGTCATGTTTTAAGCAGTTTGTACACTGAGTTTCAAAATGTTATGGTGTGTGAGTGCAACTAGATTTGTATATTATTATTCTATTCTTTATACACGCATATACTCAATCAGTTAAACATATACACATATACTCTAAATCAGTTAAATACACATACATATACTCTCAATTAGTTAAATACACATATATAAATATACTCTAAATCAGTTAAATACACATACGTATACTCTCAATCAGTTAAATACACATATATATATATATATTCTCAATCAGTTAAAAATATTTTCATAATATTATTTTTTTTTGTAATTTTTCATAATGTACATAAAAGTAATTGATGATTAAAATTGTGTCTCGAAAAATGAAAAAATCAATTAATTTGAAATGGAGGTAGTATTAATTAGGGATTTGCTGATGACGATGTGGCAATGTTAGCATAATTAGCATGAAATCATGTTAACTTTTCATACGGCGTGCCAAGCGATAATGCGAGCAAGTTTTATTCTTCGGAAACGGTTAATGTGTATAATGTCTTTCTTAGCCTTGTAACTTGATGCAATTACAATTAGCTCAATTAACGGTAAATGGTAATATTAAATGCTTTCCTTATAATGTTAACTGCTAATTATCAGAGACATATTCTAATGATTTTTGTGTTCTAATTTTGTCTTTTTCATTTTTATCTGGGTCCCATTTAAAAATTATAAAGTTACAATACTATTGAAAATTTAAACTCTTAAAATATGATTTTTTTTTCAAACTATATTTTTTTATGAAGGTGCTTCAATATATAAGAATTTTAGATACTTATACTTCCTACATTATTCTGTTGTCATTTTGTTAAGTATAAAATTTAATAGATATTATCACTTGTTTTAATATTAAAACGAAGGTAAACTGCTTAATCAACTTGAGTTTTTTTTTGTTGAAAAGATTTAATACATGGGTGGAGCATTTATTTAAATTAGTTGATTTTGAACTTAAATTTATATTAAATATGAATTTATATTAAACAAGCTAAACTAAAAAATAAAATAAAAAATGAGTGGGAACTCCCTCACTGCCCACTTGTAGTATACGTTATTTAATAACGAAACTAAAATATACTTTTTGGTCATGCAGCATGAAACTAGTTGATTATATTTGAAAATGGAAATAATGTTACACCTAAGAATGATTTCCGGTACCACATTTATGTATAATAGTTTCAATTGGAGTATTTGATATGTTCTTCTATCAAGGATATAATTGGCATTATATGCTATGCAATGTTGCTCTGGAAGAATGAAATTTGATCTGGCATTATCATTTGGCATGTAGTAAAGATGAAGTTTATTCAATACGTATTGTATGTGTTTTATGTTTAATACTCGTATTATACGTTTATAACGTATTATTTACATATTTTTTCGATATTTATTGTATGTATGAGCCAACTAATATTGCTCTTCTCATATTTTATTAGTTAGGTTGAGGTTTGTTTTTCACGTTTTTTTGTGTTTCTTTTCGACAATTAAAATCAAGCATGAGATCCTCTGTACCTGAACATGACAAAATTATGTCACAAAAATATATGTCAAAATATTTAAAATAGTTGGTGTAGTGGATGTACTATTTTTTAGAAAATTTTATATTAAATTAAACACTCGTCATAATATCATTGATGTGACATATATGGAAGGAGGAAATGTAAAAGGAGATCTCTCCGGTTAAAATCAAGCCTTTATTAACTAAGATGGGTCGGTCCAAACACATAAGTCATACCGAACCCTTAACGAATTTTGAAGACTGAAGAGGACTGAATCAACCAAATCAAATATGTATGTGAACCCTCCACTGACCACGCCACCTCCTAATAAATTAAGGGGGGGGGCAATTAAGGGTCGAACATGGGTCGAACATGGGCCGAACATCTAATTTGAATATTTGATTATCATATTTAATTTTTTGTGGTAAAAACATAAGACATTTAACTTCATATATAAAACTTCTAATATTTGTCTTAGCATATCATGAAAAGATAAAAGAAATCATTAGTAATGTCAATGTTTTTAAAAGTTAATTCATTATTATTGTAAGGAGTCAAATCACAGATTTTATTATTGCAAGTAATATCTCATGATCACTAAGATTTTATTATTGCAAGTAATATCTCATGACACAATCTTTTTCTTCCAAATAGTCAATCAAGAATAACATATTCAACTGTTAAATTAAAAAAAGTGCTCAAAAAATAGTTATTGTATATTATTGGTGGTCAACCTGAAGACTCCATAGTAATTATTTGATAACTCTAATACTATGTGATATGCCCTACATAATAAATTTAGCAACGACATAGTTACTGCTGAAAGTCTGAATATGGCGAAACTGTACAATACTTGACAATTCAAGAACCACTCATCCTTCTTGGCTTCCTTACATATACTACATTGACACATGCATGCAGGGAGGGTTATTATTAATTTCACATTTGGTGAATTAGAAACTGTAGTTTTCCACTTTGCAGCATTGAAAGGGATGTGAATAGTAGAGACTGATAATAACAAACTAAAATGAAGATATGGATGTCCGCCATATGTATGTATTACATTCTATAACATTTATGAGCTATCATATAGTGATGAATTTCTTCACCTGAGCTTTCTTATCATTATTTTCAACATTGGCATTCAATTATCAATGACTAAAAAAGTAGTTGGTACTTGGTAGCATCATTGGTATGGACCAAAAACATCAATTTAATTTGATAAGATCATATGAACATTAAGTGACTCAAGTCTAAGTTGAATGGATCATTGACTCATTGTACACCATATTGGAGGACATACTATATAATTATTCCAACTCCTTCACCTAAATATCAATCTATCAATGTATGGTATTTTAGATGTACAACATACATCTTTATGCCAATTTACTCTCTTCTTTTTTATTAATGATGAAAGTGATCTCAAATTATATATATGATGACTCATTAAGAGATTGATCTTCAAAAAAGATGCTGACCATATACGCCCTAACATAACATATGTCAATGCATGGGATCAATTATTCCTAGTTGAAAACCAAGATAGAAGTATTTTAAAATTCACTTGTGAGTAAATTGATTTGGATTAGCTCTCCCGGCCCCCGTCCTCAAAGAATAAGATATCACATCTAACTCTGTCTAAATTTTCAAAATAAAATTGAGATCCATAATATCATTATTTCAATAGTATTTTTTGCCATTGATCGATAATATCCCATATATCCCTTTTTTTTGGATACTCTGTTTCAAAGAAAATATAAAATAATAATCCTTCAATAAGAGTTAAATCTGACGCCTCTTAATGAAAGTTTAGATGGAATCTTAGCAGGATTATTGATCATTCGATTCATGTAATGTCCCATATATATTGAAATGGATATTTTATATTTAAGGGAAAATATATACCTATAGAAGTAGGTTATTAATTACAGTTGAATAGTGAATTTGATTTAGGTAACAAAGATCAAACACTTTTAAAATTCTAATAAAAGAAATGCACAAAATATTCATAACTTCGCTATTTTGACAAGACTTGGTTCGTTTTTATTTGGGGTACTTATGGCCCTTTATTGGTACTCCATGTATAATATGCTGTGAAATAATTAATTCAGATGAGGTACTCCTCTCCAGAACCCTCCCCTCATTCTTTAAGAGATATGGGTCGTTATTTAATGTTATAGTGATTATTATTATAACAATAAGTTATTTCAACGACAAAGAAAGGACGATGGTCAATAGCATATATGTTGCATTGATTTGGACTCCCCAATACTGATATAACTAGCCTTGTCAATTAAAATTGTGTTGGCCCAGATCACCATTATTCTTTCAAATAATTAATTCATTTTATTTACTGTATGATGATGGCTTCAGTGACAAAGTTGCCAGACTTTACACAATAATTTTCCTAGCGGTACGTGCATTATTATTCAGATAAATGATTATTTTACTAGAGCTGAATTTAATGCAATAATAATGACCACCCTCTTGTTAGGTAAATGTAGACAAAATTCGTTTGTGGGAGGATAACAAGAGGGATATCCTAATTAATATGGATTTAAATTTACATTTGATCCCTCACATCAGTAACATATACTCACTCTACTCTATTTATTCGATTGTTTAGACAAAAAATATCTTATTAAATAATCTGATGATTGTAAAATTTTAAGGAATCAATAGAAAAGATATTATGAGACAAAACGAAACCCGATGCGAAAAATTGTATTGATAAATAAAAGCGATCGACATAATAAATTTTTTTTTTATAAATGATCGGCAAATAGAATGGAAGGGTATAGTCACAATATAACCGAGATTTGGGGCTAATATATAACCCCAAATCTAATCCAAATGAAGGCCAATCCATGGGTGGGCTTGATCCATTAAAGGCACCTTGATAGCATGGAGTCGCTTGTCGCTAATAGGAGACTTATCTTCGTCCCAGGGCGCGAACTTTTTAGACATCCTCATAAATACCCAACCATAAACTTCATTTAGAGGTAATGCATAAACTGTATCATTCATAATCATACTTTGTTGTGTCAAAACCTGAACTGACTTAGGCATCGGAGTGGCTGCGATCGACTTCGATCGTGGTCTAGGTACCCACCACATTCGGATATCAAGTCGGGATTCAGCAAAATGTTAAAAATCAAGCGATGGAGCAAGGAGCAACTTCTCAATCAGAAGTCACAACTCGGGCAAGGAGTGGGGCAATACCCCCAACATCTCGGGGTCCTTTGCCTCAAGACCTCCCCAGGCCCAAGCCAAAGGAGCCGGACTAGACCAGGGAAGTAGCGGACCAATCCCCTCGGGTGAGCCATTAGGATAACGCCCAGGAGAGATTTGATGAGTCTGGAGACAAGGCCCCGGGGCACAACACTTCCAAGGGGCCTCGGGAAAAAGAGACACATCAATTGGCGCCGTCTGCAGGGAATCCGTTTAATAAAAATTCACATAGTGACCACGGGGTCGACTCACAACAGTCACGAGGACGCCCAACACACAAGTCAAAATCATACGTGGAAGAAATTAGTAGTGGGGAGTATCATCCACGTCGGGGACACCGACGGGAGAGACGAATGTCGCCGGGTTATTCTAGAAAGGAATACACATAGGGGCACCGTCACCACAAGGATTATTACTCCCCTATATCAACCAGTCCTAGTCGGTCCCCTTCTAGGGACAACCGACATAGGAGTGCACATAAAGGCAAGGCACCTGCTCGGTCTCCCCCAGGGAACAACCGACAGGGGGCAACGTTGCACACTCAACAAGAGGGCAACCCCAAGACTCAGGGTATGGGCAATGCCGGGGGCAGTAACGAGGATATCGTGGCCAGGCTTCAATTATAGGTTGAGGAATTGAATGCCAGACTCAAGGACATCGCCCCTACCCGAGGCCCCACAAAAAACACAACACACTTCTTCCATTCTCATACCATTTAAGACATGAGTCAATGCCGAAGGGGTTTAGAATGCCAAAGTTGAGAACTTTTGATGGAATGGGGGACCCTAGTAACCACCTAAAATCTTACGATTCGCAGTTTTCCTTTTGGACCAGTGAAGACGACGTGTATGCGAGAGCTTTCGCGGGTAGTTTATCGGGGGCAGCGTTGAAGTGGTTCCACAAGTTACCACCCAATTCTATTGACTGTTGGCAAGATACGGTGGATCTATTCATAGATAAGTACGGTGCTTCCATCGTGGCTGAGGAGGATGAAGAAGCATTGATGAACTTAAAACAAAAACCAGGGGAAGCGTTGCGGAGTTATGCTAACCGTTTCCAAAGGTGTTAACTAATATACCCACCATGGATGAGAAGGTGTCCATGATTTCGTTCTTTCATGGATTGCAGTTTGGGCCACTGAAAGAGAGGCTAGTACTGGAGCCAGTGTCCAATGTACACCAATTATCCCAGTTAACGGTGAAGTACATAAAACTGGAAGAGGCAAAAAAGGTTTCCGAAGGAGCAGTCGAAGCCCAACCAAGGACAGAGCCTCAGAGATCCCCGAGGAAAAGACCGGTGTGGGATCGGTTGCAGATAAACCCCAAGAAAAAGCAAAGAGGAAGGTCTCCTAGGAGAGAGAACGGGAGAATAAGGCGACCCCAAGAGCCGATACATATCTCTTACACTCCGTTGAACACTACTATAGGGAGCGTGTATGCCTAGATCGAGGACACTAAAATATTGCCAAAACCTCAAAAGCTCAGGTCCCTACCAAATAGACGAGATAAAAAACAGTACTGTGAGTATCACCGAGACCATGGCCATGACACGGATGATTGTCGCCTATTGAAGGCAGAAATAGAAAAGCTCATCCAGAGAGGCCATTTAAAGGAGTTCGTGAAAAGGAACCAGGAACGTTCCCCGAGGAGACAAAGGGAATCACCCCGAAGGAACAATAAACCCTGGAGCCGAAGTCCACCCCGGATTACTAGACAGATTGATACGATTTCGGGGGGACTCGCAGGAGGAGGAGACACTTCGAATTCCCGAAAGCAATATGCAAGAAGAGCTGTGTACAGGTTGGCCCCCATGGCAACAATTGATAGAGAAGTGATCAGCTTTTCCTAGGAAGAGTTGGAGGGAATTGAAGTCCCTCATAATGACCCTCTGATAATTACCCCATGATTGCAAATTTCTTCGTGGCCAGAATGTTGGCGGACACGGGAAGTTTGTCGGATATATTATACCTGCAGCCTACGATAGATTGGGTTGACCCCGTAACCTCTTGAAACCGGCTTCCACACCATTGACATGATTCACGGGGCACTCCATTTATCCAATGGGAATAGCTAAGTTGGATTTCACGGTGGGAGAAGCTCCGAGAACCTCAACAATAAGAGCATCTTTCACAGTGGTGGATATATCCGATCCCTCTTATAACGGACTCATCGGTCGCCCCATACTAACTGCACTCAGGGCCATAGTATCACCTCTCCATTTAAAAATGAAGTTCCCCACAATGGGAGGAGTGGGAGAGGTCTCGGGAGATCAGAAGAGGGCAAGGGTCTGTTACCAGTTATCAATTCCCAAAGGGACATCGTTGAAAGATCCACCCAGACAGAAAAGGCACATGGAAGGTCCCCCGAGGTTATGAAAACGATCCAACTCGGAGAACTAGTTCCTGATAACTCCCCCCGAGAGAGGGAAAGTCAGAAAATGAACCCCTCACGAGGATCTTGAGGTTGTCTCGTTTGACGAACAACAACCTGAGAGGACGTTCAGGATTGGGACTCGGTTGAAACCGGATCATCGGGAAAAATTGATGAAACTCATCCGGAGGTACGAAGGGGTGTTTGCATTCTCACCGGAGGACATGCCCGAGGTTGACCTCGAAATCTCTTTGCACAAATTAAATCTGGATCCTTCCTATAAACTCGTGAAGCAAGAGAAGAGGAATTTCTCCGAGGAGAAAAACTTGGCAATACGAGAAGAAGTAGAGGAGTTGATAAAGGCAAGAGCCATTTAGGAATTGTAATTCCCAGAATGGATTGCTAACGTGGTGATGGTGAAAAAATCCAATGGCAAATGGAGGATGTGCACGGATTTCACGAACTTGAACCTTAAGGATTATTATCCATTACCCTGTTTGGGGAGATTAGTGGATGGAGGCGCAGGTCATGAAGTCAAAGACTTCGTGGATGCTTCACGATGATATCACCAAATACTCTTAGAAGATGCGGATCAGGAAAAAACGAACTTGATCACAGAGTTTGGGTTATACTGCTGGAAGGTCATGCCTTTTGGGTTAAAAAACGTCGGAGCTACTTACCAGAGGATGTTCAACGACATCTTCTCGGATTAGATATGTAGAAACATGAAAAGTGCCACTATCAGTAACTAATAAATCGGACTTCTATAGGTTAAGGTTTTCATCTACTATTTAGGGATCACACAACAACAAATTATCGGACTTCTATAGGGAATTCTAAATCTGCAAATAAAAGTGCCACTATCAGTAACTAATAAATCGCAAAGTGTTATTTATTGAGATTAATTTCATAATTATTATTAATAGAATTATATCAATTTTAGACTCTTTTCTTGAGTTAATTGCAGCAATGGTCGCAGTAAGTGTGTCGAAGTTGTACTTTCGTCCCAATAAGTGGCAAAATTACAGATATGGTCCTCTACACGAGGTGCGCATTTGGTCCCTAATTTAATGTGACCGTTATGATTCAACGTTTTTATACGATTGGTGGTCAGTTTTAGGGTCAAAATGTAATTTTTAAGAGTTTTGAATTCTCCTTTGCTGTTTTACCGCTAAAATACCCCCATTCTCACCAATATATAATTTTTCCTTCCAGAACTTCCTCTGTTTGCCCTCCATAAACAACCTATATCTACCCCCACATTCCATAATTGATAAAACACCAACAAAATCAAAATCATTCTTTAAAAATGTCACAAAGTCAATATATTTAAATTTCCAAAACATTGAGGATGAAGTTAGGAGGTGCCATTGTGGGTGAGTTTGCAACCCAATAAACCGTCAAAAAATGATTGTCAAAAACTTGTATATTAATGAGAGTGGGGGTATTTTCGCGGTAAAACATCAAAGGAGTACCCAAAACCCTTAATTTTAACCCAAAAAATGACCACCAATAACGTAAAAACGTTAAATCATAACGACCACGTTAAATTAGGGACCAAATGGGCATCTCGTAAACACTATCAAGGACCATATCTGCAACGTTGTCACTTAATAGAATGAAAGTACAACTTCGACTCATTTATTGGGACCATTACTATAATTAACTCCCCTTTTATTCTTGATAATTTTGCATTATAGAGTGTAGACTAGAACAATTTGTCTTCTACAATATTTGGGCCTGGTAGACATTTCCAACAGAGTACAATAACCAGACCCTGCTATCTCCATTCTCCAGCGTCGTCTGGAAACATCTGTTTTTGTTATTTGCCATGTTCAATCATTCTTAATTTTGCATTGTAAAGTCCTAAACATTCTTCTTGTTAAATAATTACCATATTTTCCGGCAATCATTTTCAAGAAAGATTTCTTTGTGCAATAATATCAATGAACAAACAATTGATAAATCTTCTACATTCTCAGTTGATTCATTTAAGTTTGGTGTCTTTTGAGTTTTCTTGATGAAGATGGAAATTTAAAGTGTTTTAAAAGTCCCATATCTAATAATTAGTAGAACTTGATAGTATTTTTTTTTAATATATATAAATATTTTTTTTGCCTTAAAGGACACACCTTATATTCTATATATTTTCTTTCTTAAAAATTTATTTCCTAGAAATATGTTTGAAAGATATTTTATGACTTAGCATGAAGTACCTTGCTTAACTTAATAGTTTTTATTATGGAATATTTTTGTTACTTTGCATATTTATTTTGTTGTGAAATTTAATGCTTAGCATAATTATAATATTTTGCTATTTAAGAGAAAATATTTCTCTTTTCAACTATTTCGCTACATCATTTCTCCTAAGAATTCTAATTGATCTTTTCATTTCTCAAGGCAACCCATCCACATTCTATTTGTTCAGTTCCTGGATCTTCATTCCTTCAATGCTTTAAAAAATTCCTATATATTAATATATGTTCTCCATCTTGCATTTCTCACTTTTGAATTTTGTGTTGTTTAGATAATGTAGCCTTTTTCTGATTTCCACTATCAATAGTTGATTTGAGAATTTGATTTTCTATACAATCAAGTTAAACATATTACTATAAAACATCAAGCAGTATAGTTGTTAGGGCGCTTTCAGTGATTTTTAAAATTTTAGGTTGGTCTTGTGTACTAAAAGGCGGTGAATATTTTTAAAGTTAAACATATTACTATAAGAAACAGTTTTACTCTAATAAACAATCAAATATATAGAAATGGATGTAATACATTTATCATAAGGATTGGAATTAAAGAAAATAATATATAAAACCATTACTAAAAGATCATTATCTATACTATATATAAAGAGAATAGTTGTAGATAGTTATTTGAACTTGTCGAAAAATATGTCGTTTATTCCTTTCAATCATATACTCCGTGTTATGGTTAGTTATCACATCTTTATATAGATTGAAATTGTCGTAATGCGCCGTGTTGCGTCATATCTTTATAACCGTATCATTTTTTTCAAATAAAGAAAAAAAATACCACTTCCACATACACTTACAATATGCAAGATTCAGGAATGAGGATTATTTATAAATACGTGTCTCGATAAGAATTTAATGAAAAATTAGAAACTCAAGCTGGTAGTAAGCGATAAATGTTCTTCAGTAAATCATGAGTGAATTTGGACAAATTGAATTTGTAAATATTCTTGGCGGTAAATGATATGTCAAAACCTTTTAATCTAATTTTGTATGAATTGATAGTGATTTTAATGACGATCACTAAATTTATAGTGATTTTTCAATTTCTTCAAATCAAAATCTAAATTTAGTTCTTACACGTATCGTATGTGGCAAATTGCTAGTAAAAAAATTAAAATTCTACAATGTTCAATACTTTGTAGTGTGTATATTGAATGAATTGCTGAAGTGATCTGCAACAATGTTGCAATGAGCCAATGAGGTAAGCTTTAGCCCCAAGTCCCCAACAATAATGACCAATGTGCTATATGCCCAATAACGATCATACTATTGCAGTTCTAGTACCATAATTACAATTTAAGTATATGACATTCCGGTGACATCAAAAATGATTATGGGGACTAAAACTACACCATCATACTAATTTAGTTCCCAATAACTTATTATGACATTCCTCAAACGGTAGGTGTCCAAAAAAATTACCCTATTACAATAATTATAAGTAACGAAAACATACAATATTGAATTTATTGTTAAATTTATTAAATGGGCTTGGACCAAATACATTTTATATCATAAAATCAATTGATTATAGATGGATGAAGCCCACTTTAACATATTCAATATGGGATGGATATTCCTTCAATAATCATTATTACAATTCCCACTCTATATTGTTCATCTAAATTACTTGTTGTCAAACTAAAAGAAGGCACTTTCGGTAATCAAAATCAAATACTCCGTATCTTTCTGAGGGCTGTATATATGTAGCTACCCTACGTTGAACTGCCAGTAAAGCATGAATTTAATGCTGCAATTTGTGTGGTGATGAATTAAAACAATCAATTATCTATGCAGTACAACTCGTTTTAAGAATCCCGATTGGTGATATTGCTGGTAGGACCTTCACCCATTTCATGAACAGTCTGATTCTTAGCCGGTGAAAAGATGACCATCATCATTTCTTGTATGTACCCATTATATTTAGTTTTGAATTATATTGCCTATTACAGGCGTAGTGCTAATTGATGATTTGATCATAAATAATGGGATAAAGTTATAGTTTAGTCAGAAATAGTTTTACCATTGTATATTAATCCCTGCCCAGGTAATTATTCTGGGTTCGGTTCGGTTGGTTTCGGTAACCGAGAGCCGGACAGGTCAGGATTTGATGTCCGGGACGAGCAGCTCATTCGATCTACCGGACCGGACGGGCAGTACTTAGGTCGGGATTATCGAGTTTATGACAGAGTCCGTCCCGGGTGATATCAAGCCGAAAACCGGGTATCAAGCTGAAACTTCGTGTCAAAGCAGAGCAAAATTGAAAACACAAGAATTAGAAAATAATAAAAACACAATTCGAAAATAATAACACAAAAATTAAGAACAATTTGAAAATAATACACAAAAATCAAAGGAAACGATTCAAAAATAATAATACAAAAATTAAAGAACTATTCGAGATCCTAATTACACAAAAAAATCAAACATATTTACATGAATTAAACATGAATTAAATAATATTTAAAATTTTGAAAATTATAGTGAGTAAAGTGATAACAAAAATTCAAAGAGTAAAGAGGAGAAGAAAACTAACTATTACTATTAAGAAAAGGGGGATGGGGGAGGCGGAACGGAATGCGGGGAGGAGGGGCCGGTGGGGAGGTCGAGAATGAGGAATGGGGGGGGAGGGAGGGGGGGATGAGATGAGGCAATAGGGGTAGAATTCCGAAAACCTAAATTGAGGGCGTTTTTTTAATATAGCCACTAACCTCTTTTTGGATCCGGTTTCGAGGTTCTGGGGTCAGTTCCGTTGATTCGGATCGATAGTGGACGGGATTGGATGGGTTTAATTTGAATGACTTTTGGGCGGAGTTGGCCAGGAGGCGGTTCGATTCTTGGAGTCCGCCTGACTCTTAGTCCTACAAATGGTACCGTTCTTATTTTATACTCCTTTGACTAACGGAACCATTAAATTCAATTGTAAAAAAGTTAACAAGATACTTTCGGGGAAACTTATAATTTACATGAATTTTTTAGATAAATTTATAATTTAAAATGAACTTTTGACATAAAAGTGAAACTAAAATTGGTCCCAAAATTTTATTAAATTATAATTTTGAACCACAAGTATCCTTCATTGACTTCTCCATCTAAGTTTAACAATTCGATTAGTATGATGACTATAAATTACATAATGTAATAATTGTATTCTTTCGAGGATTAATACGTAATAATGTAAGCGTAATGGCTAAAGCTGTAATGAGTGATTCTATTATAGTCGAGTCAACAACAATTAACTACAAGCTGTATGGCTACTTTATCTTTCGATTATTGAGAACAACGACAAAGCATTATTTTTGTTTATAAAATAAACTATTACTAATAGTGTAAAAGAATTATCTAAAAGTTAAGAGTTTATGTTGATGTAACGATCAAGTATCGAAATAAGATGTCGCCATCTGGGGTTATTATAAGGTTTTTAGTTCTACAGCTATTCGATTGGTTTTAAGTGAAACCTGTCTATTTCTTAACGTGATATAGTCAGCTGAGTTGATGAGGGCGTGTGTAAGCTTTCAGCATTGTTACAGCGAGTAGTCTGACGACGTAAATTCCATCAATTATATGGTTATACGTGAGTTAGAGTGTTAATGTAACACGTCAGACATCGAAATAAGATGTCTTCCCATATTAATGTATAAAGTCTTGACTACTTCTTCTATCATCAATTATTGGTTTTAGAATGTAACTCATATCAGAGTTGCGTTAAAGACTTTACATAATTTAATAAGCGTGGCCGCTTGTAAATGATATAATTATCTTTATTTCATTAAGTAGAAGCGTATAGCCGTTAAAACAGCATTGCGATTGATGTGTGTTAGTTAATGAAAAGCATTAAAATCGCTTTAAGTTACTTAACATATGAGCGAAATGCGATCGAATACTCTACGTTATAGGATTGACGGTATATATATAAAGCTTCATCTTATAATACGTGTGTAAAATTTCGTTAGATGGGACTCCTTATATAACATTAAATCATTGATATTGTAACTTAGATAGTGCTTCAAAAATCAAATTGTCCGTTGTCATTATATTGCATGCATATGTAAAACCACTTCACTTTTTATTTCGGATGTCTGACTAATTTACATGCATGGCTACATGGGATGATTTGAAACTGTCGACAAATTCATATGATCCAAGCTTCTTGTCGTATGGATGAATGGATATAAAGTTTTAAGGGACATTTGACATTAGATGAGTGGATTCTAATAGATGCAGCAGTACACAATTTTCAAAAGAAGACGAAAGCACAACAAATATGTAATGTCACTCTCGTGTTCAAGTTAATGGAAGAAAATTGAAAACAAGGCCGAAATCAAAGCAAATGGGCTATAGCTTATCATTCATCATTCATGGCCGAAATGATAAAATCATCTGTTTTTATGGAGGAGTTAATTTTCGATTTGGTTCCATATTATTAGAAAGTGTGATTTGAATTATGTTGGAGGCAGCTGCAGAGGGCGATGGAGGAGCGTCCATTCTGACCCACGGAAGTCGGTCGGCCTGCGGATCGGGTCTTTGCGAGAATTACCGATCGGGGGTGATTACTTGTAGAAGATTTTTTACGAGGCGGTTGAAGTCGATTTTAGATACATAAATGTCAGCCCGAGCTTGATTTTGAGTCGCTAATCACACAAAAAATATGAATGTATTAGCAATATTATATAAAATTAGGGTTGAATAGTTTAGGTCTTTGTTATTACGATGCTTGAATAGTGTGGGTTGAGTTTATTATTACAGTTCTCTTTTAAATCAGGTGATGTGATATATCTGAGTCTGTTGGTATAATCACAGGTTATTACATCTTACGAGGCATGGTTCTTCAAATAGGAAGTCAATTTTGGCTCGAGTACGTAATATGTTCCTCTATTATGGTGAAATTTGTTTGTGCATTTCTAGCACGTGGATTAGTCGAGCATGTGTTGGGGATCTGTAAAATATTTGTCTCTTTTATTTCGATCTTTCTGTGGTCGTTGTCTTTAGAATTCGCAGTATGCATTATCATAAATTGACACGTAGTTATAACACATATAATACTCCCTTTAATTCTTATTAATTTATCTTTTGTTTTTCAAGGCAAATTGTTTATCTTGAATGACTTTGTAATATTAATAGAATGAAAAAATTTTAAAAATAGTTTTATAAAAATATTTTTTTAAAGAAATACAATGAGATCGATTTATTCTATTTATTGAAACAGGAATAAAAAGAAATTTATTGTCAAACATTTCATCTGAATTGAAAATTGAAAATCTAAAATGTTACTCCAATTATTTTAACAGAGTATACATGAAATAAGTCATATGTAATAGCAGGGGGCAACGAAACCAATGAAGCCCTCAGTCAGAATACTCCTTCGTTTCACATCAACTAAATAAATATGATTTGGTTTATTGATTAATTTGTTATTTAATTAATTTCTTGACATAGACTTTTCTTAGTTTCATAAAAAGATCTCGATCAATTTTCCCCCATTGTAACTATTTCTTTTAGCTTAGATCTCCTAAATTTGTACATGGTTGAAGGAAACAACAAAGGACAATTTCCATGTGAGGACCAGAGAAAACATCGATGATTGATGCATGAAGAAATGGACTACTAGACGTCTGAAATGGCTTCCGGACAAGTTGGTGGAGAATTGACATTATTTCTTTCTACTTACAACAATAATATTATTGCCATGAAATAATTAAATAACTAGACACTTGGACAGTACAAATAGCTCGTCGTCTTCCATCAGGATTTGTTTCTTCTTTGTTGTAAAATTTTGAGAAAAAGGTCCATCTTATTTCCTTGCATATGGAGTTATATAGAGCTTGCGCCCACAAAATTTAAGCACTGGATACTAGCATCTCATTGCTTTCAAGAATCAAGATTATTGCTTCACCTAATTTTGTTCAATATATGGGGTCATGAAGGCTATATCATATCAAGTCACAATTAATTCGATTTTAATTTGAATGACATACTCAAAATTTATATAATTATTCATGTTGAGAATGGAGTCCCACGGTGATCAATGAACTTTGTCGATTTGTAATGATTGATTTTAGATGAATGAGCTTGTCTAACATGTGTCGTAGATCGATCACATGGGCCAACTTAGCATCGTATCGTAGGCCATTTGTAATTTTAATAATTTTTATTATGTTATTAGATATTTTTTATTTATTTATTTTACTTGTGCAACACGACAACAGCCCAGGAAGTTACCCATCATAGTACTAGACTAATTACAATAGTGCTCGAAAAAATCTGTCATATCATAAAATAACATAAAGTGTGAGTTATGTTTCTTCAATTTCAGCATTCTTAATTCTTATATTATCGTATTATAATAATTTCTATTGATAAAAAATATATTTATAAGTTTTAAAATGACTCACTTATAACAATTGATAATTAATAAATCACAGATTTTGCATAAAATTACATAACAGTCAAGGAAATATAGTTGGAGTTATACAATCTCTTATAATATGTGCAATAGTTTTACCACTTTAATATGTATCCAAATTATCATATCTTAAATTTATCAGCATTTTAAATCCGATTATAAAAACACTTTCGACTTAACTTTCCATGAGATAAAGTGTTTGATATAATACTACCTTTTTTAGTTTTATCATAACAATAAATAAATTCAATTTTAATGCAATGAATTAATCTACTCATACTAAATTTTTTTGTATGATAATTATTTAATTACAAATTCAAAAAAAACAATTTTTCTAATTAAAAATTACTATTAAAGAATTTATATATCTAAATTATTATGTGATATACGGTAGAAATGAGATATTTGAAATGATTAACCGTTGATCGATTAAGTTATACACTACTTTACTCATTCAAATTAAGTTCGTATATATATTGATTGTATGTATTAAATGTAGCATGCACAAATATGTGTGTAGAGGTTATGATGAACTGCTTAGAATTAAGCTCGTAATCGATATATAGCTTTGCCATGATCCTAAATTACATGTTGTAGCATCTGGCCAATCGAGTTATAATGCGATTATACGCCCAGGGGTTAGAATGTAATTGTATAGAAATAATGGGGCGGAATTCCCGAATGAAATCTTGCAGAAAGGCTGAAATCCGAGAAGGAGGAGAAGGTTTCCTGACCTTCTCCGTGAATTCAATGGATCGAGAGAGAAGAGGGAAGGGTTCTATAACCTTCCCTCTCTATTTTGTAGAGTTTGTCTCTTTAAGAGTTCTAGAATATTCCACGTTTCTCCAGATATGCGTTAAAGGAATGTTCCAGCGCCTACATATAAAACAACGTTGGATGAATTCTTTGCTCGTTGACTTTTTGGTATTCAACTTTTTTGGTATTCACTTTGTGAAGAGACAAAAGCTACTGCTACTCCCTCGTTTTAGTCGGCCGGTTGGTAGAAAAATCTCATTGACCTCGTCTGCAGGTTTAAAATATTTTAAGGTTCTAATAAAACTCTCGGAGGCTTGTTTGCACGTTGGTGTAGAAAATTAGCAGGCGTGCATTTTTGGATGCTCGTGGGGTCTTCGTTATATTATTCATTGCAACTTACATTATTCCCGAACAACGGTCACGTATTACGTCTCTTTTAATTATTGTTTATACAATTAGTAGTGATCATGGTATTCGTATACATAATATTATTAGAACATTATTTATACTTTAGAAATACCAACAATATCTTGTATTACATTTCAACAATTGAAATAAAAAAAGAGTCAAGTTACATATCTAATACTCATAGTCGATAGATTGTCGAGTTTGAATTTGAATTTTCATGAGTTAAATGTTGATTTAAATATTTTATTTACGTTGTATAATATTTGGTAAAAGTTATCAAATAATAATATTTTTAATGTACTTTAATATTGACATTAAATTATATTCAAATCAAAATTATGTTTATGGATGAACATGTAAAAGTTGAATTGATTTAGGCCAACCATCGAGGAGGGAGTAATAGACAATCATTAACTATGGAGGTAATAGATTTGAATATTTTGTTTAAAAAAAAATTAATTTTTTATTATAATATATATAACATATTAGTTAATTAATGTCGATATAAGTAAGAGAATTTATAGCTTCTATCGTTAGAGGAAAAATAGACATTCGATGTACAAATCAATATCCTCATCTTCTATTTGAATGACTTCTTGGGACCCTTATTAAAGTTGTTATTTATGTCAAAATTTTAAAAGTCTATATATCAAGTAATATTAATCATATATATACTATTGAGGTTTAAAGTTTTACTAAAAAATTTATTACCTGGTATAGTTTTAAAAGAGGCATGTCGTCTTTGTTATTGATTTTCAATATAATTCATTTGAAATATTCATTCGAACAAAGACATCTAATGTGTGGCCTCTTTGGAGCTGTTTGCGTGGTAAAATTGAGGAGAATTTCATGTGAAAGTGTAATCCATTTGTGAAATAGGAAGTAAAAGATAACATGAAGCCTTATTTGTTAGGCCATGGGTTGATACTTGATTGGACACGAACAAAATAGAGCGAAGCAGTCTTGAACCGACATGGTAACACTTGGACCACATGACACTGATAAAGGCTGATATAGATATCTGTCTTTAAAAGTAAAAACTTCTGAAGATGGTAATGCAGTTCGGTCTGGCAATGCTAAGTTTGGGGGGCAACACATGATAAGAAGGAATCCACTATGATAATGAGAATTAAAAATAAGGTCGTATCTCCTCAGATGCCTATTCTACTCTGTCGAGATGTATAAGTCGGGCTTCCACGCGAGCTACTGGCTATCGCCAGTAGCAACTCACATCCACAGTATGTGTTTTGCTTAAATATTAAACTTGACTAAAAGCGAAGCGCCGTAACAGTGGTAACGGGTTGTACATACTAAAGAGGTTTTATAGAATAACTCGTACATTAAATTTTCTGATAAAGATAAAATCTGCCGAGGCTGCTTTCATCACAAAATAATGTAGAACTCTCTATTATTTTTTCGATTAGTCTGGAGTACGCAAGTGAGGCCTTTATATCTTTGTAGGCCTGAAACAGTTTATGTTATAACTTCCATAACAAACCTTCCATAATTAGCCGATACTTTCTTGTCCCTTGCTTGACCAAATCTACCAACTTTTTTATCTTGGGGAATGCAACAAAGGCATTCACAGCATATATTATAGGGCCGAAAATATATCTTCTAGTATTATTCTTAAATTGACAAAATGCAAAAATATCTACACAATGTCGGCAGCTGTTGCAACTTGACTATTTTAAACCAACTTGTTCAACATTTAAATCACCGTTCACGGTTTGCCTATCGACAAAATTGTGACCAATAAAAAAACTAACACATAAAAATGTCTTGACATTATTCAGTTTTGTGCAAATATTATTGATTCAATCATCAATTAAAAATATGGTAAAATAAATACATAAAATAAAAATTAAAATAGTAGAACTATGAATTTATACAAGTAATCAATTGAGAAGTGATATTTTAACAATAAATAAAATAACATAAAGGTACATTTTATTAAAGAAAGGTATTTTAACGATAAATAAAATTACATAATGTCGTTCTTTTATTAAACCTTTAAAATGAAAAGAATTATAGTAACAAAAATTTGAAATCTATTATTAAAATTATATTATTAAAAATTATAAGGGATAAATATAACTATAAATAAAATGAAATATAAATCAAAATCATAATTTATAAATTTACATAAATATTTAGTACTTTATTTATTATCTCGGGTTTAAATATTAGAAAAACATAAATGTTAGGCTATATAATGACAACAGAGGAATGAATAAAGGTTGAAGGTGGATTGGCCAAGCTTTGCCTTGTAAAACTCTGTACATTTTATCAAAAATGATACTTTACTTGATTTGTAAAGCAAATCACGGAATAGGATAAAATAATATTAACACCCTCTTTTACAAGCAATGTTGATTTGATATATGAAACACAATTACAAATGTATATCAATCCAAATAACATGGTTGTCAATCACGAAAGATAAGCAATTAAGTATATTCAATTATAGACAATTAATATCCTGTCAGGCATATAATAGAATCCTAGCAATTCTAGCATATAAATTATATGAATAAAGTAAAGTAGGGAAGCGGATCTGAGCTTGACACGGTGTTGAGCGAGCTTTGTCGAACAGTCTTTAAATTTCTTGCTTTATAACCTCGGGATTTGGAAATGTAATCTTGTATATATTATGCGGAGTAAACCCGTATGGCGTACAAGCAAGCAATATACAAGATCTTACAGCTGCAAAACAGAGCCTTTGCCTTTCTATTTATGCGAACCATTTGAGAACCCCTCGAAGCAACTTCGAGGAAAATCCAGAGCATTCAAGATACACGATCTTGAACAACATACAAGTACCCGCTCGGCGATTAACATCTGCTAATCCAATCCACATGTCAGTTCACACTCCAGTACCGACTCGTGAACCTTGTGCTATTCTTTTCCCTGAGGAAAGTTTTTACTCTTTTACAAGATAATCTCTAAATGAATTTGTTAAAGTATTACAAATTTAGCTCTATGAAAATTTCTCCCAAATCAAGATGCAAAGAAGAACAAGAGAGTTGGCTTTCGCTTTGAACAATTTATAATTTCATCTTCAATTAGGTTGCAAAAGTTATGTTTGAAATTCTTTGAATTGACTTTTATAGGTGTCAAAAACGTGAACATAAACGACGCATCGGCGCCGTAGCGCCTCGAATGAGGTATTTATGAGCCGATAATATTCAACAGCAGTTCAAAAAGTGCATCGCAATCATCCTACCTTAGGGGCCGTTTATAGAAAAATGCGGTCGGCCTTTTTTCACAAAGTATCGGCGTAGCGGCGGCGTTCACAGGAAGTTGCGGGCAGATCTGAGAATAAAAAATAGGTTCATTTGCATTTACTTTATTCTAGATTGATCACATTCTTAATTAATTGAGTATAAACCGCAGTCATTTTTAACTTGATTTCGTAATAATTCAAATACGGATCAATAGAGAACGAGTTTGTACAAAATATTCTTTAAGCAAATCATTTTAGCAATTTAAATAGCTTAACCATTTTAAAAACCAACTCTCTAAAAAACTAAGCAACTTGAATAAGAGAGAATTTCTACTTCTGGCCCTATGAACACGTAAGAACACATAGAAGGTTTGGCATTTGTGATGACTTGAATCTTGTGCCTTTAAGCCGACTTGGTGCCTTTGTGAAGTCACTTGTAAAACCGTTAATCACGTAGCAACATTTGTCGTCAAATCAAAAAGTCCAAATGACCAACTAATCAAGCTAGCTCTTCATTTTGACTATAACAAAATACCTTATGCATGAGGGTATAAGGAATGATAACAGCTTATATACTCCCCACCAATATAAGCATCAACACAGGCGAGATCTACAGTCGGTCGGAGGTGATGGTTCGAAATATACGCTAAAAATTTTGGATAATTTTTGTACAATTAATAAAGACTTTACAAAAAAGTCTCTTGTGGAATAAGAAACTTTTTACAATGAATGAATAGTGTAAATTTATACTTCAAGCGTTGAATATGGTGTGATTAGATCGTAATGAGCTATCAAAACCGATTTAAAAGGCTAAAGGTGGTAGGTGATATTACATTGATAAAAAAACTTTTAGTCGTTACTTGAGTGTTAAACCCATGAGGATAACCTTGAGGATAACTTTATAATATACTTACCAACTAAGCTATCAATATTTTTGGTGGTTCAACTGAACCACCGCGAACTTCATTGAGGTCAAGATCCCGTATCGGCCACGTTGATACATGGAACATGAATGAATCATACAAATCATGAATTTAGATCGAACCTCTATTTGTCCACTTGATTCTCAATGATTTCTTTTATTGCTTTGGCTTAGTTCTCTTGACGATTATTGTGGTTGACTTCTCGACATTGTCGCCCATGTCCAATTCTTTATTATCTCTTCTTAAAATTACTTCTTGGTCCTTTCATAATTGGTAAATGATCGACTCTTACATTAACTTGACGTCATTCTTTTTCTTTAAACCTTTGAGTCTTAATGACTAATTGTGTAGTTGATCGTACATCACTAATCACAGCAGCAGCTAAGCTGTGGCATTGCTTACAGACATCTTGAATGCCTTGATCTTGTCTTCTTGATTTGGCTGTCAAGCTTTCACATTAGAAGCCACATTTCTAACATATCTATGGAATAAAACAACTTGGCCGTAGCGTGTTTGATAGTAAATCGATATTTTAAATCATCCATTAAAACAAAGATTAATACGGACCACGTAGTCAGCAATAAATACTGGTAAATACATGTACATTTTACTAGTATATATAAAAGGCAGTTATCTTAAAAGTTTATTTTCTTTTTCGAACGGACTAAAATACCCTTAATAAAGGGTATAATTATATTTTGATAAATTTTAATTAAACTAAAAGACTACAAATACAAATCCTATAATATAGGTTCTACATGCAAATAGAATTGATTTATTGTAGGGACTCTATTACAAATTGTATATGGTATGGAATTATAGGAGCTACTCATACATTAAAATTATTAAGTTTGATACAAAATTGACACATTATTTTTGCTTGAATAAATCAAAAGTATTATGTGAAGAATAATTTTAGGTTAAAAATCTGAAAAAATATTGTTAATATATATTTGAAAAATATTTAAAGTATTAATATATTTATATTTATTAAAAGTATTATAATTTTTATTCAAATAAATATTATACATATAAATTAGGACTATAAATTTTGTTAATTTTGATCATTAAAAAATTAATCCTAGGTTGTAAATTTTCTTTAATAATAATTTGTTAATTTTGACTATTGAAAAATATCTTAGGCATGAAGAGGTAATATGTAGATTATATAGTAATAAAGCCAAGTTATCGATTTTGTTGGTGAAGTTTTAAATAATCGTGGTATTAAGAAAGAAAGTTGAGCGATCTTTTAGAGAACGGCGTCATATTTAGTATTTATAAATTTTGAATTTGGTTTTGAGTTTTAAATAATTTTAATAACTATTGAAAGAAAAATCACTAAAACATTTTAGAGATAGAGGTGGTAATATGTAGTCTTCATAATTACATAGTTTATCGGTTAATTTTTAAATAGTACTGACTATTAAAAGATAATTGAGCAGACTTTTTTAGAGATGGATGTGAAATTTAGTATTTATAAACTTTAAATAAATTTTGATTGTTGACTTTTAAATAATTTTAACTATTCAAAAGAAAATCAAATAACCTTTTTAGAGATTAAGGTAGTATGAAGTGTTTCAAAATTTTCAAGTTTTCTTGGTTGAGCTTTAAAATATTTTGGTATTGAAAAAAAATTGGTATTTCTTTTCTGAGATGTATTTTTGTATGTAGTATTCATAATTTAATTGAAGTTAAATTCTTAATAAATTTTATTTATTAAGAAAAGATAATCAGCTTGACCTTTTAGAGATGGAGATCTGATATAATATTCGTAATTTGAAATTTTTGTTGGTTGAGATTTAAATAATTTTGATTATTGAAAAGAAAATTTTACGATCTTTTAGAGATAAATTTAGTATGTAATATTCATAATTTTTATATTTAAATGGTTGAAAAAATTATATTGGTTATTTAGTTAGATTTCTCGAATATATAGGCTATCTGAATGTCTTAGATGATCATAATTATAAGTAGTATTTCTATCACAAATAGAAGAATTTATATTTGGAAAAAAAGCATATCGTGATTAAATGCGTCAACTGTCTTAACTTTAAATAATTTTAAAAATTATATATAAACAATCAATTATAAATGAAAAGAATATTAGATAAATTAATAAAGAGATCAAGTAATAGAAATTCAAACTTGACAATGTTTAAGTAACGGAGGTTATACCATATATTAAAAGTACAATACGATTGAAACTATAATTCTTAGAGAATATAATAAAGGTATTAAACATATGCGTGTAATTTTTACCATTAAATGCTTGTTGTTTATTTATTATCATTGTTTTCAAACCATGTGATTCATTTTAGAGATTCAAAGGATGTGTGTTACTACTAAGAAAATAATTTCATTACTGCAGTGATTACCGTTGTGAGTGAAACATACAAAGTTGACTTTTTATTAATCGAGATAATGATGCTTTGATTTTTATGTCAATAGCATATAAATTTTGCTTATTAGGATATAGTTTATTACTAATACATATGAAACAATAATTATGAATAGTAACTTGACTTGATGTATAATGATTTTATTTTATTTTCAAACTTAAATACTTATTTTTAAATTATTATTATTAGATTTACTTTCTTTACAATAACTTAATTATATTTTATACATATTTCATCACATATACTTTTATAAAACTATTAATAGGTACTACGCTTCTAAACTAGGAATAGGTTTGTTCATTTTATTAAATATCTGAGATATCGAATTATTACATATAATACTTTCATAATTTATTATGCTATTTATGTATAATTTAAGAAATCTCTTTTGTTTTAAATTTTGTATTTCAATTAATGATGTGGATACTTAATTAGTAATATACATGTAAGTTAGATATGTATTATAAGTTTTACATTATTGAATTTTCACTAGATATCACATTAGCGTACATTGTTTCTTTGTTTTACTCATATATTGAATATTAAGAGAGAAATATAACAAGATAAAGTAAATTGAAAATAATAAGGGAAATACTCAAATCAAAACTATCGAGGCGTAAACAATACGTCAAAATCACAGGACATAATAAGAAAGCTAAAGAATTCACATTTTAAAGACGTAATTGAAGACTAATACTTTGATAAATATAAAATCGTATAAACTTAAACTCCACATTTATTTTTGAGCGAGTTCATAATTAATTCTGAATGAAATAGAAAAATGATATGATTTCATATTATTTTCTTTTAACTATATATGCATAATAGTTTTTAATTTAGGGAATAAAATTGTTAGAAAAGATACCAAATGATTAACATTGGCTTGTTTAATATTCTTTTAGTTGAGTCAAACTATTAATTTGAAATCAGTATGAGTGAATAATTATATATAATAAAAAATAAAATGGTACACTAAGAAAAAAGATATGTCGACCATGAATAAAAATAGTAAGCAATGAGGGCAATAGAGTAAATTGATCGCGATAAAAGGTGATGCATTGAAGATATCAACTTTAATCAACAATTAAAGACAAAAGATGGAGGAAATTTGTGATTTAAGTATGACAATTGAATTTTTAGATAAGAGAAGTTTAAAATATGTAAACATATTTTCATATTTTATGATTTGATAGTTTAGAAATTTCCGTGAAGATATACTACCTCCTTTTTATAATATTATAAATCGTGTGTTGGGTGTTCGGTATAATTACCGCATGATTTCCATAATACATAGAGATCTGATCTTATGGATGCCTGAAGGAGATATGAAGGAGGTAGGCGATCTTTTATAAAGAGTGATACTCTTCAAAATATATAAAAGTATATTTATTAGATAATTTTATTTTCTATATTTATATCTTTTATAATTATAATAATGAAATCCGTGTAACAAAGCTATCGCGTCTGACCTTGCGTCATATAATAAGTTAGTAACTTGATGTATGAGTGCAAATTTGTAATTTAACATTTTATGAGGATCATATCTACAATACCCGATCGAAAGTGGGCGATATGATAAGATTGATTGAGTGCTACTTTAAATGCAGCTGAGAGATGTACTTATTTTCGGAGCTTCGACTTATAATAACTTTTAGTGTTAAAGGCGTGCTTGACTGAGTAATTACAGGATGGGTGATCATTTGGGAAGTTTTGATGAGAAAGCGCGTGAGTGAGGACAAAGCGTATTGAAAGGCACATGCGTAATAGTTTGTGAAATCGTCAGTAATCAATAGCATCTGGGCCGATTGTCGAGGCAGGAGCCTTATAGGCAGCGTTGTATTTTAACTAGATGGATAGTGTAAGGACCAACTTCAGCCTCTTGGAAAAGCGCCTTCTGGCGTGGGGTGGAAGTCCCAGAGCAATAAGCGTCGGGTTTGTGTCGGGTTAGCGTCGGGCGTAATCAAGCCCGCATATGTATGTGGGCCATAAAATTGGCGTCGGGTATGGCATCGGTCTAGAGACGGGTGTAAATTAAACTTTTTAGATTTGAAAAATATTTATAAAATAAAAATCATTGGCGTCGGGTTAGAGTCGGGTATTATTTTAGTGGTAATTCTCTTAAAAAGTAATAATAAAATAAATTAAAAATGTAAGAGTTGCGTCGGGTTTGGCATCGGTTTGGCGTCGGGAGTTTAAATTATGTAACAGCTTAAAATTAAATGCAAAATTAATTATAATATTTGTCGCTACGCCCCAAGTCGAAACGATTCTTACGTTTTTCTTTCGCCGACTCAGCCCCAAACCTTGCCCACAACCTCAGAGCGCCGCCTCTACCACATTTAGTTCCGCCCGGCCGCCTAAATCTCGTAGCCTCTCATGATATCCGGGCCTATTTAGCTTGGTTTTTTTTAATTTTTCGTATTGAATTGGGTTTTAAATTGATATGTGATTGAATGTGTTTAAATTATTGTTAGTTAGTTTAGTTTTTATTTGAATGGATTGTTTAATTAGTTATTTGAATTATTGTAAATTAATTTCATTTTTTTAATTACGGTGTTAATACATTATTATTGTTAAATTAGTGTTTATAATGTGATATTGTTTGAATGTGATTGAATTGAGGTTGAATTGTTAATTAGTTTGATATGTGATTGAATGTGTTTAAATTATTGTTAGATTAGTTTAATTGTTAGTTGTGATTGTTGTTGTTAATTGGTTTAGGATTCGATTATTTATTGTTAAATTGAATTGAATTATTGTGATTAATTGTGATTAGTTTTATTAGTTGTGATTATTTGATATAGATTAGTTGAATTTAATTATTGGATTAATTGTGATTGTTGTGTTGTTAATTAGTTTTTGGATTAGTTGAATTGAATTATTTGTGATTAATTGTGATTAGTTTTAAATGGCCATTGGCATAGATAACATTGATGTGATTAGTTTGGATTATAATTAGTTGAATTAGTTTGGATTAGTTGTTGTGTTGTTATTGTTAATTGAATTGAATTGTGATTATTGTGATTGTTAATTAGTTTGAATTAGTTTGGAAATTAGTTTGAATGTGATTGATAGTTGTGATTTTTAGTTTGATATGAAATGTGATTGTTAGTTTGGATTAGTTGTGATTGTTAGTTTGGATTGTTAGTTTCGATTAGTTGTGAGTGTTAGTTTGGATTAGTTTGGATTAGATTGAATTGTTAGTTAATTGTACGAATTGTTAATTAGTTTCATGTTTTGGTTGTGCAGATGACTCGTGGTGGTAGGTCCAGGAAGGATAGGGATGATAAAGGTAAAGGTAAGGCTGTGGAGAACCTTGCCCGATCCTAAGGAATGCGGGTGGCATTCGGATTACGGCGTCGATGACTCGATGCAGTGTATAGACATAATAGAACTACTTACAACCAGCGGAGTTTGTGTCGAGTTCTGCTATGGAGATGAGAGCCGGTGTTGACTCTTATAGTTGTGATTGAGGAGATTTAAGGGTTGACGTGCAGCTACGCCCAGCGGCAAAGTTGTACTCTTGAGTGTTTACGGTTTGATACTAGCAAATTGGATGCGGGTGCATCAGAATAATAGAGATAGTTGAATCGAACACACAAGCCCAGAAGGTTTTAAAGATGATCCGTTTATCCTAAGCATCCCTTGAGGAACTAACAGTATACTATCTGCCGTTATGTCTGACCATCGTAAGCGATGGCATGTCGCGATGAAAGCGAATTCTAGAAGCAGAGGTTGATTGGACTCGTATGCGAGAATGTGGTTGTCAGCTTTGAATGCGAAGATGTCTTTCGAAGAGAGAAGCGACAACCTCAGCCCGTTCTTGTAGATCAAGCCAGGTGATGTAGAGCATTATTGAAGAGGGGGCTTTCGTTATTATTGGAGAGGAGCAGTATGTTGCGGGAAATAGCGATAGCTCTGACTCAGAATACGCGTCGGACTACCCCGATGAGGACGATGACTCGGAGCAGAACTATTTCGGAAAGAATACTGAAAGCGAATGCGTCGGAATGAAGATTAGGAGTAAAATTGTTTTAATTTACAACTTTTTTATGTAATAATTGACAATTATGTATTAAACTACGTATTGAAATGCAAATTTATGTGTTGTTGTATTTTGTGTTTGTTGTGCATCGATATTGGGATTACGTAAATGTGGCCGCGTCTTGTTATTCTCGTATGACATAAATGCGAGGGGGTTTGAAAATTTGATTCAACTCCGTTTTTCTGAGAAAATTCAATTATATATGAAAAGTTGGCGTCGGGTTAGCGTCGGGTTGGCGTCGAGCGTACATAATTACGAACCGGTCTTTAAATATCATACATATCAATTTATTTCATTCTCTCTTTTTAAAGGTATTATTTACGTCTTTTCTCTACATTTTTAATTCATTCGATTATTTCGTCCTACTACCCATAATCATTTGTATAATTTCTAATTTTGTTTTTAATTTTAATTTCTGGAATTCGGCTTCAAAGAGGTAAATTCAGCGGTATTTGTATTATTCTTAAGCTTTTGTTTAATTTCGTTTTGTGAGTGAAACTTAAATGCTTGTTAACTTCGATTTTAAATTAATTAGTTTCTAATATTTTATATTTATTTGTGTTATTGTGCTTCTTTTTATTGTTATTTGTGTTTAACATTGTTTTTGTGTTTGTGTTATTGTGTTTGTTTGTGTTATTTGTGTTTTTTTGGATATTTGTAATATGTTTTGGATATTTTTGTTGTGATTGAGATTGTATGGCCAGGAATATTAATATTTTATGGATTGAGACATATAGATCGCATCCGGATCGCCTGTCGTTGCAGTATCACGATGGTTTTTCACGGAAGTGCGAGAACTAAGCGTCGGGTTAAGCGTCGGCCTAAGCGTCGGTCTTCAAATAAATAAGTCAACAACTTTAAGCGTCGGGGATGGAGTCGAGGATAAAATAAAAAATTTGTTCTGCCAACCTCGGGCTGGCGTCGGTATGGAGGCGGGTCAAATTAAATCAAAAGAAATTAAAATAAAACTTTAGGTAGGTTTGTATCGGAAAAATTAAATAAAAGTTAGCGTCGGGCTAGCATCGGGATAAATTAAATAAAAAATAAATTAATTAAATGTTGGAGTCGGGTTGAAGCGTCGATTATTAAGTCGGTAAAGTCAGGTACTTTCGAAATCGGACTTATTACCGTTGGGTTTTGGCCGAGAGAATATTAGCGTCAGAAAATATATAGTGGGATGTTTAGATTCTTTCCGGCAGCTAAAGTTGTGTTAGTCGGGTTGGCGTCAGTTCCCCGGCCAGCGTAAATCTGATTTCAGTAGTGTTCGGTGGTACCTCATTAATCCAATCCATGTAGTTGACTAGATATTATATTGGCAATCTTCAGAATTTGATTTGGTGGCATCGTAATGATAGCTCTTCTAATTACTCCGTATATTATTAGGACGGGAGAGGCTTAATTGGCGTTTTCAATTTGAGGGTTATGCTATTAATAAGTTGGTGTTTTATGTTAGTTGGGAGAGATAATCATATTCCAAATATGGCCTAAAGAAAACAAATCCCTGGACAATGACTTGGTTACTATACTGCGGTAGTCTCTGCTTTTCACAGTGGCATGCCCATTTAAATGGTTTCAAAAGATGTTTGGAAAAGCATCATATCATTTCTCCCTTTACTTTGGTAAAATGAAATTTACACTCATATGAGATACTCCCTTAATTCACCCTATAAAGATTATTATCTAGTTTTCACTTAAAAAAAAATCCAGATAGAATATTGTAATACTAGTTAAACATGATCTATTTCTTTAATTTTATGTAAAAATTGATTAAATGAGATAAATTATAAAAAATGAATAATGAGTGAAAGGAGAAAATTTTCATAAGATGGAGGGGTATATTTTAAAAGTGAACAATTTACCATTGTTTATTTGGAACTTTTTCAAATGATACCTTTATGGATTATTAAAACTAAAAGATCCATTTGCAAGCTAAGTTATACTCCACAAGAGTCATTCTGAACACAAGTAGTCTCCACAACGTCAAAAAATACAAAGGCGTAAATTGTTAATTTTAGTAATATAACGTGAATATATGCCTTAGAATCAAATTTGGTGGCTTTTGTTTCATAGGTCGGGATTTGCCCATGTCCCGACGTCGGCCAATTTTGGAGTTAGAAGTTGGAGCTTGTTCGGGTGATGGCAAAGTCCCGACCAACTCGTACCCCAATGATTTTAAAATGATTTTAAAAATTATCTTTTAAAGGCGGTTTTCGCGTTTATAAATATCATACTTGGTTTGAGTCTCGATCTTGGAAATCTAATTGTGTGTAGGCTATTGCGCCAGAGACTTAGTGTTCTGAATAGCTTAGGTCTTGTTATCACTATTAATACCTACCGAATAGTGTATGGTGAGTTAATGATGGATTTGTGTTTCTGTTTTTGAGTTACGAAAATTTGTTAGATGAAGTCTGTTAGTATAGTTTAGGGTATCTTTACGAGGCGTAGTTTGTTAAATCTGAATAGGTATTAATGCGTAGGCAATAATTATTCGTTTGGGTGTAGTGATCTGCCAGCGTGGAGGTAGAGTTAGCTTTCGAGTTTGTGATCTGTGCTACATTATAGTGAAATTTGTTGTGGTATTTGCCAGTGGATTAGTAAATGTAGCGTTGTTAGGGATACCATGTTAAATCTGTCTCTTTATTTTCGATGCTTAATTCCTTGTCTTTGATTTCGCAGCTATGCCTTATAGCAAATTCGTTTCCGCCCGTTATAAGCGATATCGAGCTGAGTTATCGAGACAGATAGTGGTGAAATGCGAAAATTGAAAGTTCCTTGGGAGAAAGCGAGTTCGATCTGCAGCAAATCAAGCGATAGGCGTTACTAAGCGAGAGGGCTATGGGTATCTCACGATGAAAAATCAACCCGGCATCGTTACGATAACAAGGCTAGTCTAAAGGAGAAGGCACACTCGACATTGATTCTCGCTTTGGATGATAAGGTTATCACAGAGGTAGCGGAGGAGGATCTTTGCTTAGGGTTGTGGCTCGAAGCTTGAGAGTCTACATGTGACAAAGGCTTGACTAATAAGTTGTTATTAAAGAAACGTCTGTTCGGGCTAAGAATGTAGGAAGGTACATCTCTTAAGACCCACAAAGATCGTCTTAATACTATACAACTTGATTTGCATAATATAGATATTAAGATTGAGGATGAAGATGCTTCTTTGATATTATTAGCCTTGTTACCTATGTCATATGAGAACTTTAGAGGTTTATGTGAATGGTAGATGGGTGTCTCTCTGGAAGAAGTTAGGTTTGCCACTCCCGTACCGCCGAGGGGAATTGCGTATTAGTTGTAGTGGTGGTTCTAGTTACAGTTCGGATCCTCATGATGCACAGTTGCTAGCCCAGTCGGGGTTAGTTATACTCCGATTGGAGAGTTCTCCGGAAGGTTGCGGAGAGGTCAGGCGGGGTGATAGATGCAATTATTGTAGGGAGTTGGGACATTGAAAAATGGATTGTCCCAAGAGGAGAAGGATGCAAAAGGAAAAGGCCTAGAGTGATACTATCGCCATTAGCGCTGGTATGTATTTCGAAGAGGACATGGCCTTAGTTGTTGATGCTCATATATTTTATATCGATGTGTGGGTTTTTTGATTTGAGGTTTCGTATCATATGTGTCTAGAGGGAGTGGTTCTCAGTATAGCAGTTGGATGGTGACATTATTTCGATGGCGATGGGTTTGTACGTAGAGGCGATTGGAATTGGCAAGTTCGAATAAGGACACGTGATGGTAGATTTTACGTTGAACAAGGTTAGACATCGCCTGCATAGCGATGAACTTGTTATCTTTGAGTTTGTTAGACGAAGGGGAGTTCGATTTCTTAGGTGAAGGTGGGGTTGGCGTACATAGGGTTCGAATGTGATTCTCGAAGGTGCTGAAACACGGTACTTTTGTATGTTTTGCAAATGATGCGTTTTTTAAGATTCGGTTGTTATGGTGTTGGGAAGCAATTGAAGCAGTCAGGAGGTGTGAGTCAGGTAGTGAGTGCATGAGGGGCCTTACCGATCACTTTTACGGTGGCAAATACTCAGTAAGCCCCCGAGGGTTTTCGGTGGAACATCGTAGGGTAGATCGAGGATGTCACGAGAGAGAACTGCAGTTTGGGTACCTTTTGAGGAAGTGCGATGATGGGAGAATTAGCTTCGTGCTTTCTTGGTTCTTGAGGAGGAACTTCGATTCGTGTATTAAATACATTCTTTGGTATTGAGACTATTGATAGCGGTAATGTCATTCGGAAGAAGATTTACCGTCGGCTTCGAGTGCGATGATCAAAGGAATGGCCCTTTCAAATCTGGCGTTTGGCGAAGAGGATGCATGATTTGCGTTTTACCGTACTAGTTGGATAGAAAGTATGCATACTTTGGTATACACTAGTTCTGTTTCTAATTCTAGTTAGTATTGAGGTGGTTAGCTGTAGGATATCGACAGAAGGTGGAGAGGTTTTTGTAGGGGTGTTCCAACGGTGTTTGGACTTGCTCACTGATTTGTTATGGTATTTTCCAGGTGATAGGACAATATGTGAGGTAGAGGTACAACTTTGCATTGTTTATCTCTTGGGTAATAAATGCAGACCTGTCCCAAGCCACATTCGGGTACATACGTTTCACTATAAAGGCACGTGCAGTACTGAAGTACATCTGGTGCACTTCTGGGAGGTTCTAGTTTTTTGTTATCTGTAGAGGATTCAAGTCAAGGTGGAGATTTGTTGAATATATGAATTGAATCGAATTTGGTGGCTTTTTATGCTCATTGGTCGGGGACGGATCGGGACTTGCGAGTCGATGTCGGCTAATTCCCCAGATCGAGAAGTTCGGGACTTGTTCGGGTGATGACAAGTCCCGGCCCGAATATCCCGGCAGCGGGTGATTTTGAGGCGGGTTACGAGAGTATCTTTTAGGGGTTTTGTGCATAAATCTTAAGCCCCGCTTGGTTTGAGTCTCGACCCTAAAATGTGATTGTGTAGGCTATTGAATAGAGAGTTAGGGTTCCTGAATTGGTTTGGTCTTGTTATTATATTCTTAATATGGTATAGGGTGGTTGTATTAGATGCAGGTTTACGATGCTTGAGTTAGAAGAGTACATTGGTCTGTAGTCTGTTTGTATAGTTTAGATATACTTTTGAGGCGTAAGTTCTTCGTTAAGAATAGTGTGTCTGTGAAGCGATAATTACATTAAGATGCAGTGTAGTGATCTACGTCGAGGAGGCTAAGTTAAACCCAAATACGTAATATGTTCGCCCGTTATAGTGAAATACATTATGTGGTCTTTGCCGGGTGGATTAGTCTGCGTTGTTGGGATATCGCGTTAAATCTCTGTCTTTTATTTTCAGTACTTTACTTAATTCTTTGTCTTAAGTTTCACAACTATCTGTTATAATAAATTTGCTTTCGTCGTTATTGGAATAATTAATAATGATAAAGAGGGTACATTGATTTTTCACTCATCCTTGCATCTAATAGGCCGGGGAATTGCTGAGAAGAAACTTAATTATAGATGACTTAGAGATATCTAAAGGATGGAAATAAGATTGTTGTTTTAATTTGTTTCCTCTAGAGCCTAGGACATAGAAAAAAATCATAGACTATCAAGACAAATGATTTTTCCCAATAATCCATTATAGTGCATGTGCATTAATGCCCTGGGAGAGTGGGAACAGAAGGCCATCATTCATAGAGCATAATGGGATGAAGATGAGTAGATAACTTGTACTCCAGTATTAATTGCTTATGTTTTTATGTAACTTGTTCTTTGTAAAATGTAATGACCCTTGAAGCAAAATATATACAGAATGTCGGTACTTGACACTTTGTCCATTATTGGAATCAAGTAAAATTCGGTGATTTACTAACACCATTATTCCTAGTATATATATGAAGCTACTGTAAGCTTCATTTATTAGACAGGGACTATCTATTTATATTAATTGCCCCACTTTTTTTTTTTTCAATTTAGAATTTGTAAAAAAAATTGTTCAAATACTCGCAGTCTTGAAATGTGATATATGAGTTAAAATCTAACAATGCTCTACTCCTAAAGATCCAAACATAACCATCTTTCAAAGGATACTTAAGTCATTAACTCTATCAATTTTGATATAGTCATAGTTCAACTCTTCTTCGATCAACCTTTACCTTTACGCTCATTTATGATTATCAAAGTTTCACATCTTCTAACTAGTGTATCTACTTTACGTCTTCTTACATGACCATACCATCTCAAACTGTTCACCCTCAATTTTTCCTCAATTTTAGCAACCCTCACTTTCTCGCAAATAATTTCATTTCTAATTCTATCTATGCATGTAACTCCACACAAAACAATCAATTAAAAATTTCTAAAATACTTATATCAAATAGATTACTTTTCTTATGCTTTGTCCTAGGTCTCCTAAGAATGATCACGTTATTTTGTTAAGGGGTATTGAGCGGCTGTGTAAGGCCAACTTCATGCTGACGTGTTGCATAATTTCTCTATTTATTGGAGTATTATTATTGAATGATTAGAGAATATCAAGTAGTGATTGGGTGATATTGAAAAAAATGTCCAAATCAAATGATGAGTTAAAACGATCATTAGAGTTTGACATACATTTTGGAATCGATTGTACTAGCCTGCCCTACATGCAGAGGACACCATGCAGCCTCCAATAATGAATTGAAGGGCGATTTAATGAAGATATATAGATATTTTAATGCGATTAATGCAGGGCAAAACAGGGATGATATATCATAATGGTGTTCACTGTTCAATACGTACCTGTATCAGTATCTACAGTATATGGAATAACATTCCAGTATTATTACCTCAAAGTAACACTTTGATAGATCGACTTAAGGCGTTGGTAGATATAATAAAGAAACTTTAATTTTTTAGATCAAAGATGAAAATTTGATAGATGAAAGATGGTACTTTGATACATGAAACGCGGCACTTTGATATACCAGATACGACAATTGGATAGACCAAAGACAACATTTTAACTACTCCTTTCTTTTCAAAAATATCCTCTAATTTTATACACAAATGATTAACTTTTTAGATTTTAAATTTAAATATATTGTATATGTTGTATAATATTTCATGAATACGTATTAAACCATATCAAGCCAAACATTATCCCATTAAATAGGGTTGACAATATGAATACAATATCTCCATTTAGTTATATGTTGAGTGATTTCTTCCGTTAAACCCATAATCTCTAAGTACTTTGATATATTTTTATATCCAACTTTCCTTCGATCTTTCTCTCCCTCTATGTCCATTTGAAACTACACTTCAAAAGATGTCTTAATACATGATCATACAACCTCAAATGACTCTTCCATATCCTCAATTTTAGCAATCACTTCATTTCTTTTGTAACGGGAGACCCGTAACCGCTACTTGTCGAGTGTGCACTGGGTAAACCTTAGACTGACATATAGCCTGCAAACCCTACAAATTAGGTAAACCACACTAGGCAAGCCCTATGTGACATGCTCGACTAATAAAGTGTTGGTACAGAAAATCGAACTCATGACCTTATGATCACAAGCTCACCTGACCACCCTTACGGGCCAATCACTTCATTTCTAATTTTAACCTTGAAAGTGACTCCAACACAATCCTTTCAACATTCTGATCTCTGTTACTAACATCTGCTGGACATGTCAATATATATGTTTCATTGACCAACACTTTGATCCATATATAACATTAACATAGCCTATTAACAAGATAATTTTCATTCAAATAAAAATTATGCGTGTGGATTAATTAAATTTTAATTCAAGAAATGTTGATGTTAATTAAAAAGAGATGGAGTATAAAAGTTGGGGAATCTTCTAGGACAGAATCTTTTGTTGACCTCATGAATCAAGTTACCCTGTGACTTCCTATCAATAAGTATTGCAGTCGTTGACTATTTTCTCAGGAGGAAGAATTATGGCCGGAGTAACTTCCTCTAGTACCTCTGAACTCACCTTCCATATTTCATGTTCATCTTAGTCACTCAGCTAATTCATTGTGGATTTAGATGATGACGAGGGTGGAGTGTGTTTGTTGGTGATTGATGAAGAAGGTGGTTATGGAGGGAGGGATGGTGTTATCGGAAAGAGAAGAGAGAGGGGATGAAGATAATAGGAATCAATTTAGAGACTTAAGTGAAACGTTTTTATTTATTATAGGAATTATTTGAGCAAACTACTCATTTAGAGGGACGGAAGTGCAATAATTTGTACATATTATTCAGAATCATTTCAATAATTAATTCCTATATATCAAGTCTTGAAATGCAATTAGAGACATTACGAGTAGTACTATACTCTAAATTAACATGATTAGATATCCATATTGGGCAATTTACTTGTCTAGTTTGAGATGGGTGATAAATGGGTGCATATATTTCTCAGCCACTAAATTTTTCCCATTTTATCTCTAGCGAGCGTACGCTATACGTGCTCAAAAACTAAACCAACATACGGAGTGTGTATTCGTTTCAACTTTCAGCAAAACCTATAGCTAGTGGAGTGTCCAATCCACGTACGACACATGTGTTGGACATCAACACCAACACAACAGAGTGCATGTTGAATTAGTAATTGGGCAAAACGAAACGCCACAGGATGTACACCCGACCGTGTATGGTATGTGTTGGACAACACATCCAACATACCTCGTGCACGTTCAATTTGTATTTCGGCAAAAAAGTGCGAGATGTGCATGGTATGTGTGTTCGATTAATTTCATTATTTTTATTTTGTTATAATTAATTATTGTATTAAATAAATTATTATTATTAGTTATTAATTAGGGATAATTTACCACGAGTTGAGAAGTCGATTTAATAAGCATGTTCGATATAATGTTCTGAGAAGTCGATTTTGTAATTATTAACCTTTTGAGAACTCGTATTGTAATTGAGTAATAAACGTTTTGAGAAGTCGATTTATAATTACTAATTAACTTTTCGAGAAGTCGATTTATTACAACGTTTTGAGAATTTGGTTTTGGGCACAAGGTATGTTCATATAGATATTCAATATGTGTTGGGCTCACTGGTTGCCCTAAACAAGCAGTCTTCGTGTGTGTTGGCTTGACAACCTGTGACGTGTGTACTTCTTATAAAAAATAGATGAGAAAAAGTACAAATATAGTTGGTTAATTAATTTTTTTTATATTAATTATGGTAGATTTGAAGTTGGTTACAAATATGATGAACTTTTAACAAAATCTCCAAGTTTCATCTTCAAAATCTTAAGAATTTTTAATTTCAAATTATAAGAAAAACATTCTTTAACTTCAAAAAATAATCTTTAATTTTGTTTAAGAATTTTGGAAATGAGTTCATCCGAAAATAAATCGGTAAGTTATAATTTCAAGAATTCTCGTCTTAATTTTTATGTTAACTTTAAGAAATATGAATATATTTTCAATGCTAAATTTAATATTGTTGATATCGTTTTATGTATTATGTTCATGTTACTAAGATTATTTTCATGTTTTTATATCATTGTTTTAATGTTTGTATCTCATGTTTGAATTTTAAATAATTATTTTGATATTTTTTATTAATATATCATTGTTATAATGTTTTCATCTTCAAAATAGATGAGAAAAAGTACAAATGTAGTTGGTTAATTAATTTTTTATATTAATTATGGTAGATTTGAAGTTGGTTATAAGTATGATGAATTTTTGACAAAATTTACAAGTTTTCATCTTCAAAATCTTAAAAATTTTTAATTTCAAAGTATAATATGTTATTTTCATAAGATGTAATATGATGTTATGCTTCTTTTTTTCTAGTTTATTTGAATCTTCATCTAGCTTAGGTTGATATTATTCTTGTTGCACTCATTACTCAAGTTAGGCTGCGTATATAGTAAGCAGTGGAGTCTCGGAAGAATCGCTAAGCCTAGATTAAGCTTAATTTGACCAATATAAAAATTATTTTGTGCTCTTTACTTTAATTAATACTCCGTAACATACAATTATTTACTAACATAATATATAATTAATAATGATTAATTAATTAATAATTAATACAATATAATTGAATAATAAAGATTAACAAATGTTTTCATGTACATCCACTATTAAAAAAAATATAGTTAAAAATTACTGAAAAATAATACTAGATAATTAATACCATATAATTAAGTAATAGGCTAATTAGGCGTTTGCCCCCTGAATTATGTGTTTGCGTTTAGTTTGCCTAAACTTTAGAATTTTGTCAAGTTGCCCATGCTCTATCTTTTTCAGTACTTGTGTCTTTCAGTTTTGTCCATTGCCCTTAAATAGTTTTTCATTTAAAATTCACCTTTCGACTAAACTTAGAAATGTATTTTGTCTAAGCCTTTACGCTTTCAAAGTATAGGGGTACATTTAAAATATTTTACATAATTATGATAAAACTTCATATTTCTTGTTATTTTACCACTTACCCACAAACTTTTCACAAAAAACTCATAAACTACAAATTTTTGTTTGTACTTCCCACCTCACCTCTTCCCTACAAACTTTTTTCCCTAAACTTTCCCCGAGCTTTTTCTGACCACGATTTCTTAACTTTGACATTGGTGGTTGGTAGAAAGTGAAGAGAAAGTTTAGGAGAAGAAAAAGTTTAGGAGGTAAGTCAGTGTGTCAAAGAAAGAAGGTAATTGAGTTTTATTATAATTATGTAAAAATATTTTAATTGTCTTTTTATCACTTTTAGTCGCTATCTTTTAGTGTAGTGTTGAGACCAAAATAATCATTAAGTTTTTAATTTGAAAAATGAATTTTAAATGTGAAAAAATGGGATGAGGGGCCGTCGAGACAAGATGGAAAATACGAGGCGAGGATTGAAAAGATGAAATGCAGAGCAAGCGACAAACAAGATTGCAAGAGATTTAGGGGGCAAGCGAGCATAAATGCATTGTTCGAGGGGAGTAGCGGCTAATTAGCCTAAGTAATACATTAATAATTGATCGAAAAAATTGAGCAATGAGCAACAAATTAGTTTATTGAATTTGACATACTTGTTGAATGTGCTTTCGTTAACAAGCTTGAGCATGGCGTGCGCTGGATTATTAAATGAACATACACACATAAAGAATGTTAACTCTATTCCAACAAGTGTTACTTTTGTTGGATAGAGTTTTCCTCCGCCACGATGTTATGCGTGTTAGATTCAAAGTAAAATGTCGATAGAAATTTGTGGTTGGGAAATTAATGGCGGGAAAATAGTTCTCAGCCTAATAAATCTTTAAGCTACCAACTAATAAGTGATGTGTGTGCTACTGTGCCATCAATGGGTACGAAGCTTTACGAAGCTTTTTACTCTATTTGATTATTTACGGATATATATATGTATCACCGATGCTATTTACATGAAGTACATGGTTATTGTACTCTTAGCTATCCAGCTGCTACAATCAGAAGGTTATGACTGACTGATATTCTAGATACTACAACATTTGACCTAAATTATGTTCCATTTGCTAGTACTTCATTTTCCTTTTCTCAGGCGTGTATGTACAACTCAAATTCAATTCACTAATGCTTACTGTATAAGTCCACATACATTCATTCTCAATCAACGTACAGCTCACCTTCTTTATTGTACGGTGCAATGCAATTTCCTTGTAAGATCATTTACTCCATCTGACCATATGAGGCTATAATAACAAAACATAGCACGCCATGCCAGCCTCATCATATTTATTAGAGTCGTGTACCTGTCTAGGAGATCGTTTGTTATAAGTAAATATAATTGAATGTGTATGAAAATTTGATATAGGGTATTCATTTGACTTGGTAGGTTTGTTGTTCAAAACTTTCATATCACTAACATATTCTTGTTGCCAAATTGTGAGTTATATTTTTTTTTTTTTTTTTTTTTTTTTTTTTTTTTTCTACGTCACTACTAATTACTACTATATTACCTTTATTATAATATTTTTTATTGGTGGAAAAATATGTTTCTAAAATTTTAAAAAAGACTCATATAACAATTCAATAATTAATAAGTCTTAGAATTTTTGCTAAAAATTCTATAACACTTCATACATATACTTCAATTTGTTCATTATCAACATCTTGATCCAATTATATAAAATACTCAATATATTTCTTAAACGGATAAAAAGTGTTTGATATAATGCATTTGATTTTTTAATTTTATCATAATAATAAGTATATTCCATTTTATTCACAATGGGTAGTCTCTCATACTAAAAGTTTTTCTATGATAGTATTAAATTATAAATTGAAAAAAAATTCTAATCAAAAAATTACTATTAAGAATATATATCCTAAATTATTATGTGATATTTTGTATTACATTCTATGATTGAAATAAAAAAGATGTCGCCATCCCCCAATAGATTGTCAAGGTTTAAATTTATATTTTCACATATTAAATATTAAATTCAAATATTTTATTTACATTTGTATAATATTTGGTAAAGTATCAAATAATAATATTTTTTCCAATATACCTTAATAATGACATTAAATTTTGTTATTCAAATCAATATTATGTTTATCGATGAAAGCTTAAAAGTTTGTCAATTTGGACATTTAAATCCAAGCTTAACAATCATTTAATTTTTTTATTTAGAGAAATTTAATAGATTTGGATATTTTATTTCAAAAGAATTTAATTTTGTTATTATAATATATATAACATGTTAGCTTTTATGCTTAAATAAAAATATATTTATCTATAAACTATAGAAGCAATGATTAATTAGAGTTGAATTCAATATATGAAATAAAATTAAATAAAATTCAATCTTCACTATTTAATACTCCATCCGTTTTTTTAGTTGACATTTTAGCAAAGAAATTTATTTTTCTTAGTTGTCGTTTTAACATAATAAATAGTATTTTTACATTTTCAATGTATTTTTGACTACTTTTTACGTTTAAATTAACAACCAATAAATATATTATTTTAATTGATTGTCGTTTTACATTTCGATACCTTTTTACTACTTTACTTTTAGCAAATGTCACAAAGCGGCAAACTAAAAAAATTGAGGAGTATTGATTGAAAATAATTAGCATAGTTAAAGCAGGCAGGGAATTGAACAGTCGAATCGAATATCATCGGGTGAAGTTTTACAACGGTATTAAATTCGTATTCATATTAATTCAAATCGTTACTAAAATCGAGTTCGAATTCGATTCGATACTATTCCATCAATATTCGAATTCGATTCGATATTCGTCATATTTCATATTTTTCATATAAATTAATAAAATATCTATACAAATATTCGAATTCGAATCGAATATTCGGTTCGAATTCTAAATGAGTATATTCAAAAAATTTCGAATGTAATTATAAGGCATTCGTATTCGTATTCGTTTACCATTCGAATGGCAAAATCGGATTGAGTTCGGTTAAAACCGACAACATTCGAGGTCGAATATTGAATATTAATTAATTTCGAATATTCGAAAAATATTAGGTCGTATCCACCCCTAGTTCTAAATGGCGAATGGCGATCCGTGGCGGTGAACCCTTAAAAATTAAAAGCGTGGCGGTGCGTGGTAACCAGCCTTTTATAATCCATAATTTATTATTAAAATAATAATAATAGGTTATCAAATAGATAATAGAATGAAAATTGATCAAATAATTCAAAATATATTATCTAGAAAGATGCAAATGACATAATTAATGATCATCCAAGTACAATTAAGAAACAAACACAATCAAAGTCATAATCCAATTACAAAAATAAACTAACATTAGATTATTACAAAAAAATAAATTTGATAACATTAACACTAACTCAACATAAATACTTCAAATCAATCTATCATTCTATCCTAAATTTATACAAAAAAATCCTAGGAAAAATTTATGAATTTCAACTAATTACAAATTAATTTACTCAAAAAGCAACTATTTTTTACTACTTTTTTCAATCCCATCAGCAAAATGAAAAAAATAACTGAAAAATACAAAATAAAACTGACAAAATGACAAAATAATTGAAAACTTGATATACAAATTATGAAAAAAAATCTAGGAAAATAGTTTTACAAATTTAAAAGTAATTAAGTAAAAAAAATCAACTTACATTCTAATTTCTAAATCAACATCACATTTAAACTAAATTGAATAGAAACAAGTAGAAGAAAATTGTAGAGAAATTGAAGAGCAAAAACCTGATTTGGAGCTGGAGGCTTGGGTAGAAATGAATAATGAGACGGGGTTTAGGGGCTTTGATTAGCTTTTTACCAATTTTTTTTAAGAAAACAAAGCTTGAGTACCAAAGAAGCCTTGGTGGGTCCTTGACACATGGTAAGGCGCATGGCGCCATACAGCCTCTCTTTGTGTGTATTTGGGCGCTTAATACCTTGGCGCCATGGCTGACATATTATCACCTTTTACGCTATGGTAATTAGTAAACTAAATTAGAGTATATTGTCATAATATGCCCATACTGATTTTTCACTCTATAAAATATAATTCATCGACATTATGGTCTAAAAAATGCATGCATGAATATGTATATGATATGTATATAATCCACTTTATTGATGAACACATTCGATATACAAATCGGTACCATCATCTTCTATTTGAATGACTTCTTGTGACATTTTATATTAAAGTTGTTATTTATAACAAAATTTTAAAAGTGTCCATCAAGTAATAAGAGCCTAAATCTTAGGAACTTACTTGCAGATTTGAATCGTCACTATCTTAAGATATTTGATCGTATGGTTCATATAAAATAGAGACATTTAAGGCATTTCCGTTTCTTTTCGTTAATAGCAGTTGCATCTGATGTTTATGAGGAGTGGTTACGTGTATTTTTAATTAAGATTGAAAGTACATTTATCTCTACTTTATAAACACAGAGCTTACTAAAATTGTGTAGACTTTCAAATGGGACTCCAAGTAATAGTAATTTACATATATACTATTGAAGAGATTTAACTTTTTATTAAAAAATTGTACCTGAAGATGATATAGTTTTTAAAAGAGATATGTCATCTTTATTCCATTGATTTTCAATATAATTCATTTGGAGTATTTCACATTCGAAGAAGGACATCTAATGTGTGGCCTCTTTGGCTATTTTGCGTGACTAAAATTGAGAGAATTTCATAAAAATATCTTGATATTATTTAGTTTTGTGCAAATATTATATTATTGAGTGTCGCCAATTAAAGTATGATGTTTTAACTTGATAAATAAAATAACGTAAAGGTGCATTTTTTTATTAAAAGTAAAAAGTGATGTTTTCTAACAATAAATAAAATTACATAATGTTCATTGTTTTATTAAACCTTGAAAATGAAGAGTAGTATGTAACAAAACTTTTAAATCTATTATAAAACACTAAAGTGGTCATATAACTATGAACAAAATGAGTTATATAATAGAAAAGTATAATTTAGAAATTTCATTGAATCGTTAATCCTTATTTATTATCTCAATTTAAATATTTGAAGTATAAATACTTACGATAAAGCTATACATTATATTTGATAATAGTATATAAAAGTGTTAATAAGGGTTGTGTTTCTTTATTTTCATCTTTTATTAATTACTCTTATTAAAATTCTGCTTATCTAAAATTTAAAAGTTAGGAGTTAATAAGAATTCCTTAATCTTTCCATAATTTTTTATTTGACATTTTAGATATATCGAGTGGAACTTTGACTATCGATTATTCTTAAAACTATATGTTCAAAAATTATAAGAAAATAATGTTGTAAACTATTTTCAAAGGCGAATCTAATGATATAATTTTTATATTGCTAAAATAATAACTAATTAGTAATTAGCAATCAAATTTACTGGAAGTATATATCCAAATAAAAATATTATAAAATATTCAACATCACTTTATACTTTAAATCCTCACGTAAGATTATCAATTGGAAGGGAATCATCAGCTCATACGTACGATTTGAGGATGATACATCATATACATTTGGAATATATATACTTTATAATTGTCTTGTATCCCGCTTTTTAATTAATTTTGTTTATTTATGGAGTCGTCTTGTAGTTAGATGTCGTTGAATAACATAATTGTTTTTGCTCCAATTTTTGCATGTATAACTTTCATGGTTCAATTCACAAGAATATGTCTCATATATTATAAATTATTAATTTATTATTCATTTCGTCAATACGATTTTCTCATCATATGTTATTTTCAATCTTTAATAATATATTTGATGTATAATTATCATTGTTATTATTATTATTATAATAGACGTTAGTTAAATAATTATATATTTTTTTGAAGAATTATTATTATTATGTAGAACTATTGTGACAATTATTATAATACGTATTAGTTAAATAACCATATGATTTTAGTAAAATTATTATTATTGTTTATATTGTTATTTAATTCCATGCAAATATAAATTTTATATATTGGGATCCACAAAAAATTTAAACTATACTTTTAAAAGCATACCAATTTAACCGACATAAAAACAAATGATACTATATTGATGATCAGTTCGTCAATATATTTAGTCAGAGGACATTAAATTGTTAAAAAAAATATTTGTATCTCTGGATATCTCGGCTTAAATATAATATCTATGTAGACGTCGTATTTTATTGTAAATTTTTTATATTATATATTTAAAAGTTATTTTGTGATCAAATATCACTTCAAAAATAAAAATACTAATTAGAAAAAATTTAAGAGTGTAGTGTTTACACAATTTTAGAATGATTCAATTAAACATAAAAAATGTATCAAATATTTAGAAATGATTGCAAGTCATACATCGCTATAACGCCCGCGCAGTGCAAATGCGCCCTCGAGAGTTAAGTCGTTCCATCAACTATATCTAGTCACCCATACGATGGTTGGCCTTGAAATAACACGTTTGAAAATGTTAGAACTGTTAGTTTGATAAAAGTAAAAATAGTTTGAAAAGCTCGTTTCCATATAGATTTTAACCATCGTGGCATCATCTAAGCAAATCCTAAAATACAACGTCATAAAAATTCCAAAACCAAGATAACTCCATAAAACAGTTAATACATTTTCAACACCAAAACCAAAATACGAAATTTGAGTACATAAGAAAAATGAATGAGAACAAGTGGCTGTGAGGATCACTAGTCACTGTCCTCTCACCTAAAGTAAAATCACGGATACTAAACTCAACCGCCTACTTAGAGGCACTGTCAATCACGGAAGTTGGAAGGGTAAGCTCGATAACTTGAGTAGAGCGTATCACCCAGTTGATAACACCCATCGAATGAGATACACACGGGGAGATAAAAATATGGCGATAGAGTATGCATTATATATAAGGTAAAGAAATAAACTAAGTATTAAATGAGTGTCCGCAGTAGTAATAACCATCATCACGCATACACATTTAAAGGATTTCATTTACGTTATTCTATGATATATCGGTAACAAACAAAACACATAAGTTCTCGATGCAGTTGTCGCGCGATATGATATAACGGAACTCCAAAAAACAAGACCATGGCGATATCGATATTTCGAGGCCGTGACATCACGCTGATAATCGGCATGCAAGACCATGCCGCGATAACTTATCGACATTTGCATATAATGTGATTTGCCCGCTTTCGGCGGGCTCGCATAACACCGCATAATATCATATCTTTCGGCGAATCACCGCGATCAACGGAGACGATATCACCATGCGCCCATGCACTGCTTGACCTACATGCGACTCTAACGTACCCACGTCCCTAACATGGTGTGACCGCTCTGCTATGTAAACCAAACATGACCAACAGCTAACGTCGCTTGGCATGCTGACCATGATAACTACAACCACACGACTCAGCAATATCCTGACAACTAGAACAACGGATGAACAATAAGACCTTGATCGCATAACATTTTCAATATAGCAGCCGTAATATACCCAAGTCCACAATTCCTTATGAACATACACCATAATGTATTTAATACAACCGTCAAATATTTCGACATTTCCCTGCAATTCTATTACACTAAATAAGTTCATAACGACCGCATAATCACGCGTATCAATTTACCGTACAACTGCGCCAGCGTAAATAATGTTATCAAGCAGTGATAAATCCCCCGCTTGCCTAGTACCCACTTAGCTTCGCCCGATCAATCCATCCATGAGTTTTTCAGCGTTAGAGTCTAAACAAAACGAAAGTATAATTTCACTACTAATTTTGTTATAAATTATCTTTTAGCAGCTTTTTGTACATTAGTTCGCTAAGTGAAATATTACTAGTTAAACTTCTTGATAAACTAAGCGACAAAGTTCAACTAATCCTAAATCTTAAACTTTCGTACTTTCGCCTTTAACCCAAATCTTAACACGCTAAGCGATTCCAAACAATCCGAATTACTAACTTTCCCTGACTAATTAAACCCATTTCTAACGACCCCAATCGAAAACCCAACTACTACTCAAACTAATAAAAGCCATTTAAATGTAAACTTCGTCAACAACTTTTAAACCACAATTTCACCTCAACAACTATAATAAAGTCAAAAACATAATTATATCATTGTAATGCGTTTTGACCGAGTCAAACCGAAGTCAACTGAAATTCAGCCAACTTTTCCTTACGCTCTGCCTAAAATCAATTATTATAATCTCTATACTATAATTTATTTCTTTCAATAATTATATACGTGTAGTCCCCAAAAGTCGAGAAGTCAAACTAAAATTTCAAAAGTCAACGTCACTAAGCGTCCCAAATTTCACATCAAACACGTAATTTCAATTCCAAGAACAACTAATTTGAAGCCCGAATCCAAATTAAGCAATAAATTGAAAATCAAAAGTCAACAAAGTCAGCTTTAGTCGGAAACTAGAAATACACAAAAGTTTCACCCTTTTTTTTACACTTGAATCGAAGAGAGGATGATGAGGAAGTGCATTTGAGGGTCAAAGCTTTCATGAAATGGAGGAAAATGGGAGAAAAGAAATTTCGAAGAGGGGGTAGGAGGTGGCCTTTCTGCCCGAGAGGAAGAGATGGGTTTGTGATTTTCTTTGGGCACTTGGTTGGTTATGTGGTGGGTGGGTTGGCCCCGATATTTAAGTCTTTGAAAACCCGATCGTTTTAATTCAATCGATACCTCTCGTTTAACTTATCTAAACAACAACTCCCCCGAACATTAACATTTATTGTACATAAAATATAAAAGTGGTTTCAAATTTGGCGTTGTCGATTTAATAATCTCACATTTAATTTATTAATTAACGAGTTGTTACCGGTTTTACACGCCGTCTCATTTACTAGTTGTTTGAAAACTGACAAAATTTATTATTTAGCAATTATTTATTGTTAGATCGGTTTGATACTGTTGTGGGGTAATAAAGCTTATTATTCGACCTGCTTTTACCTCTTATAAGCGACCTCTCTTGTTATAATAAAGCTTATTATAGTAAGTTAGAAAAGATAAACTTAGTTTTAGAGGACCTAAGTGAAAAGATATCCCAATTTAGTCATTTCATACTCTACATGTCATAGAAAGATTTTATTATTTATAATGTATCTTGTCAATCTGATAAAACCTTTTAGAAATCTATCTGAGTACTAAAATAATTTATCAAATCAATTTGAGTTCGACTTAATCATTGATACGGATTATTCTCCTTGAGATCTTGGACTTAGACTTGATGTAGTCTTGGACTTGATTTAACATTTGAATCTTGATTTAGGCGCATGTAGGTGGATATGTCGCTTGATTTATTGCTTGGACCATTATGTGATGCTGAGCCTTGGCTTGGTTTATGCACCGATTTAGACTGTGGGAAGCTGGATAAAAGTCACGGATCAATGTGATCTCTGGGTGGATAGGAGCTTGATGCTAGACTTGATCTTGACTTGGATATAGTCTCGGGCAGAGGAAGCACTTAGGCGAAGTATCTGGAGTATGGATGTCTGGACTTAAATGCTTGGTCTATAGACTTGAGTCGTGGGACTTGAACTTGAGCAGCTGTAATAATACATGAGAGGCTAACCAGCTTCGTTTTAAATGCCGGCTAGAGGTCGGGTGTTTCTTAATTTTTTATTCTGATCTTGGTGCTTTTTAATGTCAAGGATGCACTGCAGAGCACTCACAGACAATTAGACAAGGGCTATGTAGAGCATATGCATCTTGTGATTTCTGGTATATAAACTTAATCCTATAGTTCATTTAATTTGTGAGACACAGATGATCACGTTCTCATTAGATTTTTGGGGTGTTGATCACGAAATGCTAGCGTAGATTTTATGTTCTTATCGATTCCTTGAATTTAGAGCCTTTATTTGAAGAACATAGGTTGAAAATTTCGGTATTTTGGTGGTTTCTTGAAAGTAACAATCTTGAGAGGAGTTTTGAAAGAAATATCTTTTGAGTTGTGCTTATACTAAATTACACCAAAGGAGAACTTTTTATAGTATTTTCTTTTTGTTGTGGAGGCGTTGTTTGAATTGGTTGAGGTAGGAGGTATTTATAGACTATCGAACTTTCTTCTGATTGGTCAATTTAAATTAAATGTTAAAATAATATTTAGAAACCAACCGACTTTGCAAAGTCGTCGCATTTGGTTTCGTGATTTTTAAGGCTACCTATATTACTTTACCCTGTAATATTTTCTGTCGATGATCGTTTTAAATTTCGTTTATTTGGAAAATCACTATTTTATTTTGATTTTTCTCTCGATTATTATTGTAATCCTGTAAATTTAAGGAAAAGTATTTTAATGCTATAATTGAATTTTAATTAATGATAAAAGCCTAGATACAATAACTTTTAATTAATTCGGTGTTCGGTTTAATTAGAGGCTCGGATGAAACCTAATCAACACATGTAATTGTGCGATTGGTCTTTATTTAATTATTTTAATTAATCCAAATAAATTGAATTGAATTAAAAATAATTAATAAAATTCGACTATCTATACTCTCTTCATCATTCTCTTTTAACATACTTTATCATTAACATTTGATAATTATGGTTGAAATCAAAATTATATATATATATACATATTAATAAAGTTTATAAAATTTATTAAATTTTATGATTAATCGAAATTGAGCAATCTTTTTAGAATAATGGTGGTACAAAATTGTGTTTATCAATTTTTTTTAGCTACAATTGTCTCCATCACCGATAGCTCCGTGTAGCTCCGTGTGCATGCGTGTATGTAAACTTATTGGTGTTCGTACGGTCCATAAAGATATATCTATCTGGAGATGATGGAACGTATTGAAAAACGTGTACCAAATTTGTACGAGTATTATTAATAAGACCATACATTGATGCTCCATAGCACCACCTACCAAAGATGATTGTGATATCTTTGTAATAAAAGACAAAACACAATTAATTTTAAATAAATGATAGATTATCAAAGTATGCATGTATGTGCTAAAAAGAGTTGAATACCCTTCATGCATTTTAAAATCTATTGTACCTTTGCATTCCTATACGAATGAATGTATGCAGCTTTAGGAGCATATCACATAAAGATGATTGTACTCTCTTAGTAGATCTTGTTCTTTTACATGAAATTATTATAAATCTATATATATGAACTTGTTCTTTTAGATGATTTCTGTTTTGCTAAGCACAGATTATATATGTAGTTACTATGTTTTGAATAGAAGTGATACTTTATTCTTCGATATTTTATGATGAGTAGTACTTCATTAATCTCAATTATTTTATACTAAAGTGAAACATATTAGAACAATTTAATAATGACTAAAATATAATTTCTTAAACTATGAAGGATAAAATTGCAACTCTAAATCTTTCTTGTTCATCAAGACATCAACATCTATTGATACACATCTAATGAAATTCCAATTTGACAATTCTATCCATCCTACACTATTAATTTTTAACATCTCAAGTATGTCGTACTTTATACATGTGAAATAATGCAGGTGAATCTTTTCATTCACCTCATATAAGGTTTAAATAAGTATATTTACCTAGATTTATTTAGAAAAATAAATCCACCTTCATCCATCCTCAAATTGGTATCCATAACTCAAAACCTGGGGTAATTGAGGCTAGAGGAATATTAATTTTAAATAATTTTTTACTCTGAGGAATCTCGATTCATTTCAAAAAATTTAAATAATATCCAAATAAAAGAACAAAAAAAAATGGAAGATATTATATCTAGTTACCTCATACCAACTTGTTATTAGTTTCCACTTTCCACCTACTAAATACATACAATAGTTAGTTTAGTGCAATAATGTTCAGGACATTAGACTATGATGATCGCCACTTTACCAGCAGCGAGTAACTGGTTGTTTATCATGGTCGTAGCATCCCTTTGGCACTTACTAATTTCCGGACACTTGAAGTTTCTTTCAATAATATATTTATAAGTACTTTCCCCATTTCTATAAAAACGTTCACTTTTTAAATTTAAAGTGTTGATTTTTTAAACTTTCATTTTAATATATTTTTTAATCATTTGTGAAACGTATTCCAAAATAATACTGTACGTATTTTCATAACTTATTTACTATATATTAATATTATAGTTTTGAATTAAATTAAAATTGTGTGTGTGATTTAATTAAGACATTAAAGTGTATTTGTCAGTATTAATTATTAAAAAGATAAATTGATCGATTTTTTAAGTATGATGATGAGAGTAATATATTAAGGAGAAAACAAATGCTAAGGTCAAAATATTATTGATTTCAACTTTAGGCACTTACTTCTTTACATTTCCTTTTCTTGCTACAACAGACCAGAAAGTGGCTTTGGGAAAGGCAAATACTGTTATTTTTCTGTGACATTTTGCTCAATCCGGAAAATGACAATCTTTCTTGTCAAAATTGGTGTACCGTGTACCATATATATGATTACTTAGTAATCAATAATAATATGGAGAGATTACACTATAATTGTATAATAATGAGGGAGTTCTCACCTCCCATTATTGTTTAATGAAATCTTATCATTCTTTTCTTCTTAATTATGACCAACTCCGTATAATCGACGAAAAACATTATCCATAATAATTTTAAAAATTAAGCATAAAAAATCATGAAAATATATATACTCATTTAAGTATCGACTTATTATACATAGACAATTGTTAATTCGTTATAAAATTTGATGAAGTGGAATCCCCATTTTTTTAAAATATTTATAATAGAAATACATTCGACATTAAATGATTTATATTTCATAAATTGTCACATAATTTAACACAAAAAATATTTTCTAGTAAAATAATCTAGGGCCAAGAAGATTTGTCATGTAAAAGTAACTTTACTATATGGTTATTGTAATACATTATCTTATTATAAATATATAACTGTTACTTTCGTTGAACTAATGATGCTGGAACATAATTATTACCGGTTGCCTGGCTTTCAACAAGGTCATTAATTAAACTGATATGACTCAATCTCTTTGGCCTTATAGTATACAAAGTATGTTTGAGTTAATTGTGAAAAGATCCTGTCAGTATTTCCTAATTAAGGTAAAACCCGTTAGTTCCAACCATGTTGAAATGTTGTACATTTTGACTTTTAATACAAACATAATTTTTTTTAAATTAGCGATGATAAGAATATTACAATTTATGATAATATTATGCAAATAATATTATAAATCTAAGACTTTTACTGTAATATAGAGTTAGAAATTATGGAAATAGAAATATGTATTTAATTGAGACACGAACCACATGAACACCTCTTGGTTGAAAGTGCAGGATGAATACCATTTAGGCTATGAGATTGTAATGCACTGACCACAAATATAATTATTAAGGTTCTATAAGAACTTTTATTTGCATCAGATTACTCATATATTTTAAATAAAATCAAAATTTTGTACCACTATATTAAATCTAGAGGTTATTTAAATTTGACATACAATCAAATTCTCTATTAACAACACTAAAAATAATTATTACTTAACATAAAATGGTTTGAGGAAGACAAAAATATGAGTATGACCAACAGTTTAGCCTATTACCCTATTACCAAAGATCTAAATATAGAGAATCAAATATATTAGGTACCTAGTGCGATTACTCTAACAATAATATTTAATTTGTATTGAGAAACACATGCTTTAGGTTACTACATAAATATTTAAATTTCAAATATTTAAGTGAAGTATAATAAAGTAATTAATTATTCACGTAATTTATAAATTATACTTTTGATTTATATTATAATTTATTTTGTTCATAGTTATATGATCTCTTATAATTTTTTAATAATTTAATTTTAATAATTGATTTAAAAGTTTTGTTACCATACTACTCTTCATTTTCATAATTTAATAAAAGAATGCACATTATGTAATTTTATTTATTATTAGAAAATATCACTTTTCTCTTTTAATAAAAAAATGTACCTTATGTTATTTTATTTATTTTTTGAAAACAACACTTCTCAATTGATTTATAATATTAACTATTCATAGTTCTACTATTTAATTACTCACTACGTTAAAGCGTAGTTGTCTTCTTGAATTTATATAATTAAAAATAAAAAAGTAGTAAAAAGTACATTGAAAATATAAAATGACAATAAATTGAAGCTATATCATTGGTTGGATTTGATAATTTAATATAAAACAAAATGAAGCAAAAAGTACATTGAAAATGTGGAATTATAATTTTCTATGCTAGAAAGACTTGTAATTTGAAAGAAAACAATGGACCTAGAAAGATAGGTAAAGAGGAACGGAGAGAGTATATTTTATGTATGTATTTTAACATATTTTAATTGATAATTGACTCAATAATATTTGCGTAAAACTAAATAATATCAAGACCTTTTTATGAAATTACCGATTTTAGTAGCCTTGAAACCAGCAAAAGAGGCCACGTAGATGTCATGACCGAATGTAAAATCTCCCAAATGAATTATATTAAAAATTAATGAAATAAAAGATAACATACCTCTTTTTAAAACTATATCTTGTCTGATAATTTTTTAATATAAATTAAACCTCGATAGTATATATGTGATTAATATTGCTGATATGAAAACTTTAAAAATTTTGACATAACTAACACTTTAATATAAAAAGTAAAGAAGCCATTCATATAGAAGATAAGTCTTGATTTGTAGATCGAATGTTAAATGATAAAGTAGATTATATCGCATAATATCGTATTCTAATGCGTATATTTTTTACACCCTGATATTGATGAATTATATTTCATAGAGACTAAAAAACTAATAAAAGTATATTATGAAAATATACTCTTATTTAGTTACAAATTACTAATTAATAAATAGTGAAGATTGATTTTTTTTTTTTTAATTTCCTTTCATATATTGAATTCAACCTAATTAATTATTAAATATAGTTTATAGATAAAGATATTTTATTTAAGCATCAAAGCTATATATATATATATATATATATTATAAAAAAATTTAAATAAAATATCCAAATCTATTACTCCTACATCTTAAATGATTTTCGTAGCGGTTTTAAGTGCTCCAATTAACAAAATTTATTCATGCGTGATAAACATAATTTTAATTTAAATAAATTTAATATCAATATTAAGTACATTGAAAATATTATTATTTGATAATTTTAATCAAAATATATTATACAACATAAATAAAAATATATGAATTTGACATTAATTACGTAAAAAAATCTAATTTAAACCTTGACAATCTATTGGGAATAGACGGAGTATTAGATATGTAACTTGATATCTTTTTTAATTATTATTTGAGATATAATACAAAATATGACATAATAATTTAGATATATATTTTTCAAGTAATTTTTGTGGATTAAAAAATTGTTTTCAATTTATAATTGAATAATTATCATACAAAAAATTTAGTATGAGTAGACTAATTTGTTGCATTAAAATAGAAATTTACTTGTTATAATAAAATTAAAAAATTAAAAGCGTGTATATCGAGCATTTTTATCACATTTAGTAAAGATGTTGAGAGTATTTTTTTATATAATTGGACGAAGATATTAATAATGAACATATAAAGGTAATTAGCATACGTATGAAAATGATAAAACTCTTTTTACATATTATAGAAAGTAGATAACTCCATATTTGCATTATTATAAATTTTTAGGTAAAAATTTAGGACTTATTAATTATTGAATTGTTATGGAGTTCTTTTTAAATTTTAAAAACATATTTTTCACCAATAGAAAATATTATAATAAAGGGTAATATCAAAGGCGGAGCTCTTAAAGGAGCCAAGATAGGCCTTGGCTGCTGATTTTAAAATTGTATTTTCTCCTTTAAATTTAAGCTATCTTATTTTTTCTTGCTCGGCCCACCACGATTGGTTATAAATTTTATATAACTTGCTAAATTCTACAATACAACATTTGTGTGTTTATTTGGCCCATCCTAAAACTAAGTTAGAACCGTCCTTGAGTAATATAGTAATTAGTAATGTAAAAAGAAAAGAAACACAATTTCCTTGGCTTTTTATAAGTGGAAAATTATCGTTGTAAATTGTTGGGAAATATTTCCCAAAATGGGATCAAATTACACTTATTCCCCATATTGATAATATAACAGTTTAGTCCTCAATAATGCATAAAATACATCTTTCCGTTTAAGATCTTGCTTTGATGAAGATGTTACAATTGAACGGTCAACTGCAACCGGAGTCTAACTTTAGAACTTGGTTATAACTCTATAACATTTAGATCATACACACTTAATAGTTTAGTGAATTTTGGGGCAGGTCTTTCTCTTAGCTTTCTCCGTCTTATTTATCTCCCATTTCCGCCAGTACAGATAACATTAAAGAAGCGCCACAATCATTTACAATAAAATAGTCCCAAAATTTGACTCAAAAAACTTTTGATTATCCGATTATTGTAATGTTTGTAAGTGTTAATATTGAAGACCAAATTGTTACGTTACAACTATAAGGGATCAAAATCAACTTAATCGGTCTCATTTTCATGGATCATTCCAGCAATTCGCTCTCAATTGCGCAATGCTTGTACAATTTTGGGGACTTACTCTAAACTCTTACATTATTAGGGTTCATTTTTAATTTGTTATATTTTCGGGGTCCAGTATTTTAATTCACTTTACAACGTCCCATTGCAATTAAAGCTCACTTTTTGATCATTTACATCCATCAGCAATAATTTGAAGGAAGAAATATTGACTGATGATGAACCCACAAGAAAGAATTATATACATATTACACACGCATTTGACAATGGTGGTCGACAAAATATATTGGAAAAGGATAAAAGAACAGTGTTATTTATATCGACAGAACCTAAGGTGAAATCCCTGAAAGCATTAATGCAAAAGCAAAGGTATCCATCAAAGTTGAATTTATTTTCGAAGAATTAGTGGTTTCAGGGTGGACCCCAATGTCTCATGTTTGCAATTTACCTGTAATCAATTTGATTTTGGTCTATAATAAACACAACGAAATAAAGTTGCATAAGAATTTGGAACTGGGGGAGTAGTAGTGGAGTACTAAAATAGTATAGATTCAAAGAGTAAACATTATATGTCAGTAAGTTTACATGTCCGGCATTGTCATTACCTAATTTTGGAGCACAATCTATATACTTGTACACATGTATGCCTCGTTTTTAAATGGTGTGTTGGAAGTCATGAAATAATTTTATTTAAGCAAGAGAGGTCGCATGCGATCGGGAGCGGGCGATGATGAAATAGAAGGGATGACAAAATTTAAAAACTCCCGATATATAGGTTGTGAAACGAGCTGAATTAAAAAATCTTAAAAGCCAAAAGAGCGTCAGCTACAATAGCCAAGAAGATAATTGGTCTTTAGAAACGAATACGCACATTTGATTTTTTCGCCGTTGTTTTTATCAATTAAGCTGACTTCTGTGATATATAAAATATTAGAGGCATAAAATTTGGAACCTGCTTTGAAAAAGCGCCATAAACCTTGCAGCCTCGTAGACACTACTTGTCTATAAATAGGAATGTTACGTTAATTCATCTATATTATACAAATTATTTGTTTTCCGAGGTTTAGCATATCAAAAACTTATTTATTTACATAATACCAGAATACTTCCAAGTTATTTCACGTCGATTATACATAAATTATAAACAAATTCAGTAAAGAAAATACTCGATAATAATTATCAAGTGACAAAACCAATCTGAAGCATGTGTAACATGCATTATCCTTCAAAGGAAATTATCATCTCTTGAAACCTCGAGTCAAATGGCGCTTTTGAATCATTATAATCAAGTCGATCCGAACTTTGTACGTTCGAAAAAATTCCGACTCATTTACATTTGGTAAAAGTAAAAACAAATACTAGCAGTTTAATTATTAGTTCCCATAAATTACATATAAATATAGTGTTGTCCCTATAATTTACATAAACTATCGTTACTAGCCCCCTACTTTTCTAGTTAACCATAGATGTCACAATTAAGTTGGAGTATCATTGTTGTAATTTTTGCTCAATCGAATATCAAGGTCATAAATTTAATTCCCTCTGTCGATAGTTTGTTGGTTGAGCCTGTCACACATTTACTTAGGTAACATATTATGCAAGCTATTACGTTGGCCGAAAATCTACCCAACACTTGACAAGTAGCGGTTACGTGTCCCCGTTATAAAACTAATATAATCAAGGGACATTTCACCAATTCACTCAAATAATAAGTTATCCAAAGGACATTAAGCTAAAAGACGAATAGCATAAATTTTACTTTGTAGAAAGTGAATCTAGATAAAACAACCTATATATATAAATTGAGGTTCTCCTATTCCTTTCAAAGGAGAAAAAACTACAAGTTCTAGCTTTCCATCACTGTAATTTTGTTTCTGAAATAAACACAAAAATCCAAGTTTTACTTGAATAGGTCCACCACTCTTTCCTCTCTTTATATGTGTCATCTGACTCCTTGTTAAATGATGGCAACCTAAACCTTTCTCCTTCTTCTTCGGTACATTTCAATGATTCATAATTCATCATAACATTCTTCTACTAGCTTTCTTCCCTTATTTGGCTAAATCTTTTGCAATCTTTAGCATATATATCCTCATTGATCCCCTCAAAGATACTCATATTAGTCATATGTGTATAGTTTCTGCATTTCAACTATCACCATCTACTTAAAGAGGCTAAAAGTTGCAATATTTTCACAAGAAAAACAATGAGTTCACCTAAAATGCATATTGAGGCACAAAATTGTCCTAATAACAAACGTCCATTTTTTGGGTCAGCATCGAAATCAAGTCAAGATGATGCCACAGAATCATCTGAGACACCAAATACAGAAATCAAGAAAATGAAGAGACTAAGATGCAATAGTAATGACAACAAACATCCAGTGTATAGGGGTGTAAGAATGCGTAGTTGGGGGAAATGGGTGTCGGAAATTCGCGAACCGAGGAAGAAATCTCGCATTTGGCTAGGTACATTTTCCACAGCGGAAATGGCTGCTAGAGCTCACGATGTTGCTGCATTAAGCATCAAGAGAAATTCCGCAGTCCTGAATTTCCCCGAACTTGTTAATTTACTCCCTCGTCCTGCTTCCCTTAGCCCCCGCGACATTCAAGCCGCGGCAGCTAAGGCAGCAGCGATGGAAAAATTCGATACTGTATCAACATCATCATCATCATCATCATTATCATCACTCTCATTCCAGACGACATCAATGTCAACAAACTCTTCGTCTTCACCATCATCGTCTTCATCATTGACATCACCTGTATCACCCAAGAATTCATCATCATCAGTAGTGAATTCGGATGAAGAATTGTGTGAAATAATTGATCTACCTAGTTTAAATGATGAGTTTGACTCAGTTGAATTATGCAGTAAATTTGTGTACCAAGAATCAGTTGATGGGTGGTCTTATCCTCCTCCTTCAATGCCATGGATGATGAATTCTTTGATTGATGAGAATATTGATTGCGGAATATTATCAAACAGCTTGGGGTCGTTATTATGGGATCATTATTAGGCGGCTATTTTAATAAGTGTGTTTAGTTATCTGAGTTTGTGCCTTTTTCAGGTTTCTGATTTTTCTGTCTCGCTTTTGTTGTCTGTTTGCTTGATGTTTTGACAAGGTACTTCTTCAATGAATGTAAATTGTACAGTTTTAAAAGGTGTGTCATAAAATTTCACTTCACCTTGATTGTGAAACAGTGTGCCTATCTATATACAAATGATTCCATCTTTTTTTTTTTTATTTATTTTTTATGTTGGGTGGTTTCTTTTAAATAGAAAAGTTGTCTAATTTTGTGCAAGAATGGAATATGCAAAGTTGGTATGGATTTTTTAATTTTTTCTAGGGAGTAAAAGTCATTTTTTATAAAGATAATAAAGCATAAATGTTTGCTTTATTAGAATCATTTCCAATGCAAGTATCACAAAGATTAAGAAAACATTCAATTTTAATTGGGTACCACAAAAGTTGAAAGTCTTCATGTTCTGTAGTGCTGATTTCTAATCTTGTGATCTGCTGAAATGTCTAGCTCAAACCCAAGACACGAATATGTTGGTAATAAAGCACACATTATGATAATTATTTAATTTAATCAGATATAGTGATGTAAATATAGCGCTTCTAATAAATCAGTCATTTTGGTGTAGGTTGATCCTTGCATTTGGCATTTTGATCGTCATAATAATTTCTAAGATAATACTAAGTACTACTCCTTCCAATCCTTTTTAATTGACATTTGACTTTTTTGAAATTGAACTTTGACCATCAATTATTATGAAAAATATAAAATTTATATAATTGGATTCGTCTTTTAAAATACTTTTACAATATTAATTTTGTTAATAATATAATCAAAGAGTAATTAAAGATTAAAGATTTATTTTGATATGTGAAAAAGTCAATTAAAATAGATTTGAAGTAATAATAAATAAAGAATGATAAATCTGATTATATTAGAGTTAACAAAACGTAACAATCTATTGATAAAATGACTATACATACTCTGATAGTCACATGTTTATAATAACTTAAATAATTTCGATTACTTCCCTACCCATGACTGACACATCATCGCCTTAATAATAAATGTAGATGGTAATTTCCCCCTTATCAATAACAAAGCTCTTCATACTATACATATAACATACAGTATGTACTTGGCAGATAAGTGGAAATCATATCTCACAACTAAAATTGTGACTAGTGGTATTATTATACACTATATATTACTCATGTACTGAATCTTTCTCCCTAAAGATAATTGCTGGTTTACTTTCACTTTTTTTTTCATAACTTATCCACTTTAACTGTTTTTTCATTTGTATTTTTCACAAAATATCCCTCACTTTATCCCATGAAGATGCATAGTTTTGACTTTTTTTTTAAATTAAAAAAAACCTTTTTAATACTAACTAAATTTGAAATATTTTCTAAAATGCATGTAAATAATAGTCAGATGGGATAAACTAAGAAAAATGAGTGAAAGAAGACTATCTTTATAGGATTGGGGGGACTATTAATGTTATATATATAATATATACAAAAATTGAGTTTAAAAAATCAACCATCATAATTCAAAACTAAATAATTTTTTAGGAATAGAGAAAGTAGTATAGATAAACAATTTTATTTAATTGATATATGCAAGAGATAAGAATATTTTCAAATTTATTAATGATTTTGTTGATAACGTGATATTTGACATATTCGAAGTAGTAGTGTTGCTTACTTTGCTGCTGCAATCATCAGGTCCTTGAGGAAACGCACAAGAACATTTTTATAGCAAGGGTTGGTTCATGCATATATAGGTCAATCCCTAAATATATTAACTAATCTCAAATTTTCACAAGGAGGTCTTGGGTTCTATTCTCGTTGGAGACATAATATATATTCTACTTTTTTTATTGCATTTATTCTAATTGTCTTCAATTAAGAATTTATTTTTATAATTTGTAATACTATATACTCGATATTACGTAATTATACTCTTCAACGATAACTAATCCAAATGTAAAAGTCAACTATTACAATAAGACACGTATATATATGCTATTGCCTACTGGAGTATGATGGAGGATAACTTTTTGGCATGGGGAACTCTTATATATGCTCCCTCCTACCTTAGTGATTTACTAATTCCTAAAAGATTATTCATTTTTTTTAAAAAGCACATTACTACATTCCTGCAGAATTAAAGAGCAAGATAGCTCTTTCATTAAACATTATGTATTGTAGTAAATCACTAAGGTAGGAGTTTCCTAAAATAACAATTAAGAAGCACAATTATAGCAAATCAATTACATAATGCTTTTCTTAAATAACACTTTAGAAAAACTCTATTTAAGCTTCCTCATCTAATATGAAAAAATCATTAGAAAAATTAATTTTATGTTATAATAATTTTCCATTGAATTTTTTAAAAGTATTTGAATTGTAACAACATCCAAAAAATACAAATAAAAAGCATACAAATTAAAGGAAAACCATCAATTGAATATCACTAGAACTTAAAAATGGCTAATGATTTTCCATTCCAATTTTGATATTGAACATTCCATTTTCTTAGATTATTTTTGAAACAACTTTTATACTTCAAATGGAGGTGCAGTTATCAGCATTTAGAGTGGAAAAACTAAATTAAAAATTGGCATAGCTAACAAAACATTCAACCTAAAAATAAGAAGAAAATAATAAAAATTATTTCCCCTAAAAATTTCAAAACTTAAGAATTCTCCATAATTAGAGGGAATATAGAAAAATCTAATGAACCACATTTGCTTGTAGGCCCATTAGGTTACGAAACCCAAATCTGTATTATTCCAATGGGCGCGGAGTTTAAATAATATTGAAAAAACGTTAATAGTATTTTATACTTTAATAGCGCTTGATAAGCGTTCTTTCAGAAATTAATCCTTTCTTTTAATAAATATTTAGTATATTAGCACTTTCAGAAAATGTTATTTTAGTGTTAAATTGCATTTATATTATAATATTTTAATGTTTTTACGTTTACATGGGTTATGTTGGCTGCATTACCATAATCACTCAGAAACCTTAGCACGTGTGATGTGCAATTGAGAGTACTAACTTGTAGGCTCGTGAAACCATAGAAGGCCTATGGGAATTTCCAAAATGTACTTAATTAATTATTTATAATCATCGCTGTATTTTGTTGGGCCATCAAAATCTTTTATTTGTTCATTTCATCGATTCCTCAACAAATCAAGCTTTTAGAGCCATTATTGAGAAAAGAAAGCTGTAAAATCATTGATAGATCTTAAATTAATATTGAAGGATCAAAAACATTAAATCAATTGTTAAAGAATAATTTATCATTGTTGGAGGAGGGGATTGGAATACTTTGCTTCGATAAATAACTTATGATTATATAATATATTGAAAAAATTAAGGTTGAATTTATTAAGATGATATTTCTGATATCATCTCGCTTGATTCTTCTTAAAGTTCATGATTATATGGAATTACAATTATTAATGTTGAAATAGCGACCACAAGATGAAATTTGGCCTCTTCATACAGATGTGTAGCAACGTACGAGAAATCAAATCACCGTCCCAACTCCCATGACCCCATGTCTTATTATTAGCTGTGATCTTTCAAGAGAGCAAAGTCATGGTGGTCCAGTGTTATTGTTTTTTTAATATCACTCTTGAATTTCTCATCAACTTTGAATATTTGATTATTACATTATTTGAGTAAGAAGATAAATGAAATTATTCATGAATAGCATCAATAATGTACCAAATGTCAATTGGTTACACAATCACTATTGAAACTTTTAGTTAAGAGATAATAAGAGACTAAACTAAACTATTAAATTGAGTGCTTCCTTGATGGGAAATTTCTTAGTTTAATCAGAATTTTTTAAAGACGGTTCAGTAAATTAAAGCATTAAAACTAATTAAACTTAATAATCTTTTAGGGATGGAGGGAAAATATAATTGAAAACAAGACTTCAAAATACAAGAACACTAATGAAAATTGAAGAGTCTTATATAGTTTAAGGTAGTAAGATTCATACTTTTTAGGTAAAAAATTTAATATACCAAAAAAGGGTCCTTAGTACAATAGCGAAATACACGAATGAAAAGATAAACGTAAGATCACTATCTTAGCTGCGTCGAGATGCAAAACAAAACATCATAAAACATCAATTTGAGTCATGAACTAGTAATACATCAAAGTAAAACATCATTTTAGTTCCAGCGAACTAATAATACGTCAGCAGCTCGGCGCAATTTAATAATCCACATCGAACCGTACTCGAGAAAGCGTGACGCAGCAAGTAGAATCTCGAAATTATCACAAGAAACTTGACCAAAGAAGTCCGAAGTAGGCGCCAAGAAATAGCCAACGTAAACTTGGTAAAATTGCCTGGAAATGCAACAAACGGCACCTAATTCAACTTGTAAAGTCAAATCCCAGTAGACTTCAGTCATCACGAGAACATGATTTACGGAATATGCGAACAAGGAAAAGAGTCCCCAAAGCACTCCAATTGCAGATTGGAAGCCTGTTTGAGCAAAATGCGTGAGAGGACCTTGTATGCGATGGCAATGCGGGGAAGCAGTGTAAACAACCCCACAACAGAAAAAAGCGCATGATCAGAAATCGAAATTCTACAAGATAGGATGGGGAAAGCGATCCATCGCCCACCTGACAAATTGCTCGGAACCCGACAAAGGGACTTGAAGGAGTATTGATTGAGTCGTGCCTTGAAAAAAACCTTGAAAAAACCTAGAAACGTCCCAATCCTTGAACTCGAAAGTCCGCGCCCCAAAAGAGACACCAAATCGCTCAAATCCAAAAACGAAACGGCTCTGATTCCACCAAAACACGGCCAAATTGTTAGCACACCACAACCGGTATATGGCGGCAAAATAAGGCGGGGTAGGTGAAACGACCCGCGCAGTAACCTTTAAAACCTAGAAAATCCTAAGCTTCGATCAAAATCGAATGCCTCGAGCCGTACAAATTCGGGCAAATTGGGGGAGGACATGACACCGGCATTTGGTGGGGGATGATTAGAATGACATCGACCAATCAACCCGAGAACTGAAACACGTGGGATCGGTGTGGATAAGCGGCTCACAGCCGCAGCCTAAGCGAAACCCATGACTGTTAATGTAAGCGACCAATTCGGCCCGATATGACCCCCACTTGATGTTATACACGGTGGCCAAAGTAGCCTACAAAAACCACCAATTGAAGCACTTGATCGTGAGAATGAGATAGCTTTCAACTGAAAAAACAGCACTTGAAATCTAATGTCTTTAAACCGGCTTAATTTCGCCACCAAGCATGCAGGCCTTGACAATTAGGTGTAGAACGTGGCAAACAACAACCAAAAACAACAAGCGTTGGTGAGATAGTTTAAGAGGAGCCGCCTTTAAAAACTAATAGAAGAGCCAAAATTCAAACACGAGAAAACCCCCAGCGTGATAAGTCGGCCGCTGACTCTTAGATTTGTGATAGAAACAACCAAATAAAGTACGAATTAGAAGCTAATTGGGAGGAAAAACGAAATAAAAATCTAAAAAGATGATAAAATTCGGAAAAACAAAAGAACCCCAAAAATGACACCAATTCATTTCCTATTAAGTTAATTGACAATCATCTTGCTAAGAATTGAGTTGAATTGATGGAATTTTTTGTGAAAATCATTCAAAATAGTAGGGAAATAGGCGCCTAGAAGGGGGTTAGGAGAGAAATTATTTAACGATTCGCTACATTTCGACACTTGTGAATTTCTTATACATTAATACGTAGGAGGCACTTGTCAAATTAGATATGGAAGAAAATGAGTCTTTGTGTCCAAAACATTGATTTGGAGAGGCGATAGAGACAATGATCGATTGAAATTTTCTTCGTCTGACAAAGGTAGTTAGAAATGCTAGATTGTCACAGCTGACCTCCATGTGTTTAAGTTGTATGGGCGAGCTCCCTGCTTAGATGCTTAAGAAATATTTAAGCACCTTGGTTAAGCATTTCCCGTCGATCGAATTAGTGTTTTAAGTGATCTTTTAATCGGAGCGGTCTAGTTTTTAATAGGCATAAAATTGAAAATGTCGGATGTAGCTTTCAAATAAAGAGTTCTGGCTTCGTTACATGTTGGATTCACGTATGAAACTAAATTCGACTTCTTAATCTGAAAAAATACTAGTCGAAAAGTCTCATTTAGGTGTTTTAAACAATTTTCTTATGCATCATACTTAAAAAGGATATAGGGAAATTTTACATTTTTTGTGGAAACTGAGAAATTGAAGTAGACCCGAAATCTTTTATTTGAAAAATCTGTTGCTCAACTAATTTATTTGTGATTTAATTTACACCAATATTTGTTTCTAATGATAATTCTGATTTAATTTTTTGTTTTCACTTTTGTTTCATTTTCATTATATTTTATTGTCTTAACATGTAGCAGTGGAATTTTATTAATTATTTTTAATTAAATTAAATTTATTTGGATTAATTAAAATAATTAAATAAAGACCAATAGCACGATTACATGTGTTGATTAAGTTCGTCGAGCCTCAAATTAAACCGAACACGTGAAGGAAATTAAAGTTCCCCAGTATTTTAGCCACGAAATTAATTAAAGTGGTGAAATTAGGTTTATGATTAATTAAAAACTTAATTATACATCGTATGAAGGTGTGACATTAAATAATGACCCACTAAATTTAAAAAGGATTAAAATAATAAATTGGAGGATAAAATCATATTAAAAATAAGATTTTAACGATAACTTCGAACTCAAAATGGCGATTCGATAAAAAATAAGCAGAAATAGGTTAAATCTTTAACCTTGCACAAAAGTCAATGCGAAAATATTAATATTATTTTTATATTAAATATCCGATGGTTTTAAATCTTTAAATCGATAATCAGCAGTTAGATTGTGATTGCTTTTTGAAAATGGATCAATAAATCACAAAAGGCCATTTTATAAATACCCCCAATGATAACGAAATTCGCACCTCCACAAAAAAAAAAATACAACAAAACAGAATTTAGAATAGAACAACTACATAGATATTCTTGCGTGAAAGCATACAAGATTGTTTTGCTTTCTCAATTGAAAAAACACCTTAGCCAAAAAAAGCCTTTAATCTTGTACAAAGTCTAAATAGGGCCTAAATTGAGGAACTAAGTGAAGTAACACAAAATCTTCAACTCGGACTAAAATGGTTACTTTAAAATTAAGAGCTTGGTTGAATTCTTTCTAAGCGCAATAAGTTCGGGATCAAAAGTCACAGCGATGAGAATCCGGTCATTCGAGGTCGTAAATCAAATCAGCTACGGGATTAAGCCATAAAAGGCCCCTGTAGTAATTCATAAACCATATAAGTTGCATAGCACACATGCACTTTGTCAAGAAACAGTAGGCCATTAAGCGTCGCTTTAACGATGAAGCATATCATGAGGATAATATGCACAGATAACCGGGGAATAAGTTACTAAGCACCTAAAAGCTCGGTGGTATGCAGGGATCAGCTAACGCATACAGCTAGACACATAATCAAATCAGTCTAAGTCTCAAAAGACTAAGTCTAAAGACCAAAGATCGAGTTCGGAACAAAATGCAGTTATCTGTTGCTAAAGAACAAAAGACTCGTCTGTATTCGAGTCAAGACGAGTCCAAATGCTAACTCTTATATCAGGTGCAGGATTGCGTGATCCGGACTCCCTATTCAAATCTCATGTCGAGACTCTATCCGACTTAGGGTCAGCATGCTTGATCAGCCATGAAGTCAGAATCATTTCGAGGATCACATGCTTGATTAAACGCAAATGGCCTTTGCGGTAGGCGTAAATCAGAAGTCGAATCGCAAATCGAGTCGAAGCACATCAAATCCAAATCAGTATTTAGCAATCCGTTTAGAGAGAGCAAATGGAATTGATAATTGACTGTCGATTTGATAAATTATTTTTGTCTGCCAGAAGGATTTCTCAAAAGGATTTTATTGTATTGAATCTTGGCATCGTTATAAATAATAAATATTTCTAGCAGAAGTCACATAAGATTATTAATATTATTTTAATTTTTAATTTTTTTAAAATAGTTGAAAATGCAATAATAATCGCACTTTTTATCATAGTTTTCATGAACGGATAAACTATAAAAAATGTTTATGTTAATTTTATAAAAACAACCAAAACTTGACACAATTGGTTAATTATGGTTGATCTAATTAATAATTAATTATTTCATTTGATTTTTAAATAATTTTCATACCTACCCTAGGTGAATAATGATTAATTTAGTAGAAAAAAATAACTGAAATGTTAACAATGATCAATTTAATTCATAGTGTGATCAATAGTTTCATTTGGTACATATAATTCTCATAATCATTCTCGGCAAACAATAGTTAAGTTAGTTCAAAAAATATAACCAAAACATGTAAAAAAATGATCAATTATGATTAATAATGGATAATTTAATTCAAAAATAATAGATAAATAGTTTAATTTCATTATTTAATCATTCTCGACGAATAATAGTTAATTTAATTCAATAAAATAATCCAAATGTAAAAGTGATTAATTATGATTCATTTAAGCATAAAAGAATTGTTAGCTGTTTAATTCTAATTTTTTTTTCTTCATAATTTTGATAACCATTTTCCATAAATAATTATTAATTTAATTTGAAAATTAAACCAAATCATACAAAAATGTGAAGAGTGTAATACAAGAAATAAAAATGAAAATGAAAAATAGAATAAAAACCTTCTAAACAAATAATGAAGAGTTAATATGCTTACAGTTTCAATAAGTTAATAATTAAATAAAATGATAGGTTTCATATGAAATAAATTTAATTAGAAAGGTAATTAAGTATTCAACAAATCTAATAACGATAATTTTGGTCTTTCCAGAATGAGTGAGACACCTTCTAAACAAATAATGAAGAGTTAATATGCTTACAGTTTCATCCGTGTGGAAAATGCTTTAAGCAAGATAGTTATTTTCCTTAACCATCTGGTTGGAGCTCCGCATTAAGCTATTTCACCAGCAAATTCTTGAGTGATTCTTGAGTACTACATTTGGTGTCGTTTTGTAAAAATTTACATTTTATTTATAAGTGATTATTTTATTTATCAATGCAATTTTTTATATTGAAGTTTTTTTTTATTTTCTAATATTCTTATTTCTATTGGTTGGTAACTTTTATCTGTCCTTGAAAATTATACAATCAATAATTATCTTAATAAAGTACTTTTTTTTAAAACAATCAAATAAATAGAGACCGAAGGAGTATTAATTACTACCTCAATTTTAAATTAATTGACTTTCTCATTTTTCGAGAACCACGAACTTTGTCATCCAATTCTTTTTATGCATTATGAAAAATTACAAAAGTATATTATGAAAATATTTTAAAAAATTAATTCAATGATAGCAATTTTATATTTTTGATTAAGCGGATAAAAAAATAATTTGTGGTTAAAACTTTGACGTCTCTGATTCAACGTCAATTAATTTGAAATGGATGGAGTAATAATAAAGCATTCTTAAGCACGTGCTTAAAATATCTAACAAGCCCGACATTCTTTGTAAAAATGAATAATCAGTTTTTAATTCCTTACAAAGGATATTTGTGTTAGTCAAACACGTTATAATGACATTTACGATGTGCTTATGGTATAAGTGTCCTGAATTTGTCGTTCCAATTAGAGTGCATCCACATGTTTAGGCATACTTGGAGATGGCGAACGATGGCAGAAGTAACTTACTACTCCCTCCATCCAAAAAATAGAATTTCATTTTTTAAGAATTTTGTTAATTGTCCTTTTAAAATTTTAAATATAAGTATATTGCATAGTTTGATGAAGATATATCAAATACTGGTATAAATGTCGAAATTCACAAAATGTTTCTGGGCCACATTCATAAGAGGATAGAATACACTTCATAAATAAATGAGGTTATTGTTGTAAAATCAATTGGTGTTAGGTGGAGTAGCTCAGTGTTTTATAAAGTATTGAACTCTCTCCTCATTTTTTAATATAGACACTTACATGTGAACACTTGGTTTATTAGAAACCACTCTCAACAATAGAATTATCGAGTAGCATTGAACTTTGCCGGATGGAGCTTCTTCTTTGATTGTCCTAGAATTTGATATTCCTTATAGTCCCTCCATATCATAAATATTACTCCCTCTGTTTTTTTAATTATCGGTTTAAAATAACAATCAATTGAAACAATATTATTGATTGATTATTAATTTAAAGAGAAAAAGTAATCAAAAAGTACATTGAAAATGTAAAATTGCTATTTATTATGCTAAAACCAAAATTATTTTCAAACAAATTTCTTTGACTAAAATGAAAATTAAAAAAAAAACGAGGGAATATTTTCCAGTTTTAGCTTTATTGTGGTTGCCTTTTTATATATTGAACTCAAGTATTATCATGTATGTGTCTAATAATAATACTCCGTCCATCTAATATTATCTACTTTTACTTTTTGGTTTCTTATAATTTGTACCATTTAAGATTATCTAATTGTACTTTTTCGTTTCTTATAATTTGTACCATTTGACCAATGTTTAACTAGTATTAAAAATGTTCTTTTAAATTTTTAAAATTTCAAAATTAGACAATTTTTATGCAATGTATCATGATAAGTATGTGTTCCACTCTAAAAATCAATCGATTAAATAAACGAAAGAAATTTCAAGACCTTATCTACTAATCCGAGAGGATACTAACAACCAATGCGGACGAAATACATCGGTTATTACTTAATCGTAAGTGAGACATCATAAAGATCCCCAAAAATATGACAAAATTATTTCAAACCCGGCGTAATAAGTTCCGGCGAAAAACTACCGAACGGGTGAGTGCCGCCAGTTTAGTAGCTTTTTCCGAGGATCGTGGACTGTGAAAATATATATACCCCAAACAGTCCAAAGAAATCAAACAGTCCGGCGTCGAGTCATGCATCTAAAATTGATGATAATCGATATAATTTAATGATCTAATAGTTGTATTAACATTCTTAAAATTTTGAAGTCAAAATCCGAATCTCATATAGAAAAGGTGGTTGAAAATTATTTTAATATTCGAATATCCATGATAATCGGTCACAATAAAACTGAAAGTTGAATAGGGCATACTTGTAAAATTCCTCCACTATTTTTTTTATTAGTTGCCTCAAAGGAGGATCAAGAGCAAGTATAACTTGCCCTTTGGCTTACATTGTTTGTGCTACTATCGGAAGTACTACAAAACTAGAACAACCCTTGTTATGATTAAAAACATCATCATGACAATAAACAAGATTACTAAAACATCCAATGTCCGTAGAATGCCAAAAAACTTTGTTGCCTAAAAATTTTCATCCATCCTCAAGTCTTTCCATCATGCATCCAGTAATATAAACAAAGATTCTAGGCCCAACTTCAAGGAAAAAATCCATCGCAAGAATAATAATAACAAGAGAATCATTAATAACAAAGTTAATTATGAAAAATCCTGCAGAGGATTACTCTCACACAAAAAGATCTTTAGGAGCAATTCCTCCACTGACCACTGTTCGTTTGTTTTAATTTCATATGGTGTAGTTAAGAAGTTTATTACCGGAAGGAAAACCTGGGAAAAAGCCAGTCAAGTAGTAATCAGTTTTCAAAAGAGAGACATAGATTTCTTCTCTAAGTTGGCGACTACATCAATAAGTTTAGAATGTCAGTACTCTCAGCATTTGACACGTAATACAAATTGCAACTCTGTTTTTCTATTTAGGTCTCTTTCTTTCCAACTGAAAACAAGGGGTGTAAGTTTCTGTTCAATTGAGTGTTACATCATTGGCATATTCTTGGTTTTTACTGGAATCAAAGTGTTCATATTAAAGGACTCATAAATATTATATTTTGATATATTTTCAGGTCATATTATACAATATTTTTTTATTTATAAAAGTATGAGTTATGTTTTTTTTTTTCATTTTTATACTATTAATTACTATATTACCCTTATTATAATATTCCCTCCTATTCTTAATATAAATCACTTATGTTATTTTTTTGGTTTTTAAGATAGTGAACATTTGACAATTTTAGACTTCATTTAATAATAATTAATTATCCAAATGTTCATTTTTGATTTTTATAACTTACCATTCATTAATATTTGGTTTCATTAATTAAGGGTATATTAGACAAAATATCATGTAAAATAGGTTAAGCGACTTATAATTTGAATAAATTAAAAACAACATAAACGACTTATATTAAGGATAAGAGGGAGTATGTTTTATTGGTTCAAATGTTTCTAATAAAACTTTAAAAATGACTCCTAATAATCAATAATTAATGTTCTAAATTTTTGCCTAAAATTTTATAACAATTCAAACATAGTTGAAGTTATCTACTCTCTTATAATGTGTGCAATAGTTTTACCACTTTCATATGTATGTTAATTACCAATATGTTCATTATCAATATTTTCGTCTAATTATATAAAAAATACTCAACATCTTCACCAACATATAAAAATATTTGATATAATATTGCCTTGGATTTTTTAATTTTATCATAACAATAAGGAAATTCCATTTTAATGCTATGAATTAGTCTGCTCATACTAATTTTTTTTGTCTAATAATAATTCAATTATAAATTGAAAAATAATTTTTCTAATCCAAAAAATTACTATTAGAGAATATATATCTAAATTATGTGATATTTTGTACTACATTTCGACAATTGAAATAAAAAAATGTGTCAAGATATTATCTAATATGCCTACATCCCTCAATGATGAATTTCCGATTTTTCACAGATTAAATATTAAATTAAAATATTTTTAATTCGTTGTAAGCAATATTTGCGAAAATATCAAATAATAATATTTTCTAATTACTTTAATTTTGACATTAAATTTTATTCAAATCAAAATTATGTTTATCGATGTAGCGCGTAGTGTTGGCTTTTCAATTGGAAAGACTTAAATCAAGTACGAAAATTATTTAGTATGGATGGAGTAATAGATTTGATATTTATTTTAGAAATTTATATTTTTATTATATAATATATATAAATATGTTAGTTTTTATGCTTAAATAAAAATATATTTATGTATAAATTATAGATGTCATAATTAATTAGAGTTGAATTTAATATATGAAAGTAAATTAATAAAAAAAATTCAATCTTCATTATTTAATATTAGTAATTAGTAAAGATTATATTGTGATAATAATACTTATATTAGTTTTCACTCTATATGAAATATAATTGATCGATATTATGGTCTAAAAAATACATGCATGAATATGTATATAATTCACTTTATTGATGAACATTCGATGTACAAATCGATACCCTAAGCTTCTATTTGAATGACTTCTTGTGACCTTTTATATTAAAGTTGTTATTTATATAAATTTTTTAAAAGTTTTCATATTACGTAGTATTAATCACACATATACTATTGAGGTTTAAATTCCTTTTATTAAAAAGTTATCGCGACAAGATATATCACTTTTTAAAAAAGAGGTACGCTTTCATATTTATTTCATTGATTTTTAATATAATTCATTTGGAGTATTTCACATTCGAACAAGGACATCTAATGTATTTCGTCTTTGATAGTTTTGTGTGGCAAAAATAATTGAGAGAATTTCATAAAAAGGCCTTAATATTATTCAGTTTTGTGCAAATACTATTGAGACAATCATCAATTAAAATATGTTAAAATGAATACATAAAATAGAATTGAATAGTGGAACTATGAATACCCTCCTATACTAATAATCAATAATCGAGAAGTGATGTTTTCTAACAATAAATGAAATAACATAATGTGTATTTTTACTAAAGAGAAAAGTGATGTTTTCTATCAATAAATAAAAATTACATAATGTACATTTTTTTAAACCTTGAAAATTGTAATAACCGTATCGACTGTGAATAGATAAACTAAAATATGAGATTTTTAATTTATTTTCCGTAAATTTGGGGACTCCACTAAAAAATTTTATGTTCATAAAATGTTAATGTTCGGAAGTTAGTTGTCGAAATAAGTTAAAACGAGAGGTATCGATCGAATTAAAGGCCCGGATTTTCACCGGTTGGGCTTTTGGGCCCAACCCAATTACCAACCCATCTAAATAGCCCAAAACCCCAAACCCATCTTTTCTTTCTTCTTCTTCCCCCTGTACTGAGCAATGAAAGAGTCTCTATTTTTATTTCCTCTTATTTTTTATTTTTCTTTTTCAATTTTCTCCCTCAATTCTCAAGCTTTGGAGCTAAAATTTTCGGAGAAGCCCTCATCATCCCTGCTGTTTCAAGGTAAAAAGGAAATATATTTTGAGTATTTTGTACCCCAAACTTTGACTTTGTTGACTTTTGATATTTTGAATTCTTTCTTTTGCTCCAATTGATTCTTGGTCAGATTAGTTATTCTTGGATTGAAATATGGTGTTTGATGTGAAATTTTGGGTGTGTTTTAGCAGTTGACTTTGAATTTTTGGGTTGACTTTTGATTTTTGATAAATTATTATTGAATAGAATTATTGCTCTAAGCCTAAATTGTAATATGTGGATTGATAATGATCGATATTTGGGATAGAAAGTGAAGTATAGTGAATTGACTTTCGGTGATCGTGAGTTGACTTTCGCTAAAATGTGGTGGTTAATGTAAATAAGCTAATGGATCATTATTGTGATTGTTTTGGGATACAAATATGAATTATAAGTGTCGGGGAACAAAATAGGTTGGAATTAATCGTAGTGGTAGTAAAACGAACTTAGGATTAGTGGGTCGAGAGTTATAGTTAAATTGATTGGGAAAAAGGTTGAAATTGGAATTATTGGAATTATTTCGAATGTTTGGGGTTGAATAAGATATAGGTTGATTATCGAATTTAGTCCTGCAGCGAGGTTTATCATCGAGGTTGTTATTGAAGCATAAATCGGGTAATCTTTACGTAAGTTGTAATTTATAACGGAAATGAGTTAAAAAGTCTGGTATTTAAATTAGGATAAAAAGGATTGACATGGTTACGAGTTGTGATTTTATTTTTGTAATGTAACCTGCTCGCACTGGACGCTGGGAAATGCGAGGGATCGATTATTGATCGCTTGGGCGCCATAGCTGTACTAGCCGCGATTTATCACTCGCTTGTTATCTTATTTATGTTTGGGTGTTGTGTATGTGATGTTTAGGATGTGGCAATGTATCTGTGGTTGCGGAACTCCATCGTGTGTATCAAGCGTAGACCGCAGGAATTGTTGAACTTGTGTGGTAGCTCCATTAGATGCATGTTGGGCGTGTTTATCGAGGGTATTTATGTATGAGTACATTTATGTTTTAGCGTAATATTTGAGTATGTTTATACCGGTAGTATTCATGTATTCATGTTGAGTATAATTGTGTCAGTGAAGTATCTCGGGAGTGTATCTCCGTTTGAGTGTGTTTTGTAAATGATTTGGTTGTATCAGTGTGTGATATGTATGTTACTTTAAAATCGCTAGTGGGTTGTTGTGTTTGTTTGACATTGTACGCTTGAATTGTAGATGCCGAGATGATGTGGGTGTTCGAAGGGGTGAGCCTCTCGGAAAAGGATATGATGACGTTGGTGTTCGGGCAAGAGCCCGGGAAAAGCGCGATGTGTTGTTGGGAAATTCAAGGGTGAAACTCTGCCGCAGCGATGAATTGTTATATATATGTTGTTGTGGTTTCACCTTTGTAAATCATTTATTTGTGGTCATGGTATTAACGTGTCGGGTGAAATTTACCTGTTACTTGTTCGATTAAGTGTGATGTGATATATATGGTCATGAAAGATGTAAGTCGAAGCTTTCTACAAGGCTGCATTTATTTCCGATGCGAGTATTCCGCTACGATGTCTTGAATTGTTAGCATATTTATGTATTATATTTGTATAATCAGATTTACCCACCTTATTGCCAAGGCACCGATATATATCTATTCCTTACTTATACAACCCCATTCGATATGGGTAAGTTACTATCCGGTGATCCGCTTCCACTAAGCTATCGAGGTTACCCCTTTCCCACCTTCGATTGGACAGTGCCTTTGTGCCAGCTTATGCTCGCGAAGTGTTCCGGTGACTTTATTTAGCGGTAGACGGGTGGCTGGGATTACTCAGCCTCCCTCTTTTCATTACATTTTCGTAAATATTATTATTTTTTGGTTTTGAAAATGTTGAAATTGTAAGATGTTTTTGGTACATTTTGTGACTTGGTTGTTGTGGTGTTTATGTTTTTGGGTTTGGCTAGAAACGCCATGACGGTAAAATTTTGATGTCGACGTTAGCTTCAACCTATTCTATTTTTAACAAAATTGTCGTTCTACCGATTTTTTTAATGTGTGTTTTTCGTGTCAACTTACTTCCATTGGTGGACTGAGCATGTGTTGATGATTTACTCCAACCTCGAGGGCGCATTTACTCCGTGCCACACTCATGGTATCGTAGCCGCAGGTGGCTCGCTTTAACCGGGTTCTGCCAAGGATGTGCTGCCGACGCTTCAAATTTTTGTAAAACCCTCCGTGTCATGAGTCTTTTTGTTGAGTCTAAATTATTTTTACTCTCTTTCCTCCGTAGACTGCCTCGAGGATGCCACCTAGAGTTGAGTCAAGGCAGACGAATTCCCCGCGGGACCCGTTAGGGGTGAGGTGCTTCTAGAGGTAGTGAGCGGCCACAGGCGACGCTGGAAGAGGGGCTGGGTAATTTAGAGGCAGGGGCTTGCAGTGTGGCTCGTGGAGCTGTAGAAGGGGGCGTGAGCCGAGCGTAGACCAACCGGGTCCCTGTGAGGAGATACAATTCCCAAAGGAGTCGAGTACGAGGATTGGAGAGGCATTGGAGCGACGTGACGCCAAGACTGCCAGCGGGCACTCCGAGAGGCGGAGATTCGTAATTTATTGCTAGATGCTTCTGGTAAAGAAGTGGACCACCGAAGTTTCAGAGCGCCACACACCTGAGAGAAGGTTGCGATTGAATTCTTGGAGGCATTAGAGAATAAGTTCTAACCGGCCGGGTTTAGTGGGACGAAATAAAGCGAAGTTTATGTGTACTAGTTGTCGGGAGGAGCTAGGAGTTGGTGGAACCATGTCCACAAAGATTTTGTGGCTAGGTGAATGCCGATCACTGGGCTAGATTCGGGGAACTTTATAGAAAGTGCACTTTTTGTTTGGAGACTCATATGTATGCGATGAGAACGAGTTGGTTCAAAATGCAAGTGACGGGAGAGAACAATCGGTATTTAGGAGAAGTTCAAATATCAGCCGCTTTTGATTCCGAGGTACCCCACCGAAGCCACAGAGGGATCGCAGCTTTCGCTGGATCGGTGATTGGCGTATCGCAGAGATTGTCCTTTTTCACTTACAGCACCGCTTTCACCATTGAACGCAAGCTGGGCAGTGGTGCAGGACATGCTGGTAAATCCGCAGGTGAAAAAGAGGGGGAGGTCCGATGTGACTGGAGCTACAGGGCCATACCCATGTGGATTTCGTAGGAATCTTTCAAAGCACCAGGCGTAGCCATTTCAAAGGCACCATCCTGCTCACCCAGATTTTCGGCCGCCTCGCTTACCTCCTAGAGCGTAGCTGGTTTCTCATACGGTGGTACTGGTGTTCGAATCGGCGTATGCTAAGTGTTACGCCGCTGGGCAAGGCCGCAAGTAGTGGATCGGCCGCCACTGCAGGTGACGGTTTCCTCGGCGTCGCTGTACCGCATTTTGCTAACGCCGCCCTTACGCTGGTGCCGTAGCCTCGCTTCACGCTGGGAGAGAGGTGATCTCGTGGCGCTTGGAGGTGGACGGCTCGGGAGGACGCATGCAGTCGTGTCGCAGACGGTGGTAGATCATCAAAGGGTAGCAACCGAGCGAGAGTCAAGTACCTGCGTAGGCAAATTAATGCAATCACGCTAAAATAGGAGGCACGGATATTCGAGGGACGCGAACACGGTACTCTATCTTTACAATGCCCTCGATGCTCGCGTATTGTTTGATTCCCGAGCCACACTCTTTATATTCTAAATTTGCCAAAGGTCGGCCTTTGAATTACGAACATCCGAGTACCTTGATAATAATGACAATCAGTGGGGAGGGCTTCCGGTCGGCGGGGTAATCGAGGTTTGGCGTAGAAGGCTGTCCCTTGGGCGTTGATAATCATGTACTAGAAGTAGATCCGTTACCCTTTGAGTTGATTTTGATTCCGATTGGGAATGGATCAAGGTCGGGAAACACCATGTCAATAAATTGTCACCATAAGAAATTGTGTTTGGCCAGCCCCGGCAGTAATGAAGTTACGAGTCAGGGGATGTGAGAGTTCTATCGCCTGCGTGATCTCGGTGTTAAGCTCGTAGTTACTCAATGCGGATGCATCTGCATTTGGGTTACGAACGGACTTGAAGAGCATGAGCCCTCAAATTTTGAGAATGTCCTCGATTTCGTGAGAGAATTTGAGGTGATGTGTTTCCGCTGATTTGCCGTGACTACCTCCGAACAGAGATTGAATTTTCGATCGGTTCGTACTGCGAACGCCCGATATCTATGGCACTGCATGCAATGGCTCCAAAGAGTCAAGGAGTTGAACAAGCAAATGGTGTGGAGTTGTTAGAGAAGGGCTTATCAGCCGGTTATTCTCCTTGGGTTCTCTAGCATTATTCTGCCAAGAAGCAGCGACGGAACGACGAGGCTTTTATTGATTACCGCGCTGGAACAAAGTGACTATCAAGAACCGGGGTACTGCTGCTGCATCGATGATCTTTTGACCACTAAGGGATGCGAGGGTGTTTTTCAAAGATTGGATTTGAGGTCCGATACTTCCCACTCACGCTGAGAATTATGAGGATGATATATCAAAAAATCGCTTCGCATAAAGATACGGGCACTTTGAAATTTTGGTGATGCCGCTTGGGTTGGATAAATGCACCAAGCAATTTCTCATGGAATTCGATGAACTCGATTTTCGAGAGTTCTTGATAAGTTCGTGGTGGTATTTATTGATGTGATATCCTAATCTATTCTAAGAGCGAATGGAACACGTAAGAGCACTGAGGAAAGTATCGAAATCTTAATGGTAAATCAGTTTGTACGCAAAGTTTTCAAAGTGTGAATTTTGGTTGGGAAGGCACAATCAATGTTATCTCGGCGAAGGTGTGTATAGTGTGGACCACAAAAGCGTGGAAGTCGTGACGAATCGGGAGAGGCCTCGGCCGACCGAGGTGAAAAAGCCTCTTTTTGGGTTTAGCCGGTATTACGTAAGGTTCATATAAGAATTTTCGCTGATCGCCGCCCGGCGATCGACTGCTGGACAGCTGGCGTAAAAATTTATCGAGCCGAAGCGCAGGAGCCGATGCCTGCTTCAAATGAGCCTAAGAGGGAGATTGACCAGCAACACCAAATACGACACTCACCGCCGTGGAACGAGGTACGCTGCGTACAAATGATGCTCCACATCGTGGGGTTAGGGTCCGTATTGATGTAGAATCTTGAAAGGTGATCGCATACGCATCCTCGACAATTGAAAAACCACGAGAAGAATTCATCATCCTACCCATGACTTGAGTTGGCTGCCATTGTTTTTGCTTTGAAAATTTGGAGAGACACTACTGTACGGGTTAAATGCCGACATTTACGTACTTCACAAGAGTTTGAAGTATATCACCACCTGTAGGGAGTTGAATTTGACAAGATGGACAGAAGTTTCGAGTGACTACTATCCGATTTTATTGAATATCATCCGAAAGTAAATGTAGTGGCGGATGCCTCGGGAATGGGGTGGAAGTCAAGGAGCCAAAGAGGGAGTCAAGGTGATCGGGTAGACCAGGTCGCGATGGGTCTTCTTTGGCTTATACGGCGCGACCCGTTGCTAGATAAAATAGGGAGATGCAAAAGGAAGATGAGAAAGTGCGAGGCCTAGTTCGTAGAGGCGCAACGAGGGAGTAAACTGAGTTTCATAAAGGGTGATGACGGGTATTCTCAAGGGTTAGGGGAAATGTTGGTCGCGCCCCACTCGCCGACTCCAAAAAGGGAGATCTTGACAGCTCACAATGCCTCATATAGTATGCATCCTGGGAGTACAAAAATGTATCGAAATTTAAGGGGAGAATCTATCAAAGTGCCGAGGGATTTAAGAAAGAAATTGCATTTTGTAGTGTTGTTTGATTTGTCAACAAAGTCAACAAGCTTGACCATAAGCCTTCCGCTGGGTTGCCGAACCGCTTACCGATACCTCGAAAGGGACGCGGAGAAGATCACCATGGACTTTCAGGTTCGGGCTTCCGGTAGAACTCGTAAAAAGAAACGGCCGGGATTTGGTAATTGTGGATAGACTATTCCAAGCACTCGCCTATTTCCTACCTATTAAAGCAAATCATGGGCCGTGGAAAAGTTGGCTAAGATGTATGTAATTAAAGGTGAGATCGCATGGGGGCGTAGAGTATTGTTTCGGATAGGGACGCAAGGTCTACTGAGGTTTCGGGGCATAGAGGTTAGACGAAGGTCCAATTGAGTATCGCTGCTTCATCCTCAAACGGATCTGCTATCGTGAGAGAACGATCTTTACGTTGAGGACATGCCGGTAGCCAGGTGTTGAGTTTCTCCCAAGTAGCTGGGATTTAAGTGAGTTCCCCTTCAAAATGGAAGTTTCGCCGCTTTTATAATAACGCTTTCAAGCTAGCATCGATGGCAATCGCTCAAGCTTTATATATGGCCGGAGGTGGTGTGGACCCAATGGCGCTCTGAAACGAGGTAGGGAGAGAAAAGATTTATGGGTCCGAGTTGGTGGAGTAGTTCGATGTAGAGGGTAAAAAGTGATACAACAACATTCTCGAGGGACTACAATGTGATGCATGTTAAGCACGTTGATCGACGAGTAGACTTGGGTTGGCTCCGAGGTGCGTGACCTGGTATTTCCTCAAGAGTCTCCATGGAAGGCGCTGGCGAGGCTCGGGAGAAAGAGGGAAGCTGAGTCCCCTGCTACATCGTGCTGAGATCTTGACAAAAAGGGCAACAAGCTACCGCTAGCCTCCCTGTAGACTGGAGAAGATTCATGATGTGTTCCATGTGTTTGCTCGAGAAGCACGTGCCGGGATGAGTCGCAGACATCTTGTGAGTTTCACTGGATGACTGGGTGTGTGTACTGACCTGGGCCACGAGGGAAGGACCGTGAGGATCTCTCGATCGCAGTTATAGCCGCCAATGGCGAATGTATGAATAAATTGGTAAAAAGTTTTGTGGAGGAACTGAAAGCGGGCGAAGCTAATGCGGGAGCCGCGAGGAGGATATGAGTAGAAACCGCTACCCGCAAATTTTCGCCTAAGGTTGATCTTGGTCGCTTTGATTCATACCAGAAGCTTGTGCTGAGAATTTCGAGGGCGAAATTTTGTTGCGCGGGTGTATCGTAATAATCGGTATCGACTGTAAAGTCAGGGATAAACTAAATACTTGTGATTTTTAATTTATTTTCCGTAGAAATTTGGGTAAATTCACTAAAAAATTTTATGTTCATAAATGTTAATGTTCGAAGCAAGCCGGTCGAAATAAATTAAACGAGGTACCGACAATTAGCGTCTGGATTTTCACCGGGTTACTTTTTGGGCCCAAAACAATTACCAACCCATCTAAATAGCCCAAAACCCAAACCCAAGTGTTCTTTCTTCTTTCCCCACTCGAGAGCCACGAGTAGCCCCTCATTTTTTGATTTTCTTTTCACTTTTCTCCCCTGTTCCTCAAGCTGGGGAGCTAAAATTTTCGGAGAAGTTCCCTCATCATCCCCTGCTACAAGCCTAAGGTAAAAAAGGTGCGATATTTTTGAGTATTTTGTGAAATCTCCAACCGTTGACTTTTGTTGACTTTTTGTGATTTTAAATTTTATTGCTCCAATTGATTCTTGGGTTGTATATTAGTTATTCTTGGATTGAAATATGATGTTTAATGTGAAATTTTGGGTGTTTTTAGGACAGTTGACTTTTTGAATTTTTGAATTTTTGGGTTGCTGACTTTTGATTTTTGATAAATTATTGAATAGGAATTATTGCCTAAGCCTAAATTATTATAATACATATTATGTGGATTGATAATGATCGATATTGGGATGTAAAGCCGTTATGTTGAATTGACTTCGTGATCGTGAGTTGATTTTCGCTAAAATGTGGTGTTAATGTAAATAAGTTACCGATCATTGTGATTGTTGGAATACAAATAAGGAATTATAAGCTGGGGAACAAAATAGGTTGGAATTAATCGTAGTGGATTTTGGGTAGTAAACGAACTTGGGATTGTGTCGAGAGTTATAGTTAAATTAATTTGGGAGAAAGGTTGAAATTGGAATTATCGGAATTATTTCAAATGTTTTGGAGGTTGAATAAGATGAGGGTATTTATTTATCGATCAAGGTCCGCAGCGTAGGTTTATCATCTAGGTCAAGTATTGAAGCCAACCGTGGGTAATCTTTTTACGTAAGTTGTAATTTATAACGAATGAGTTAAAAAGTCCGGGTATTTAAATAGATAAAAAGGATTGACATGGTTACGAGTTGTATCATGCCTTTTTGTGAATGTGTCCTGCTCGTAATTTCTGGACGCTGGGAATGCGAGGATCGACAGATCAAGCCATGCACTAGCCAAGGTGTGGGGATTTATCACCGCTTGTTATCTTGTTTATGTTTGGGTGTCGTGGTGGGCGATAAGTTAAAGCGGCAATGTATTCCAGAAACCTATCGTATTGTTGTGAGATTGTGAATTGTTGAACTTGTGTGGTAAAGTCGCATTAGGCTTTTTTAAGCCAGTGTGTTTATTGAGGGTATTTATGTATGAGTGTATTACTTATGTTTTAGCGCATATTTGGAGTATGTTTATACGAGAGTATTCCTTCTCGTATTCATGTTGAGTGTAATTTGTGTTGTGGAAGTGTCCGTGGGAGGCGTGGCCCCCGTTTGAGTTGTGTTTTGTAATGGACATTTGGTTGGTATTTGTGGTGTGATGGCAGATTTACTTTGAAACCGCTGCGGTGGTTGTTGTGTTTGTTTGACATCAGACGGTGAATTGGTGGATGCCGATGATGTGGGGTGTTCGGGGTGAAATCGCTGGAAAAGGATATGATGATGTCATGTTCAAGGGTGAGCCCGCCGAGAAAAGCGATGCTATTGCTGTCGGTCAAGGCGAGCCCTGGCTGAAAAAATGATGAATTGTTATAAGTATGATGTTATCGGTGGTTTCACTTTGTAAATCATTTATTTATGAAGCTGTGTAATAACGTGTTGGGTGAAATTTTACCGCTTTTACTTGTTTGATTATGTGATGTGATATATGGCCCGGTAGGAGTTACGAAGTAGAGTTTTCTGCTATAAAAAGCGATTTATCAATTTAGTATTCTCGCTACGATGTTCTCCCTCAATCATAGCACATTGTATTATATTTGTATAACTGTGATTACCTCCATCTTAGCTGCTAAGTACCGAGTATATATCTATTCGACATCGTGAGCACCCTGCCATTCGGATATGGGTAAGTTACCATCCAGTGGGATCCGCTTCCACTAAGCTAATGAGGTTACCTCTCTTTCCCACCTTCTTTATCGACAGTGCCCTTTGGAAGCAGCTTTGCGTCATGAGTGTTCGGTGACTTTATTTAGGTGAGAGACGGGTGGCTAGGATCCTCGGCAGTCCTCTCTTTTCATTATTTGGGTGTAAACAGTTATTATTTTTGGTTTTGAAAATGTTGAAATTGTAAGATGTTTTTGGTACATTTTGTGACTTGGTTGTTGTGGTGTTTTATGTTTTTGGGTTTGGCTAGAAATGCCACGATGGTTAAATTTTGTATGTCGATGCGCTTCGAACTCATTCTATTTTTAACAAATTGCTGTTCTACTGATTTTTTAACAGTGTTTCTTCGTGTCAACCATCGACACAGGATCTCTATATACGTGTCACTTAATTTTACTCCAACTCTAGCGGCATTTAATTCCTAGAGGCGAAATGTTACAAAAACGAAGAGCAAAGATGGTAACAAAAACTTTTAAATTTATTATTTAAAAATTAAAGAGATCATATATAACTATGAACAAAATGAATTATAATATAAATCAAAAGTATAATTTATAAATTTACGTAAAGAGTTAATTACTTTATTTATTATCTCAATTTAAATATTTAAAATATAAATACTTACGTACAACGTACATATATTTTACTAGTATACATATATATTAGAGTTTAAAATTTTAAAATTCATGTAATCAAAATTTAAAATCAGACAATCAATCATTCAAAATGAAGTAAATACGTCTTATCAAAATTGCGTGTTACATTTGAGCAGAACACATCTCTTTATTCAAGACTCTCTTTTACTAATGAAACAATGGGTATACAATGCAAGTGAAAAGTCAAAGAAAAGTGGGTAACCAACTTTACCTACAATCCTTCAATAAATTTACTTTTTATATTGTAGACACTGAAAATTTATTAGCCAATTAAAAATGATTAATACCCACTTAATCAAATTACTAAAAATCGAGTCACTAAAAAGTGACACGCATTAGAATTTTCGACGAACCCTAAATTTAAAGTAAAAACCTTCAGATTTAACAAGGGTTTCCGAGAAAATAGGCTACTTAATTAAATGAACATTAAATTTAGGGCTCGAGGCTAAAAGTCCCTAATTTTGTTACATTAAAATCGGCCCTAGGGCCTCAAATTGAGGTTCCGAAAGTTTTGAATTTCAAAATAGGAACTCTAGAAGTTGTGGGGTTTGAAATAAAGGCTCCAAAAGGTCTGAGGTCAACATGAAAATGTGTTTGACCTAGAAAAAGAATTTGGTACCTTCTTTTTACTCAAAATAGGAGCCTTTTTATTACTTGGAGGCAAAGTAATTCTTAAATATTCGACGGTTCAGATCTTGCCTCAAAATTCAATTTGTTAAGATCCGATCATCCACCTCAAATTAAACCAACCAATCGTAAGCAAGTATTCAAGCTCTGAGGTCTATATATATATATATATATATATATATATATATATAGGTAATCTATTCATGTTGGGCTATTATAACATTGTCCTGCCTCTATCTGCATGGTAAGTTCAATCTCCTGCTGTCATTGCTCACCAAGCCTCTCTCAGCCTTACACCCCTCTTTCTCGCTATGGGCGCATTTTCATTTGTGCCAGTTGAAAAGTGCGCTGGTGCCAGGTCAAGCTGAGCGCTTTTGTTCCGAAAAGTGGCTAGTGAGCATCGGGTGGCCGAGGATCCTCACAATTCTATTTTGATGTGTGTCATAAAATGCTTTTTTATTGTTGTATTTTCTCAAACTTTAGCCTTGTCGGCAAATTGTCATTTTGTATTCTCAATTCAAGATTTCATTTCTTTGTAGCCTTAAGCCAGATTATCATTTATTTGGGATACGTTATATATATATGGAGTTGGTCAAGTTAGATATCACCCGATGGATTGTAAAATTTTAAAACTGCTTTTATTTTGAGAGAAATCTTAATGGAAATCAAATTTTGGATGAAACGAGTAGCTTTAAACCGAGTCATTCAACGTGTAATGCGCGATTCTGCTGTTTCGATTTTAATGACTCTCTTCAGTGGCTACCACCGGCGTGTCGTTACGCTTGTATGTCCAAACACTTCGTGAATATTTGTAGCAACAGTTAATCACTGTGAATGAAATGGATCAATACCTTCATGATAAAGCACAGCATTTGGGAGATCAAATACAGAAGTTTTGATTCCTGGTCTTGGTTCAAGATGTTGCTGTTCAGACAAACTGTTAGATCCCTTTGTGGGAAAAGGAGGTCAGGAATGGAGGAGTACTAATTGTTTGTTTGATAAGTGTCATAGAGAGGGTATACCTGCAAATTTGTATTGAATGAGGGTTTAGTATGACTATCTTTGAATTGTGATAGCCTATACTACGTACTCTGTTTCTTTTGGTTAATACAAGAGTTATATATATTGAATTGTGATAGCCTATACTACGTACCTCTGTTTTCGGTTAATACAAGAGTTATATATATATATATAAAGGTATATACAATCTCTAATCTAAAATAGCAACTTGTCCATGCAATCAACTGGCCACATTATTGAGTCTGGGCAACAAATTTTTGTTTTCAAGATTAAAGAATTGATTAAAAATATTAATAATAATGGCTAATAAGTCATTTTTAGTTTGGAATTGCCATTGTGAGGAAGCTTGTAAGGGGTTCAGACTCCGAATAATCTATTTTGTAAGCACTGTACCGAAACGTCTCTCTCTAATGAGAAGGTAATGGCCATTCATATCTCGGGAGAGCATTTTGAGTACTATTTTAGTTGGAATAGTTTCTTCTTTATATTAGCATATACTTTCTTCTTTGCCACTATTGATTATCTCATCATTTCATCCTTAATCAATTGTTCGTTGCACTTACTTTTTATATAGATACAATTCCTACCGAGGAATAACATAAATTTGTCCGGTAATTTACATCATCATTAAGGTTAATATTGACCAAATAGAACAACTTAATTGTCCATGGAGTCAAAAACCTCGCCAATTCAAAAGATTATCAAAATATCCAAAATCAAGGGTAAGTTACAGGAACAAAATTATTTTTCCGATCCAACCATCTTCAAGCTTCCTCCAATCTTGTGAATTCTTTAAGTAGTTAAAATATCTATATCCAATCTGTGTAAAGAATCCGTCTGTAACAATGATGATGGACTCATAATTATTGCAATTAATCATCAAAGAATCTAGTAAAAAAGAGTCCTTGGGAGCAATCTTCAAGTCATATCAAAATTTCTAAAAGGATGAACTCTTGCCGGGACACTCTCCATCGTTGTTTGCTATTGGTAAAGAGAACCCATTGACGAGCTTCCGCAAGATTCTTTGAGAGAAATAAACGACTTTGATAGAGATTATCCATTTGAGATTTTTTGATAAAGATTCTTTTTATATGGAAGCGCTTTTCTCTTTATCTTTAACTATGGTACGTGAAGAAATCAAAGGGGTCTCCATCGCTAGGGATAGTCTTCTTCCCCTCATATCTCATTTTTTTTTTTGCTATGGATGATAGCTTTTTCTCTTAATATTTGAGTTAATAAAAAGTTTGTCTAACTCTCTACAATTTTAAGGATTATTGTACCGATTCCCGCCAAATTATCAATTATCATAAATGACACTTATAAACTTATAGTTTAGTGGTATCATATTAAATCCTCAAACAAGACATCTTGTGTCGGGTTTTCCTAATCTATAAATGTCAAGTGTTTTAGAAATAATTGATCATCGAGACTTACATCGTGGTCATCAACTCACCGCATTTGAGGTCACGGCTATCATCAGCCAGATTTTTGAAAGCTCCATCGAGGTCCATGAGCTCCTTCTTTGATGACACCTGATTTAATTGTCAATCAAATCATCGTGTGCCGCATCGTGGCCCAAGCCACACGATGAAGGCCATCGATACAAATCGAGAGCTAGTTCACTGGACTCTTTTCATCGAGTGCTCATCTCTCGATGGAGATCTCGATAAAGCCAAGAGCAAAGTTTCCTTCTTTCTCATCGGCATCATCATCCGTAGCTGCAGGGCCTCGGGATGGAGGTCTCGAGTAGATGCTTTTCAAGTTTGGATTTAAGCGCCTGATTCAACTCCGACAATCAAACAAGAACAACACAACAAAAAGACTTATCAATCAAGGAAGTTAAAATGATTTAAAGCTCAAATAGCAAAAGCCTTCCTCTCTCAAATACAAAACAACTTAATAAGTTAGAAATATCCTTACACAACAACTATAAAGCAATGAAACGTAAAAAATAGTTGGCACGTATCGTGACTTGATTCTTGCGTCAAAATGATAAGGTAGATGGCTAAATTTCAAAAGAAGCTCTTGCGTAAGGATCTAATAATAGTATATAGCATTATTATCTGTTGATAATAAAGTCTATTTCCTCGACTTGAAGATATTATCTTTCATAACAAAAAATAAATTATGAGCTCATTTGGCATAATCGAATCTTAATATAGAAAGGAAAGACCAGGATAAATAATCTCAACAGACATTAAATTAATAACAAAAATTATAAGATTAATATTCTAGTACATTGTATGAAGAGAACAAAAAATTACATGAGAAAAGTTGAGCTTTTACAAGCTATTCTTGGCTGAGTTCCATATCATTATCATTTCATACAAAAGACCAGTTAACAAACATGAAGCAAATGCATTGGGCAGTTTCTTCCTCGTTCAACACTTTCCAAGCTACTGCCCTCTCGTACGAAATCGGCCGCCTCATGCTTGACAAACATATACCACCTTGAAGACATGCAAATCCCTGAACCACCAACACGCATCACAACTTAATTTGCAGGAACTTAATCGAAGGCTAAAGTACTTATAAGCATACATATATTTCATTGAAAATGGTTCCAAAATAAAGTATCGATTGGTCGAAGATAATTAGGTAGTGAAATTCAATAAATGTTTGGGAATTTGAATGAGTTAGTCTGTTTTGTTCATGTGAATGATGATATGACATACCTGTTGCATAACTTGTGGGAGTTCAGAGAACAGTAACTTCCTTCCATTGTCATCAAATATCTTTTCCAGAGTAATATCTTGCAACGCAACTAAAGTAGTCTCAAGCATATCGAGTCCGGCTTGATTTGCAAATGTGAAAACTGGCATTGCCTGCATAAGAATCATTCGAGTGACTTTAAATCACGGTTAATCGAATAAGTACCAAGGTCTATGTCATCTATGAAGAACAAAATAGATGAAATACAAAGGTAGCATTCAAGAGTTTGATAACTGGAGATAAACATTAGCCTTGACTGAAATATTCTATGGAAAGGTAGTGGTGCTGTAAAATATTCGAGATAATTGAAATAGATCATATCCTCACTCACCTTTAACGAGCAACAGAGTAGTGCATCTGAGTGGTGCCAGAGTGTTTTGAGCAGCAACTCATTTCCATCATTATCAGGTTTGAGAAGATCCATGCCTAAGTAGAGCCTGAAATATGAAAAACAATGTTTAGTAGGTCTTTGGATGATAAATAGTAGGGTGAGTTATCCTAGACAACAGTCAGGTTATATACCTATAACTCTGACAAATCCAGTTAGTAAGAGTTTCTGCTTCAGGAGTGCCTGGTGGTGGTCGCAAAGCTCCCGGAATACCAAGATGAGATGGGGAAAGAGCCAATGCCACCCTTTGAACAGATGATATGATTCCACGAACATATTGCCGAGCCATAGCTGCTATACTTTCTTGAAGGTGCAGGTTAAATGCAAACTGAAAAGCTATTGTCATGACTGATTTTGCACAACCAGATTGCTTCGGATAGTCTCTACTCATTCTGTTTCCAGTTGGGCCAACTTCAAGGGCAGAGGCAAGATCAAGGGTTCTGGTTGGGCTAGTGGGATCCTACAGCAGATTGATTGAGAATGAGCATTCGAAAATCAGATCAGGATCATGGAAACTAAATCATATATTTGCAATATGATACAGATAGAAGTTTATTGCTTACTGTACTAGAACCAAGAGGAATGATACGGAATCCAGATGGAAGAAGAGGTGCATCATCGGAGAAAGAAGCGTCTATTGGGGCAAAGATGAGCTCAGCACCAGTACCAACAGTATTCTCATCCACTCCGCTACAAAGCTGTGAAACAAAGTCAGGGGAGGCATCATTTTGACCGTCACAAATCACTCTGCAAGGATAAAAATTCCTCCTAGAAACTTACTTGCAACAGAAAGATATCACCAGGCATAATCATATCCTCTCTGTAGTGGCCAATGTTCTCCAGCTTGATTACCTCCATAAACTGATAAAGCATATGGCAGTAAGAACTTAGTATGAAACTGGGGAAGGTTCATGCTAAATTAGTGGTCATAATAAGGGCAATTAAGACAAATAAGTGTGAGAATCGAATTCTTTACCTCTTCATGCTCAATAGTGTGAGCCAGTGGGAGAATAACCTGCCCACCATAACTTCCTCCTCTAGACACTGGTATGCTACAAGGACCAGCTTTCACTGCAGCAGCTGAGTAAGCATCAATATCACAGTCTGCCCATTCTGATCTGTGCTCCCTTAGAAATCTCAGTAGAATTGCAGGAGGTACGTTCTGCATGAATTGAAGGTAAACACAACGAGAAATGACTGCTTTAGGGGTAAAATAATTTGGGATATTGTATTAATTAATAAGAGATCAATGAACTTTATTGTAGTATATATTATAAATTGGTGGGAACTACTATCTTTTGTAAATCATAAAATGTGCAGGTAGCTCTGTTGTGCGTACATGTAAGAGCATCGAAGCCTTTGCACATAGCACTGCGTTGTTCACAGGTGGAAACCCATTGGTATACCCGAAGTTTGAACCCATCAACTTTCCGGCAGATGTATTCACAAGAACGGTAACATCATCTATACCATCATTGTCAATCATCGACCATCCCTCATCCGTGAAACTATTTACAGCTTCATTGAAGCCCCTGCAGAAATTAGAAAATTTTATGGTCAATTCACGTATATTCTGAGGAAAATTTATTTCATCACTTAAGTATACCACATACCTGCTCAATCTTTGACTTAGAGCACGTAAAGCAGCAGGTCTTCTGCCCCAACTAGACATTGTAGGCTGAGAAACTTCTTGGGAAATCTGCCTAAGCTGGTGTAACGCCTGAAAGAAATAGGATGTTGTTTATCACATTAATTTAATAGCAGAAAGAATTGCGCTCACACTTCTAGTTCCATATTGAACTTATTCAATACTTTATTTGATCAAAGAAATTAGAAAGATGAAATTGGATAGTAAAGTTACCGCCATTGTCGTCCTTTGAGAAAGTAAAATTGATGACTCATATAGAGGGCGCAACACTTCAGGTATGCTCCAAGGCTGATTGATAAAATAAATCATTGATGATCAACGACTGGTCAAAGTTTCGACGAAAAAGCTTAATTTGGCTAAACTCACCTCTAAATCGACGTGGTCAACTATATGAATTATGGATCCACCTCCCTCACAAGGTCTGATCAAATAACCGCTAGGTAACATTTCTGCTCTTACAAAATGTGGCACTGGTGGCACAGTTGGACCATTCTGAGTGTTGTTCAACGATCTCTCACAGATCTATGATGAGGGTAAAATCAATATGCAGTTAGACACCCTGGAGAAACAATCCTTGTTTATATATTATAGCAGTGCTAATTAAGTTAATTTATTTAGCAAAAGAGATAATAAGTTCTTATTTTCTTTCTTAATAAACACTTAATTACACGTGTATTAGTCTGATTCATACCACAAGACTCCCATCCTCCATTAGGCATGTATAACGCATTAACCAGAAATCACGAGCTGGAGCCAAAGTTGTAGGTGCATATTGCTGTGCAAGAAACAAAATGATCGTAAGCCACATATTCTAGATCCTAACCGACTGAGCTATACAACTACCGCATATTCAAACCTGCATGTAAAGTAGTTCGATGGTTCCACCATTGCCAGTAGATAAAGCATTAACAACATCAACAGCTCTGACATCTCGGCACCATGAAGTTCGATCTTTGAGGATTTCAGCAACCTGAAACAAAGAATATCATCAGTTACTTCCCTCCAAATAATTCATTTTAAGTGTGTTCAACAAAATACTTACTCTTGTAGGTTCCAGTCCCACAAGGCCGCATGCACGTGATGCCACACCAGTGCAACCATGAGAAATAGCAATGATTCCAATGGAATCCGGACCAGGCTGTGACAAAAGAATTTGATTTTGATTTTTCTTTCATCAGATAATTCAATTTTTGATAAATATGAAGTAAATATTTAAGATAACATGCATAGAAGCACATCGACATACAGCCATAAAAATTCAGTTTTACATGAGTTGATAATAAGAATAAGGTGGTGATAAAAAAAAAGGTGGTGATGGTTTTTCGATTTTGCATTCTCAGCGAGGGCTAGTATTACGAAACCTTAAACTAATAATAACAATAATAGTAATAATAAATGTAATATGCACATACTAAAAGAACAGTGAAACAACTGATAGATAGCACCAATCTAGAAATTAATAATTTTGCAAAATATGATGACATGAAACAGGACAATAAACTATGGCTTTATATGAGTACTATTTAGCACAAATCTTATTGAGCTAGTTTCGAAATTTTTATATTGGACAAGGGCAGACCTGAGCTAAGTATTGTCTAGCAGGAAAGGACCAAATCATTTTTGGAGCACAGTTTGACCAGCACTAAACCTATGTCAACCAGGAGTTGGCTTGGCTTTGTATTGGCTAGCTGGATTATATACATAACATCTAAATGTAATACCGAATCACAAAATATTCCATCTTAAAAGAAACTGGGGAAAGAAAATACTTATGCTGGATCTATGAAATCTGGCTCTTAAAGGTTGGTTGAGGAAATAAACAAAAAACAGCAGTTGATGTTTAGCTGAAACTAACCTTCATTCCAGGCAATTGAACCCACTCAATGGCAGTTCCAGTGGCCTTAGACAGAAACTCTGTTAAAGTCTCTTCAGCAATGGACATGAGTCTAGGAAAAAGAATTTGAAGGTAGATAAGTGATGACTGATGAAACAGTTCCGGGATACTAATAACAATATATAAACTCTGATCTGGTAACTAACCCCGCAGGGCTTGCATCTTTTGGTGGACGCTGAGAAGCCGCGTGATTCTGACCACTTGTCACCACCGAGTCACAACTGTTATCTGTTGTAGCCAGAGTTGTCTGCTCAATTGAGGATGAATGTGATTATTAGAAATGCATGAAGAGTGACAGGAAGACTATGCAAACTTGTAGCGAAGAAATGTATGCACAAGTTATTTTCATTACATTGTGAGTCTGTTGGCGGAATAAACTGTTCTCATACACCAAGTGTGAGACTTGCTTTTGTAACCTATCATTCTCCTCCATCAGAAGTTTGTTCATAGCCGTCAACTTCCGGTTCACTGCTTGCAGACGAGATGCCTCTTTGCGCTGTTTTTCTCTGCATCTGTACCAATAAAAAATTGAAATTATAAATCAATCCTAAAATTAGCATTATTCAAGTTCACTGTGAATGGACTTCTAATTATACCTTCTGTTCTGAAACCAAACTTTGATCTGCTTAGGCTCAATGTTGGAGAGGATTGGACATTCGCGGATCAACTGCTGCCGGCGAAGAGAACTAGGCTTCGGACACTCATGGTACAACCTTTCAAGTGCCTCGACTTGCTCCGGTGTATACCTCACATACTTCCCATTGTCCAAATCCATCTTCCTGCTGTCTTTGCAGGCCGACGTTACCGCCATCATTACTTCAATACCAAACAATTTACAACACAACTTTATATTGCAGAAAGGTAAAAAATGACAAGGGAAAACAAGCTAAAGCTACTACTTTTCTTCTTCTTTTAAACAAATAGAACAAGTTTGCCAGCAAACACAGAATCAGGCATCTTTCAGCAAAATGAAATTCAGAAACTGTCCTTGTTCTCAAATCAGAAGACAGTTCCTCCAACAAAAGGAACACTAAGAAAGCAAACAAATTCCCTTCTTTCTCCAAACACTTGCTCACTTTTTTAGCTTAAAGAAACAAAACAATTTGACCCAAAATTTTGAAACTCACTATCAATTTTAAGTAGTACTTTATTTTTACCCTTCTTCTAGATCAATCCATTTCACATAAAGTTCATGACATTGCCCCTCAAACCACCAACAAAAAAGCCAATCCTATTTATCTGTTTAAGTAGCTCTGGTGTGCCTTTCTATGAGACTAAACTCTTTCATCATATCTGTCTAACAACCAATACTTCCATCAAAATCCCACATTTTTAATGTCAAAAGGAGGAAACAGACAAAATACTTAAAAGAGAGTCTTTTGTCTGAAGCATTGAGACTTTCAAACACTTCAAAATCAAGAAAGCTATAGAAAACACAACCCCAACAAATATATATGTAGCTATTGTTATCCTCAATGAGTTGCATGTGCTACAATACTAAACAAGAAAATTCAACAACATATATCTACTCCCTCCATATTAAAAAGATTATAAATTTTGAATTTTAATGATTGACTTTTTAAATTTTTAAATCAAGTATTTATACTTATGTGGAATATTATTGGATGATAAAATATATATCTAGTATTTTTATTCATTTACTATTAACATAATAAGTCTTGATTTAAATCAATATTACGTGACACTTATTCAAAATTCCTAAATTTTATCAATTGATAATCAAACTGAACAATTTTTGGGACAAATGGATGGAGTAAAATACAACAATATGTATTAGGAAACAAGATTTATTACCTAGTGATTTACAAAGTTGTAATAGAACGTTGTCTTCTTCTTATCCTCAAAAACACTCAGCTTCAAGCACAAGAAGCAAATCTTCCATCATAAAATCACACAAGCAGCCTTTATTCACCAACCCTTATTAAAACTAAAGTCTCTCTGCATGCAAATGAATCAAATTCTTCAAAATCTTGGAAAAAAACAAATACCCTTATGAGTAAAAGTCATACAACTAACAGTGCATGCACATATATAAACTATATATATACTATATGAATATATATAAACTATATATGAATATATATTGGATATGGGTAGGAGAGAAATGATGATCTCTATGTGAAAAAGATGTTTACTTGTGATAGATAAAAGTTGAAAAAGAAGTAGGAGGCAAAATGAAGTGGAGTATGGGGACCGTTTTTTGTGATAATTATAATAATAATAATAATAATACAGTAATATATTAGGAGTAATATTCATTGTCATGAGCCATGATGTTGCTTTCTGCTGCTGCTGATTTCCCATATTTATTGTCCACTTTCAAAGTTTAGTTTATTAAATAAATATGATGGCTCTGCTTTTGCTTATATTCTCTGAGAAATATGGGTTTAAGATTTGGCACTTCGGAGTTGAAAATGATGTTTTTGACAGCTTTGTAAACTAAAGTGAAGCTAATAATTTTGTGTGTTATCTAATGTGTCTGTGCTGTCTGATCTAAATTAGGATGGAGTTGGACAGAGCAAAAAATGGAATCTCTCTTATTAAGAAAATGATGCTGTTGCATCCTCCTATCTTATTATAATTTTAGTGTGCAATTCTCTCAAAATTCGAATAAATTGTTAATCAATGGCTATATTTTCTTATTCGTCGATTCGAAAGCAATTTTCACTATTATCGTATAGGTAATAAAGTTGTGAACTATCCAACTCCTTCCCTATATTGCTTAGACGATAGAGCTTTTACATTGATAATGAGACATGTTGATGTTAATAATTTAAAGATTTATTTCATTAGATACTATATATACATTGAGTTTGTCATTTTTGTATGGATTATATTTTTCTAGTTTATGAATTTATTTTAAGATAAACCAAATTGGCCATAAACAATTTTCCAAATTGTGAATGAAAAAATCTATTGAAAATGAATATAGAAAAAAAAAGATTGGGGTTGGGGGAGGGGGAGGGGAGGTATGAAGTGTATATCCGTACTTTGGGATTATAGCCTTAGGAACATGGTACTTTAATTTGGTGCTTGGGACTACTTTAATTGTCGTAAGAATTAAGTATAAATTACAAGTGGTCTTTATTTAAAAAGCAATGGAAAAAGATGAATTGCCTTTTAGCAAAAAAAAATTGAAAAAAGTTGATGATGCGTGCAATGGTGGTAGCTAAAAACCATTGGTGGAGTTGATTCATGCGTGCCTTGTTATGGAACAACAAAGATAGATCCTTGTCTGTCTGCCTTCTTTTTATCGTTTGTTTGAAGCAATCAACGTAAAAGTCAATTGCCAAGATTGAGAATCTTGTTCTTGAAGATTGGCATGCAGATCACAACAATTTATACAAATTTTTATACATATCAGGACAAGAATTAAAGGCCAACATTCCTCTGCCTTGTATCACACTCACAGGGTACATAGGATCTTTCTTTTTATTTTCAAAATTTTGTGGAGGAAAAGATTCTCCTACAATTATCAAGGGAGCAATCATATACCGAGTACTAAAATTTTGAGGTTTACCTAATCATGGAGTATATTCAACTTTTAGAAATCATTTTTTTATATAAATGATAAAATTAATTGGCAAACATGTGTAATCATATGACACATTTTAGGCGGGGAACAAATAACGACTCAATATTTTGGGGCCAAATTAAAAAAACATATATATTGCTTGTTGGACAAAATACTAGATATATCGAAACAAAATCATAACTCATTCACCTTTAATGGGATAAAATTGACAATTAAGTTATAAAAAAGTTTAAATTTCATAATAGACAATAATCTTATCCTACAAACCTAAGTTGTTTGACCAAGAAATTTGACAATATTGACATCATACTTCAAGGATCCCTTCAAGCTTAAACTTTTTTGAATAAGAAAGGTGACAACATTGAGTCATTGATAATTTGACATCGTTTTGAAAGTTTAGCGTTTGCACTGGAAGTAAGATCTGTTGAATTTGAAAAACATTTTCTACATGTTGTTCTGCTCCATCGTGGTAACCATCGTGATCAGGGATCACGATGGAGGACACGATTAATTTCAGTGTCTACGGGGGTCATTTTGCGTCGAGTGTTTATATCGTGGCCGTTTCCTCGATGAAGAGTCACCGATGGAGCCAGTACATCATCATTGACGGGGGGTCTCGATGGCCAGTCCTGATGAACTGCGATTAATCGATGATACGAGGCATCGAGGCCTCGCATCGTGACCTGGTCACAATGGAGATCTCGATGGAAGCCCGGTTCAAAGTAATAAATGAAGGGTTTAGCTCATTTATTGTTTATCTAAAAACACATTTTCATCACAACTTTTGTAAGTTTTCTTCCAATTATCATTAGACTTGTTCTCTATATATGGTTTATCATTTGATTATCATTCTAAGCTAAATCTAGTGTGTAGATTTTAATAGATTAAAATCTTAGATTACTTAAAGTATTACTTAATTAAGAAGTTTAGGCATTAGATCTTTGTAACAATCGTTCAGCGGAGTTCATTTAATGGGTCTGCTGCAGCCAGCAGGGGCGTCTGGCACTTGCGAGGGAACGTATAAAGATCACAGTGTTATTTACTTTCGGTATTTTCTTGTCATATTATTGTTTGTTCAAATACTTGAATATATATTAGTCTAAATAGATTGGGTGTTGATTTAGGCTGTTAATATCTAACAAGATCACATATGCTTAAACTTCAAAATGAATATAAAAATTAACTAAACATACCCATATAATAATGGGGTAGTTTTTCTTTCCAAATTATTAGCACCCGTGAATTTGGATGAGCGTCAAACTGATCATGTGCAAAAGTAGTACTCCGTGATGGCCGCAAATTAGTATAAAACTATTCTTTAGCAATAGAGTATAAAATTAAACAGGGAATTCGCTTCGCCCCTTCAATTTCGATGGCGATCGAGTTTGTCCTCGAAGTTTGAAAATCACGTCGAGTTTACCTCTGAACTACCAGTCAATTTAATATTTGTACAATGTCATTTTTGCCTTTCATTAAAACTATAATTGAGGGGGCAATATGATCTATTGTAGTTAGTTGAGTGAACAATCTTACCTATTATAGTTAGTCTAGGGAGACGTCCCGGCGAAATTATTAATTCGAGGTGTAATATATTTGGATTTATAATAGATACGAGGGGAGCCACAATCATTTTTGCAGGATTGCAAAATTAAAGGAGACAAGCCGAGCAGTTTGATAAAGTTCGAAATAAGAATAAATTAAACCATAAAATTATTGTATGGTCATAAAATTAGTCTCATTCCCGGCCATAATTCCATTTCAAACAGATCATGTTGTAAAACATTCTATAGCAAAAGAGTCCGACTTTGTCATTCTATAGCAAAAGACTTGAAAAGACTACTTACTATTTCTATCAAAATTACTATATTTGTCAATCTATTTGACTATTTCTACCATATGCTCCAACAGTAACAACTTGATGGTACTCACATTTTCATATTAAAACATTAATTCTTTAGAAAAATTCACTTGTATTTTTCATTTGATTCTTTTCATTCTCAATTCAACTTTTTGTATTTATCTGTTTAAATTGTTTAACCTTACTGTTTTGTCTATTTTTATTTTCACCTTTATTGGTTGAGAAATTAATCCTTTCTTGAAAATGATAAAATTTTATGACTATCAACTAATTTTTTAAGCCCAATTAAATAAAATCACTAACTTTCGTCTCGATTTAAATGTCATCACAGCAATATTTATGTTCCTTTCATTTCTGCAGAAGAATACCAGCTTTTTTGCATTGAAGTTTGTATTGTCTCATAATATTATTTTTTCCATATTGGTTGATATTAACTTTAGGCTCTCTTTCAAAAATTATCTGATCGATGATTTTTTAATAAAATCTTCTTTAAGTCGAATAAATTGAGATGGAGAGTATTATTTTTTGAGTTAATAACCCATTCTCTAAATCTAACCCCCCTTCCCCCCATAATGACAATAATTAATTAATTAATTAATAGATTACGTTAAATGGAAAAGATATGCATAATGAAAATTACTCCAGAATCACGTATAAAGATTCAAAACTTGTGTATGCTGGCCCAATGCCATAGTAGGGAAGTATAATACCAAGCAAGTTTACCAAAGGGGGTAAAGTAAAAGGAAATAGCACTCCACAAAGAGATGAAGATGAGATGATGGGTTGAAAATGAGAAAGGTATCTCCACTTCTCATTGTCCCCTTCAGAGTAGAAAATAACAAACTGGTGAAAACTTGACAATCTAGTACCAAAAGTTACTTGAGTTGGTGAAGCAGTAGTGTGATTTTGTTTTTTATTCGTTTTATTAACCTAGTCGTCCTTGCTTTGTTTATAATAATTAACATTTCATATATATAGAATTATTTGACAGTAGTCAAACTACTTCAATAACAAAAAATTAATATAATATACCTGGCTCCAATTATGCATTTATGATGCCATCCATTAATTTTTTCGATATTTATAATAGATTCAGTAATTTTTTTTTTACTTGAAGGTGAACTCTTGACCTTTGTCCTTACAAATGAGTGTCTAACCATTACACTAACCTCAATTCCTAATAGGTTCAATACTTATTAAGTTTTTATGTTTCAATTTAGTTACATGCGGAATAAATTATTTGAAGTTAAAAAATGGGCTAAATATACTTTCCTCAATTAATAATGGGTATTAATATTATCGATGAACGTTATATAGTCCTAGTAAAAATATATTGAACGTTAAAATGAATATTTTCATCATACTTTATTATTTCCTCCAAGTCATAAGATTATTTAATTTTAAATTTTGATGATTGATTTTTTACTTTTGAAACTCAAGTATTGTGTATACATTATAATTGATAAAATATTTAAAACAATAGATTTAATATTTTCAACATACTTTTATATTAATACGAATATTTTAATTTAAATAAAGTTGTGTTAAATAAAAACCTCAAAGTTGGTTAATTTCAATCCTCAAAAACTAAATTGGACAATTTTTAGGTTAGAGGCAATATACTACGTATAATTTTTAGGGCTAAGCTAGTGACGTGTTCGATTATACATGTTTTAAAACGGTCATCATTCGATCACACATATTTAAAAAAATGTCTTATTTGGTCATTCCGTAAAAATTGACGTTAAGTTTGGCTTTTTGGGACAAATTGACAAGAATAAAATTATTCAACACTAATTTTTTAGATAATTTTTTTATTTTATTAAAATTTCGTGTGAAGAAAAAAGGGAGATGGGCACGTACCCCATTAGCCATGTCTGGCGTGATAGTGACGAGAGCAGACAGCATCTGTGTGGTCCATATTGGGCCCCCAATGGGCCGTGGGCTTCACGCGTGAGAGTACCTTTATTAATCTCGTGCTTCTCACCAGCCGCATAGAAGGAGGCCAGCTGGCCAGGTGTTGTTGCTTTATTTAGTGCTTATTTCTTTATAGTCCTAAACTCCTAATGCATCACTTTTTGTCACGCCCTTGTTCATACTCCCTCCATTCCATAATTTAAGTCTCATTTGACTTTACACACAATTTAATAAATTTTCAAACTTATTTCTCACAACTTAAATTTTCCTCCATTTTTCTCCTCACATTTAATCAAAATAAGAATATATTTTGAGATTTTCCCAAAATAACAAAAACTCCCTTCAATTATGGAATGGAAGGAGTATATCTTTCACATTATAACTGCAAGGTCATCTAACACTTTCTTAGTTGAGACTGTAGGGCTTGTTTAGTGTAGTTAACATGGCTGAAGTGATTTGCAGGTCATTACGCTCAACCTGAGGTCTATCTAGTGAGCATTCAACGGATAGCGACTGCAAGTCCCCATTACAAAAGTAATGCACTATTTAAATACTTCTAATCCTCTATTTGTTTACTAAGTTTGTATTTTGTAAAGTGGAGCTCTAAACGAGCAGAGCCGAGTCGGGTTGGACCTGAATAATTTTTGGTTTGGCTCAGTCACTAAACAAGGCTCGGCTAGGCTCAAAGAACTTTCATCGACCAAGCCGTTTCTAGTCGAGCTCTGAACTAGCTCAATTATTTCAAAATTTATATTCAATGTAGTTAACAAAAATTTAGTTTACTTAGTTAATTAATTTAATTAACTAATATTTAACAAAACAAACAAAACCATAAAATTGCGATAGAGATTAACATTAATAAAATAGATATTCATAACAAAAATATAACAAGAAATGAAAGATATACAAAATCTTCATTAAAGAATTGAAGAGTAATGAGAAGTATTTTTTTTTATATGATGGAGCCAAACCGAGTTATCGAGTTAGAACTCAATTTAGATGGAGCCAATGTTAATGCACACCTCTATGAATATGAATATGAATATGAATAGTGATCAAGAAAATCTAATTTAGTCCAACCAAATTATTTTAGTATGGCCCAAAAAAATGTTTGATTTCGATTTGTATTCACTTGGCACAATGTCTAACAAGAAAATCAAACTCGGTTATGTTATACTCTTAGGTTTGTTGAAGGATCAATTTGAGTTAAGCTATATATTAGGTGAGTGAAGCAGTGGCTTTAGCCCACGAGGTTTGGTCGTCTTGTGAAATTCGTAATTATTATTATTAGGTTTAAGTTTGATATATTGGAAACTACTCTACACCGTTTATAAATATCTTATTGCGATTTACATATTCGAGAATTAATATTCAATTTAATATAATATTTACATTACTCTAACATTCTCTACACTAAACAAAATTATACGATTTAACCTTTAGGTTTGAGAGGGTTTAGCCAATGGAGGAATTGGGGGCATATGGGAGCGGTCGTCGCCTAAAAATTTCAAAAATAATTTTTTTACTATTTAAAAAATAGAATTTTACAATTTTATGTATTAAAAAATTCAGTTATTTGCCCCTCTTAAATTATTATATTTTCCTTCATTTTGTACTCCTTCGTCCCTAAAAGATTATGCATTTGACTTTTTGAGCTTTTTTATAGTTCAAACTTTGACCCGTAGATATTTTGTTTGTGTTTTACTCAATATTTTATGAAAAATATATCCAATAAAAGAAATACCTTTCAAATTCTTTCCATTGATATATTTTTCCATCAGTAAACTATAAGACAAACAAAAAATTATAATCAGGAGTTCAATTATTAAAGTCGAAATATAACGATGCTTTTAGGAGCAGGAGGAAAGTATAATATAAATTCATTAAGCCACTCACCCTATATAAAATTCATTGTTACACTAGTAGTAGTAGTCACTCAAAAAAATCAGAAATAAAAAATGAAGTAATAATTATATATTAACAATATTGTTTATATTAGGAAATAACAATAATTCCGATTTTTTGTTACTTCTATTTTTTTTAGTTTCGAAAAGAGTGAATACAGGCCTTGGCGTTGGAGTTGGAGTACTATTTTCCATGTAGGATGTAGCCCACTAACCCCATTGGAACCTTAGGGAGCAATGCCCAAACTTGAGCATGTGTGATCGACCCTTTGTTTTGGGCCCCTGATTTACTAATGACTATACACTTATATTAGGGGTGTTTGTCAATCTAAAAATTGAAGTCGCTGAATGGTGAGAATTAAGATTCTTGATCCCCGAGATTATAGCGAATAAAATCTGAAAATATTTTAGGTGTTTGTCGCAGTTCAAAGAAAAGACTTAAATTAGGATTCATTTTTAGATAGCTTTCTTGCTACGCTTAATTCGTTTTAACATATGGTAAATATAATAAATAAATAATACTATAATAGATAATTAAATAATAAAAACAATCAGAACACTTGAGTGGGTGGGTGAGATCGTACTTCCGCCCCAATCCGTGGGAGGAGAGAAGTAAAAGCAAGGGAGTAGCTATTCTGATAGCGTGTAATCAACGCAAAATGCAAGCTGGCGATTAAAGTAGCCCAGCAAAACTTATTTATTTAATTTTGTAGAAATTAAGAGTACCTAAACCCTTCAACACAACATATAAGACACCGTCGAACTCAATCGGCGCCATACCGATTACACAATATTAATGCCAGGCAAGTAGCCACCGAAAAACATCTTGGAAAAAAGTGAGCACGACTTCGGTGCTGCAGTTGAGGATAACGTCGGTAATAAATAATACATTATAATACGTGAATAAAATACAAAGAATTAAACTGAAAATACCAAGAATTAAGAAAATAACGAGCAAAATAATTGACTGTTTACTTATTAACTAATACAATACATTGAATAAAATACGAAAATTAAATTGAAAAATAATACATTTGAGTATTATAAATTGAATAGAAAGGATAAAATTATTAACTAAATAAATTGGAGAAAGAAGAATGTGTAAGATTGAAGAAATGAAAGATGTTTATTTCATAAGTTGGAGTGGTAAGAGAAAAATTGAGAGAGATTATTTGTGATTAAGATGTAAAAAATAAAAACACCAAATTTTTAAATTAATTTTTTGTTGATTTTGATGAAATACTTAATTTATTAAACAACTTTTAAAATAATTCATTAACAAACAAGCTTAATAAAATAAGTGTTGAATTAATTAAGTTTAAGTGATTAAGAAGTTTAACAAACACCCCCTTATACTTGATCGAGAATAATTAGTTGTCACGTTATCTATACATATCTATATCATACATATATAAAGTATAGAGGGTTATGTTTAAAAGGGGTTCTCTAAATTTTTGAACGGACTAAAATACCTTTAATGCAGGGTATAATTATATTTTGATAAATTTTAATTAAACTAAAAGACTACATCCTATAATATAGGTTCTACATGCAAATAGAATTATTTATTGCGATCTTCTATGATACAAATCCTACAAAATTTATGTATTCATGAAACCAAATAGGACTCCTATGGCAAAAGGCCATTAGAGACAATATAAATTAACAACAAATCCTACAAGTTGTATATGTATTCATGAAATTATAAGACTCTACTTAATAAAATTATTAAGTTTAATATAAAATTAACACATTATTTTTACTTGAATTCAAAAGTACTATTTTAAGAATAATTGTGGGTTAAAAATATTAGTCATTTTGCATATTTTTCTTCAAAATTATACTTTTATAAAAATAATTAAATTTAAAATTGAATAATCAAAAGAATTATGTTAAGAATAATTTTGGGTTAAAACTATTAGTCATTTGCATATTTTTCTTCAAAATTATATTTGTACAAAAATAATTTATTTATAATTAAAAATTGAATTAAAATAATTGAATAATCAAAAGTATTATGTTAAGAATAATTTTGGGTAAAAAATAGTAGTCATTTTCATATTTTTCTTCAAAATTATACTTGTATAAATTATAATTAAAAATTAATCATCAAAGTTGAAGAACTCTCAATTTTTTTGTTTGAAACATGTAGAATTTTTTGTCATTAAAATTTGTTACTCAAATCAATGTAATGTATATAAATAAGGATGGAGAAGTTTGTTAATTTGATCATTAAAGTAATCCAAACAATCTTTGATGGATAAAAGTATTTCCAAATTATATTTGAATGACTTAATAATTAAGACAAGTTGATGTTTTAATTTAAAACTAGAATACTTTTATAAAATTTGTTATATTAATATGTGAAATAATAACATATAACATATAATATTTTTAATTTACTTATAATATCAATATTAGTAAACTATCAATTTTTGTTGAAGTTTTAAATAAATTTAACATTATTAAAAAGAAATTAGACAATCTTTTTGAAATCTGATATTTAGAATTTATGAATTTTAGATTTTGGTGATTGAGTTTTAAATAATTTTAACTTCTTTAAATAAATTAAATGATATAAGGAGTATTATAAAGTCTTCATAATTTTTTAGATTTGCCGGTTGAGTTTTTAAATAAATTTTGACTATTGAACAAGAAAATTGGAAGGATGCTTTGTAGAGATGGATGTGAAATTTGGTATTTTATAAATTTTAAATTTTTGATTTGACTTTTAAAATAATTTAACTATTACAAAGAAAATCAATTAACCTTTTAGAGATGGATGTAGAATGATCTTTCCATAATTTTAAATTTGAATTTGGAAGCTTAAAATTTTGAAATTTTTGTTTGAAACATGTGGAATTTAATTCTTATTGGAAATTTGAGAAGCTAAATATTTCACATATAGTAACTTCAAAAATAGTATTGAAAATTTAGTATAAGTTAATATAGATTATTATATAATATCACGATGAAAAATATTTAAAAGTATTAATATATTTAACGTAATTTACTAAAAACATTATAATTTGTCAGGTAGTCGATATTATGTATATAAATTAGGATGAACTTGTTCATTAAATTAATCTAGACAATCTTTCTCTAATGGATAAAAGCATTCAAATTATGGGGGTATTTGCCGCCTCATAAAGTTTTATGAGCATGTACACATAAGCTTAAAAGATGTTAATATCCCTTATAAACTTATAAATAAACTAAATACATACCCATAATTTAATAGCTATTAAAAATATTTTTAGGCATGAAGGTAATAAATATATAGTAATTATAAGTTATCAATTTTGTTGGTGGAATTTTAAATAATTGTGACTATTGAAAAAGAAAATTGACGAATATTTTTAGAAAACGGCGTCATGTTGAGCAAACTCTTTATTTTAAATTTTTGTATATATATATACTCATATACCAGGGTAAATTATGTAATTACGGTTTTACATTATTAAGTTTTCACTAAATATCATATTAGTTTACATTGTTTCTTTTTATTTTTTTAATATATATATTGAATATATGAGAGAAATATAACAAGATCAAGTAAATTGAAAATAATAAGGAGAACTTCTCTCAAATCAAAAACTATAAGAGCATAAACAATACATCCAAAATACCCGGAATCTCATGGAGACAAAGTTAAAAAAATTAATTTAGAAGACATAATTGAGAAGACTAACACTTTAAAAAATGTAAAATCATTATAATTACTTAAACTCTTGAACAAGTTCATAATTAATTCTCGATAAAATTGAACAATCATATGATTTCATATTATTTTTTTTTGAATTATGCATAATAGTTTTTAATTTAGGCAATAAAATTGTTAGAGAAAATACTAAATGATCAACATTGACTTGCTTAATATTCTTTTAGTTAAGACAAATTATTAATTTGAAACCAGTTTGAGTGAGTACCTTTAGATAATAATAAAAAAAATGGTAGATTGAGAAAAAAGATAAACAAAGAATAAAAATAGTAAACAACTTAAGAACAAAAGCCAGGTATTTAATAAAATAAGAAGATGATGATGCATTGAAGATAGCATCAACTTTAGTGTAACAAATAAAAGGGCAAAAGCCCCGATCTATCCTTGTGTTTGGGATTCGGTTCTAAGTTAAAACAAAAACCGAGTTTCAAAGTGTCTTTGTTCGTCACCAGCGTTTACAAATGAGCCAATATGAATTCAACCTAAAACTTCCGTTAATTTGGATGGTTTGAACGTAGCGAGGCATAGCGTAATATCTAGAATTATTTTAGTAATTCCGGATTAATAATATTAAGGGTATTTTGTGGGAGGTATTTTGTAATTTCATAAAATCCTCAGATATTAAACTTTATGGGGCCCCCAGCTTTATTTCTATCTTCTGGGTACACCCAAAATTGAACTTGATTACAAGATGGAAGGTAATGACCGAATCATTTTTACTTAGTATTGTGGTACAGGAAATGTATGAAAAGCCTCGAGGACGCCCTTGAGGTTTTTTGGTCTTGTCCACTTGAAAGAATACGTTTTTTATTTGTAATTATTTATATTTTTTGTTTTAAATCATAATGTAGGATTTTGGGTTGTGTTAGGGTGGTCATGGAGTGGATGGAATAAGGTTCGTTTACTCACACGTCACCATGAGGTCTACAAAAGGTTAGGTGGAAGGATAAAATATCTTATTTGGAGAGCAATTTGTGTAGTGTTGAGGATGAATTGAAGTTATTGAAGTCAAAATATGATTGTGCCATTGAAGAGAGAATGAGAGGCTTGAGGGGAATTGGCAGGAGAGGTTGACTCTGAGGTGTTTGAAGAAATTACTCAAAGGGATTCTTTTGTTTATGATTTGGTAGTTGTTTTCATAGCCATAGGGGGCTCAATTGATGAGAATAAGATGGTTTCTTTACCTCCTTGAATGAATGTAGTTGTTTTTGTATTGTAGCACCTTATGAATGAATGGGAGTTTTCATTTACCTTTTGTATTGTAGCACCTTATCAATGAATGGAAGTTTTTTGTGTTGTAGCACATATGAGAATAAAACATCTCTTATGAATGAATGGTAGGTGTTTTTGTGTTGTAGCACGCTGATAACTGTTGAACAAGGAGGAACAAGTATAAGCAAAGCCCCAATTTCACAAAAGCTGCATTAATAAAGCTGTTGTAATGTGCATAATGTCAAGCTGTTGCAAAAAGCGGACAAAAAGCAATTGCCTTAATGCAAATTGTTGCAAAAAATTTTACCAAAACCAACATCACGGAGACAAGATGCATTTACATTCTCTGTTGCCTTAATGCATTTACCAAAATTGGCACCAAAAAGCGGCACAAGCCCCATTTGCTAAAACATTCATTTCTATTTCCTTTCATGATGCATTTAGCTTTCTGAAAGTGTCCTCTTGGCCCTCCTTTGCTCGCGTTGGGAGAGCTCTGGCCTTGCATGCGGAGACAAGGCGACATTGATAATTTCCACCTCGTCATGTCATGTTGATATTTACATTTTAATTAATAGCGCTTTCTTTGGTGATCTTTGCACGCCGCTTCTTTCTTGGTCTTCGTTTGGTCTAACTCTTTCCGGCCGGCACTACTTTTGCCCTACGCAACCACGCCGTCAAAGCGATTGCAACATATTAGATTTGGTATTGAGGTGTCTAGTAGGCATTAATATGTGCAACATATTACCTTTTCTTTACCGCTGGCGGGTTCTCCTTTCTTTTTAACCACACTTCACCCACAGCTTGATGCGGCAACATAATGGGGCCCAAGCGGTGTCTAGTAGGCATATTACCTTTTCTTTTACATAGGAGTTCTCCTTTTCTTGATTGACAACTCTAATGTTTGTGCCCATGCTTCTGCACCAGCTACAGTGGGGAGTGAACCACTTTGTCAAAACATCTTTCATGCCTTTCCTTTTCACCTCAGTTATGTCCCTTTTCCTACTCTTCTTTGAATTACGCGGTCATTTTCTCTGAGGGGAGGTTGCAAAGCCATTACATTATCAGGTTCCGATTGATCCATACGGACATAGGGTTAAGCACATGTGCATATGTTGCCATGAAAATTAACATGTAACTGCATTACCTACATACAAGTTGGCCTCTTAAGTGCATGAAAATAAGAGAATGGCATGGGCGTAAGGTATTCACACTGCCAATGCCGAGTATCCTGGCTGCACTTGAACTGCAGAGATCAGGTAAAGCGATCTTTTATCATCCTTCCTCGAAATTCAAACTTCCACGAATTCCATATGTGGGTATAACCAACAGATTCCTTTTCATTAGCATCTACAATCTTTTTTATTTTGGGACATAACTCCCCTACTTTCTTATCCATGAGTATCTTCCAATTTTTGATCATATCCATTATCTTTGGACCCTGGCTTCTAACATAATGTCGGTGGCTTATCTACCTTTTCAAGATGAAAGAATTGAAAGACTCACTATGATTGTTACAAAGCATGTCCTTGTACACATTTAGTGGAAAGAATGTTTTTACACAATGTGATTTGTTACACATATTTGGCGAATTAACCAGTCATGTGCGCTTCTCGTGTTTTTCATCTTCTTCGAAGCCCCTCTTAATTCCCTCCTTATTTTGTGGACCTTGCAACCTCCCCAAAGCACCTTCACCAATCTTGTCCATGATTAAAACTTGCTTGGGATTTGCATATATATGTTCCACACAATTTACATGCGCAACATTGGAAATAATTCATGAAGCACCTTACGCCTTGCATATTGAAATACAATTCATAAATATTGGTGAAACTGCATAATCAAAACAAAAATATCTTACACCGTACCTTACGCTACATACGAGAAATGAAGACATACTCCTCTTGCTTGTATATGGCAACATCTTGCATAAGTCCTTGCAAAAACCATTGCCATGTTGTAGTATTCTCTTTCTCTACTCACGCCCGTTACTGGGCTGATGGCTCCCATTGTTACTATCAAGCTGCCTGACGGTTGGGAATTTATATAACCCCTTTGTGTGACAACCATCTAAACATATTACTTTTACACCTTGACATGAAACACTACAGGGCTTAAAGGCAGATATATATCCTCCTAAATATTGCTGCTTCAAATGGAGTTGGAGCTGGATCATAATGCACATAACATGTACTCCCCGGATGTGCCTTAATCAGTTCATTGCAGTATGTATATGCCAAGTTATATTATGCGTTTATCATCACCCGTTTATCGCTAGCTTGAATGCTTTCTCCGCATGCTCTTGCACAACAACGGCTGATTTTGATATGAAATATCATCAACAACACTTGAGCAGTTGCCAACTTTATGCGGTAGAAGCCTGGCACCGAAGTGCTTTGCATGCAAGAAAGCTAGCTTATTGATAGCCTAATGTCAGGAGTTAAGCGGGACAACTTAGCGATGCTTGGCACCTTACTCTCTTAACCACCCGTCCGACTTGGCTTTTTTATCCTTAACCCCAATCGTGGAGAAGCCAACAAGGGAGATTTACATCATACATAATATCTATCCCTATGATTTGCTTAACAAATCCGTAGGGGCTTGTGATGCACAACGAGGCCTACATGACCTTGCCTCTTTCATTTGAATCTTAGACCGGAAAGAACTTAAGTTTTGAATGTCTTTCGTTAAAATGACTATACCTAAGATTTTTCTTTCTTTTCTGCCCCTCACAAATCGCTTTGCTTGTAGTTATACTCCTTATGCCAGAACTGTTGGAAATCAATGAGAATTGATTCCCTTTTAATATGCTCGTTGCGACGGTGGCATCAGATGCATTTGCTCCCGGGTTGGATTCATCTTAATTCTTGGAACTTAGTGTTCACCATAGTAATTGCACATAATATTACTAGTTTGAGTTACCATGATAATTTAAGGACATGAGCAATTGCTAAGATCTTACTCATTAATCGTTATAATAATATTAATTGGTCAATTATTATTGTTATTTTTACAACTTACTATTATCACGAGCCTAAGAAATCCACACTATACGATGGCGTTGGGGTTATATTTCATGTATGAAATTAAACTACATTTACTAAATTTGAGAGTTGATTGTAATCTTGAATAATTCTCAATTAGGTTTTTACATTGATAATGCTTAAAGAAATATAAATTAGGATGAACAAGGAGTTAATTAATTAGTCGATTGAATTAATTTGATGAAGTTAGTTGAGCTTGTTAGTAACTTGTTGGTTACTATTATTTCTTTTGATAAGTATTTGTTTACTTAGGTTTAATTCAAGCTTAACGAATTCGACTCATTAAGCTATTAGGTTGGGCTTTTTAGGTTTGACATATGAGAAACTTATTGGGTTTTTCATGCTTAATAATGTTTTTCTTAGGCCAACAAAAGGCACCTCAATTCTCTCATGGCTGAAATGTTCAAAGGAAGAAATTAGAAAATTTCTTCTTGATTTTATCAAATCAGCCCATGTTCTATACTTACAAATGTAGGATTATTACTCTCACAGTGTGCAACCAACTAGAGGCACTACATTTGAAATTGCTCATTTGGAATTCAAATGAGGCTTAAAGGAAAGAATGTGTTTGATAGGCTTCCGGCATGCAAAGTACTGTTATTCATAAATGTGTTTTAGATTAATTTATATCATTTTGAGGATCAGGGATGTATGGTGGTGTTTATCTAGGTAATTCATCTTAGATTCTAACAAGAACTTGACTCGAGACTAGAAACAAAATTTCAACATCTACACATTTGTCATTATACGTGCTTTCTACATATCGGTTGCTTATTTAATTTGAATTGACTCCATTACTATAAAGTATGTGCCCCTAGATTCTTCCTTATTGTCTTGAATGATGACTTACTTGCATTACCCTCAACATTGCGGGGGTGGTGCAGGAGCCTCAGTGCATCAAAATTTATTATCATGCAGCATTCCTCAATCTCTCAACATCAACGTCCTACCGTTTGTGGCGTTTCTTGATCCTATTTCTCTACAGATTTCGTCAATTTAGTGTCTACATATTCAGAATTTTTGTTTACTTCATTTTATTTCAGCATCCAATTCTTGTCAGCATATGTGTTCCCTAAAAGATTTCAAGTCTTTGTTCATGTCTCCTTACATGCATAACCTCGGCCGTCACCGTCCTCCTCTACATTTATCATCTAAAAGAAATCATCACTTCTAAATAAATGAGAATTTCCATCATACCTAAATTCTTGGCACAACAACTTAGAGTTCCTGGCTGGAATTTGTGCAACGTTCTAACTACATAAGCAAAATCAAACTTAAGGCTTATGACTCTTAAAGGCATCCTATTTGTGTACGGGTGCAAGAGCTCAATAAGAAGGATTAAGTCGATATATACTTCTAAGAATTTTTCTCTCAAAGCTATATTCTTAAAGGCTAACAAATCATAGCTTCATAGCAGTTGTCTTGTCTGCTTAATCCCCCAGCCAGGGTCTACATATCCATAGAATAGAGAACAATCCATTTCATAACCACATCTCAAGGCAAATTCATCTATGTCTCTAAGCTCAAACATAGCGGTTTCCGACCAAATTTCCCCTTCGATTATGCTGCCACCTTTATATAACATGGGGTGAACTTGATGAACCACATGCATGGACTTTAATAGAAAGTATTCATCATATATATATCACGCAATTAAGACACAAACACTAATGAAATCCAAATTAAGCCAAAAAAAAAACCAACTGCATTTTGATTTAGGGTTGACTGATTTTCAACTAAATCAAAAGCAACTTACCGTACACATATTTCGTTTCTATTGATACCACTGATTTTCGGTGCGTCGTCTCAGAATTTGTGAGCTAGTTCATTGATTGGAAAATTGAATTTGGGGATAAATGCAGTTCAATAGGAGATTTTAGGGAGTATCAATTGATGCGAGAAATTACTATGATGATATACTAGGTAAATGACTATGATGCTATACTAGTAAATGACTATTTTAATATGAAATTACTAAAAAATACCCTACGAGATGTCATGTCTTTGCTCACGTATTCAAAGCTCATCAGATGCGAAAAGTCGTGTGAGTTAGGACTATATTGGCTCATTTGCTAAAAGCGTTGGTGATGAACAAAGACACTTTGAAGCGTGAGTGATAAGGCACTAGAACTAGCGCAAGCATGTATGAGTGTTGGGGGGCTTTTGCCCGTAAAAATAAAAGTGGAGACATTTTGACGATTTAAGTATGAAATTTGAATTTTTTTAGATAATAAAATTTAAAATAGCAGAGAATATTTTTAGATTTTATGATTTAAATAATTTTAGGAATTTATGGCTGAGATTACTCTACCTCTGCACATGAGGCATCTTTGATATCTCTACTTTTATAATATTGTACATCGATGTGCATTTGGAGATATTCGATTATAACTACGCATGATCTCCAAGTATAATACACGCGGAGATACAATCTTTACATAAAGTAGGAATGCAAAGGAGACATGAAGAGTAGGTGGAGCAATCTTTTGGCAGAGAAAAGTCGTACTCTTTAAAATATATAAAGAAAGCCATATTTGATAAAATAATTTTATTTTCTACTTAGTTTATGTTCTGTTTTTATAATTAAAAAAAAATATTCTATTATATTCACGAAAGATTGTTACGCTAGATTCCTGCCCTACAATATCATATTATATTATATTCCTTAATTGTCATTAATTATATTATTATATTCCTAAATTGTTAATTAAAACAACGATCGTAAACACTAGCTGGAGGCTATATAAATTGGTATCTAAGACAAACTCAAGATTAAGAAGCAACAGAAAGAAATTAACCCTACAAAACATTAATAAAAAAACATGTCTTTTATCAAAACGTTTGTGTTTCTGGCCCTCATGCAAACAATTTTACCTTCTCTTCTTCACGCAGATATAATCGATGATGTTTGTGTTAAAGTACAAGATCCTCCATTTTGTCGTACATTCTTGAGATCAACTAGAAATCGCGCTCCAAATTTAGTTTTCCTTGGAAGAGTTTCATTAAGCGAATTAAGAGGCAACACTAATAGCAACATAGACTATCTTACCAAGCAATCGAATAATCCAACACTAAAAGAACTCTATAGTGAATGTTTGGGTGCTTACAAAGTTGCTGCTACTACCACTGATGATTGTGAGAGTTCTCTCATTCGTACGAAAGACTATGCAAAAGTAAAAAGTCTAGCCATAGTGATCAAGAATAATGCCCAGATTTGTATTGACACAGTTAGTAGGTGGGACGACCAAGTAGCTAAGACTACCGATAAGCAAATGGCTTTGGCTAATATTGTTGAAGTGATTGGTTCAATGCTTTCTGGTGGTAAAAGATCTTAGAGTCGGAATTCTAGTGTATGCAATTTCTAGTCATAAAACAATACTATATTTGGCTTTGACACAAAGAAATAAATGTTTATCTTTCCTATATTACATAATCTTGTTGGGTTTATGATGTTCCACTCTATAATCATTTATAAAGTTGAGATGAAGGTCTTAATCAACTAACGAGGGAATGAGTTTCTCAATGACCTCTCTCAAGTGTAACCCAATCCAACATCGGGTTTACACGTGATCTTAACCGGACTGCCTTATGATAGATGGAGAAACATCATGACATTGTTACTACTCCCGAAAGGTCTTTGCCAATTAATGTGAAACTAAATTTCTCAATATTCACACTGACCCCGGTTCAACAAGGACCACAACATTGTGCGTCCATCCATTCCGGACAATATTAACAAGATGGGGTAACACACTACCTATACGCCTCATTTATCAAATGGATGCTTCAATACATAAATTCTATCCTAAAATCAATTGACAATCGATAGAAAACTCATAACATTGTGCGTCCATCCAATCCGGACAATATTAACTAGATGGGGTACCACACTACCTATACGCCTCATTTATCAAATGGATGCTTTGATACATAAGTTCTATCCTAAAATTAATTGACAATCAATAGAAAACTCATAACATAAGTGTGTGAATGAACTTTTTCAATAAATCTCATATTCTCATTCATTTTAGAATTTAAAGGAAAATGATAGGTGATTGTCAAATATCAAATTGACAAACTCTATAACCTTAATGGCATACTTTGAATTGAATTGACATTATCATGTTAATAATCAAAACATATTGAAAAACTAGCATTTGATATGTTTTGATATGCAATATATATTATATAATACTTGATTTCAAAAAATTAGAAAGTCAAAACATAAAAATTTGAAACTGAAATTGGCAAAGTTGTTGGGATGGAGGGAGAATTGTTTGCTTAAGTTTGAGCTAATGCATCATAAGTACTAAACAGTAGTTAGGCCGGAGTGGCGGGACCAGAAATTTTATATAAGGGAGGCGAAGTAACTAATATTATATAAAATAAATAAGAAATATATAAAAATTTAGGGGGGGGCGAACAGCAATTTTGAATCAATGAATAATAAAATTATTTTTACTAATAAAAATATAATTTTTGTGAAATTTAAGGGGAGACGATTGTTCAGTACTCCCTAGTTCCTACAACGTGCTAGGGCAAAGAGGAGTTTTTTTTTTAAAAATCACATCCTTCTCTCATTTTTTTGTTCCGAAGTTCCTAACTATAGTTTGCAATTTGTATAATTGTAGTTTATTATATTCATTTAGTTGAGGCAAAACTTATATTGAAGGCAAATGCATAGGCAGAACCAGGAAGTAGATATGTATAGAAATTAAAATTAGAAGACAACAATAATAAACATTTAGGGAGGTCAAAATGTGAAATGAAAGAAATATAAAAAATTTATAGTAACGAATCCGATCTACTTATTTTATGTTTCCCTACACTTTTAATTATTATAAATTCCTTAAAATAGATACAAGTATATGATATTGAAAAATAATTAAACTCTTTGATGTGAATACTCTAAACTCCTAAACATGTCAGAAACAAGAGATATTAATCCTTGGTTCTTACATGAAAATTAAGCAAATTTTGTAATAATTCAAGTATAGAACAATTGTTTGTTGCACATAAATAAATGCCTAATGCTGCAAAAGCATGTCCGATAAATCATTGTAAGTGAAGTTCTGACATAGAAACATGTAACTGGCAGCAGAAGTTGTTACACCTACAAGTAAATTGTACAAAATTTTATTCTTAAATGATAAACAAAGGCTTACATCGAGAAATATCCATCAAAACGGACACCATGAATCTCATGAATCTTTCACTTCTTTGTCTTTAACATATGTCTCGTTATCGCGGCACGCTGAGACCTAGTTCTGGAAAAAATAGAAGTAAATAAGGGCCACTGAATTACATTCATCGCATATCTAATCTCAAACTAAGAAGATTAATTATTAACAGAAGAATATTTATGTACAGTAACAGCTATGAAGTGTTACGAAATTCAACTTTTAGAAGAGGTAAAGCCATAGAGGAACATGACCGAATACCTCTAAAGAGACTCGCTCTAATCAGAGCTAGGTATCAAAATATAATGATAATTTCCATGTAGACGTGTTATCAAAACTGGTCCAGGGCAGCAGGTCTCATAAAATCAGATTATTCAGGGACTGGACTTAAAAACACCATACCCTTCTCTTACTCCTCCATAAGGTACTCCATCAATTAGAACCTCTTTTCTATATGATAACGAACCTTATCAAGTCGCCATCCTCCACGAGGAGCGGAATGTTTCAAACCAAAATCAAGTAGACAAAAAGGTTTATAGATTTAAATCCTACGCAACATAAGATAATTAAAAACCAAAATAAAAAGACCGTGTGCATGCCTATACGTTATCTAGAACTCTCTCAAGGGAATATAATGAATTGACTTTCAGGTTGAATTGAATAGTTTTCGCCTTTAGGTGTTATTGAATTCACTTTCAAATAATTGCACTCCCTAGATAGCACTTGAGCAACACTCCCATTATTGAACTAATTAATCTTTTCAATTATCTAACTGGGAAAACAAATGCAGTAAAGATCATTTCACAGTGGAGATAATACCAAATTCAAAGAGGAAGTAAACATATATATTAGGAGAAGTATATAGCTTACAGAAACAGAACAAATATATTTCATATCAAACTCCTGGGTTGGCACTGCAGAGCATACCCTGAGACAATGACCGCGACCCTTTGGAGTCGATACCGAGGCAACACGTGAGTCTAGCTGATGACACAGCTGAGTGGAGTGGCAGCATTGACTGAAGAGCAGCCATTTGACATAATGGCCTTGAAAATCAACAAAACAATAATATGATTCAACATTTAATCAACTTCAGCTCGTCAATCAATAATTATATCAACAAGTACGTACAAAAAAAAATGGGGAGTCAGGGTTTGACCAAAAGAGCAGCCAAGTACAAGATTCAACATTTAATCAACTTTAGCAGATTAATCAACATATATATCCACAAAAACACAAAAAAAAAATGAAAATGGGCAGAAGGGATTTGATTAAAGGTCAGTCATTTGGCATAATGACCAGCTAAATCAACAATTTTTTAGTCAAGATTCAACCTTTAATCGACTTCGGCAATTCACCACATTATTCAACTTTTAAGTTCACCTGTTCAAAGTTCTATTTTTTGTATCACGTTAATCAAGTTTACATGATTCAACTTATTCACTGATATTCATCCGTTTTCATTAACCCCAGATTGAGGGGCAGTGAATGATATTTTTACTTATATTTTACCTTAGTTCCACTCGATAAATCAAAGAATATTCAATCAACATTTTAAGACGTTCATCTCGTCCATCTCAACTACCCTCATCTCAGTTAATTTCTAAATCTTACCCTGATCCAAAGGGACCATTAATGGCTTTTTTTTGTCAAGATTCGACCTTTAATCAACTTCAGCAGTACACCACATTATTCAACTTTAAGTTCACCTTGTTTGAACTTCTATTCTTCGTATCACGTTAATCAAATTTAAATACCATTCATCTCGTTTTCATTAATCCCAAATTGAGGTGTAGTGAATAGTATTTTTACTTATGCTTCACCTTAGTTCCCCTCGACAACTAAAATAGTATTCAAACAATATTTTAAAACAATCATCTCGATTCAGCTCAACTACCCTCATCTCGGTTAGTTTGTAAATTTTACCCTGATCCAAACAGACCATTAATGGCTTTTTTGTCAAGAGTCAACCTTTAATCAACTTCATTTCACTACATTATTCAACTTTTAAGTTCACCCTGTTTGAAGTTCTAATATCATATCACCGAGGTTTATTGAGTTTAATGATTAACTTAATTCACCTACATTCATCCCGTTTTCATTAACCCGAGGTGTAGTGAATAGTATTTTTACTCATATTCCACCTTGGTTCCCCTTGACAAATAAAATATTATCGGGACAACATTTTAAGACATTCATCTGATTCACCTCAACTACCCTCATCCAAACGGGCCCATTAATAGCTCTCTTTTTTCAAGATTCAACATTTAATCAACTCTTTATCACATTAATCAATATTTATATCAAAAAATTCAAAAAAAATGAAAATGGGCAAAAGGGTTTTGAGTAATGTTATTTATACCTTGAAAATATGGAAGAAGGTTGTGAGGCGGCGCGTGAGAACGATGCTGACGTGGCGGAGGAGGGTTTGGGAAGTGAGGTTTTGATGAGGTTTATAGTAGGCCTTGAGAGGGTACGGTAGAGTGTTGCCATTTGGATTGATAATTTACAACAATTATGATTTGTGAGTTTTGGGGCTTTTTGTTGATTGAGGAGATCTTGAAGCATGGATTTTGAAGCTGAGCTGGCCCATTTTGAAGGGGTTTTAGTTTGGCTTAATTTCATCTAGCCCCCATTCCGGATCATAGTTCAACTCGTAAATAACTAGATGTTAAACTACTAGCATTTTCCCCATTTTTATTATAGTGTGGATTTGACATGAAACACTCACATAAATAGTATTCTTTTAGAAGTGAAATGGTGTTTTTACCCCCAGATATTATAACTTAACTTGATTCTTATACTTAAAAATAGGGGGGGCAAAGTAGTAATTTCGCTGACGAAATACTATTTGGAGTATATGTGTATAACGTCCTCGGGTTCGATGCTTTCATGGGAGCCAATGTATTTTTAAAGTGGTTAAAGGAAAATTTGGTCACTTGATGATTGAGGCGTCAACGTGATTAGCCACCATTATTATCTCGAGGACAAAAAAGACCTCAATTTGTTGTGTAGTGGTTTAAAAACTTTAATTATATTAGGATCATCATGCGATTTGGTGGCTACTTAATGAGACACCCAGGCTGAGAGTATGAGTTGTTGGATATTACAACATATAAAATAATATTCTAATCATACTATGGATACAGTCAGCAGTATTTCTTAGTTGCGTAAATAATAATTAAAGAACCAAAAATATGTACTATTTTAGGAATCAAAACGGCGGCCAATATGATGGAGATCCCTCGAGGCATATTCAAAAGCGAGAATGCCTCTAAAATTGTCGACACTGACGGCCGAGCACTGTCCCTTTAAAATATTGAACTAAGAAGAGGTTGGCTGAAAAAATCAATGGGAGTTTTCCTACCTGATAGTCAAACCAAAAAGGAGGAAGGGAGGAGGAGATTTTGCCTTTCACTATTTCTCGAAGGAAAAGTATGAATACCAAAAGTGAGCGATCAGTTTTATCTCCAAAATTTGGCCTTTATATAGGCATCAAAATCCTACCCAGGCCACACCAAGTGGCGAAAACTCTTCAGCTCCTTTTTCCTATTTATTTTAGTCGAGATAGGTAGGGTTCCAAACCCCTTCCACTTCTTATCCTAAAACCAAGGCATACCGTATGATGAAGAGAACATTTTGGAACCTCACATCCTTATCCCCTTTTATTCGAACATGGGGTGAGTTCGACTATTGGAATTTCGGCAAATATTATATCTGATTCTATTTTAAACCACGAAAGTTACTTAAACTAAATTATGACTTGATTTCGTTATATAATATGTGACCTCTTTAGGATCGATTGACAAAAGTCACACATACTAATGAATATTAAGCGGGCATTATTTGATAGTATATATTGACAAGTAGGACCAGTGGCGAAATCATGTCTAGTGTCACGCTGAGTATCCTATGCGAACGACATCATATGTCAGAACATATAGTAGAACTTAGAATTTTAAATGAGTTAATCGGTTGTACAATCAGGTGTTCAACGAGGCATTATTTCCATTCTCATATTTTCAACACTCCCAGCTTGCCGCCCAGGCGATTACTTGTATCGCGATTCCTTAAATACTTGGTTTTCAATGAGTGGTATGGTAGATTATTGTCCTGAAACTCTCGCATCTGACAGTTTTCTTGGCTTAGCAATTGTCGATATCCGGCACCAAGGCTGCGGTGGCCATCCTGATCGCCATTATTCCAGCAAAAGATATCGGAAACTACCCGACATATCCGGTGGCGCAATCTCATATGATGTGCAGTGCTTTCCATAGCATTTGTAACGTACCCGACGCAATATCATTATAGTCTTCCTTTTTATATGGAAGCGTTTGATAGGGTTAAAGTACCTTACTCTTGTAAAATGGAATCCTGCGACAGGGTCGAAGAGATAAGCCATTTAACCATGGTGCAGAATCTTCTTAGGAAATTGATATATTATCTTTCTAGAGTTTTGCATCACTTGCATTGATCGTATCCAGGTCTACATAGAAACCACTAGGCATGCCCATGTGATTGAGTTAGACTACACTCCTTTGATCCCAATGTGATCCGACAATAATCACGCACTAGAATTAGTTTGGTGTTGATTCGATCGGTGAACACGCAACTGGGGACGAAACGATCTCGTTTGTTCTACGAGCCCAACAGTTTTTTGTTAGGATCGCATTATCGGAGGACCTCTCTAGAGAACTTTAGATTGCTAATGGAATCAAAGAGTCATTGCTTGGGAAATGAAGTATATATGTATATGCAAGAGTATAAATATATACAAATATATAAACAAAGTAAATATATTTATTGAATCTAGAAGCTTAAAATTTACATTGTCTTGACAAGGTGAAACATTTATAAAAATTAGTTCTTACTTGACTAACACCACTCATATACATTTCAAATCTAGTATTGTGCATGTTTATAGTATTTTGCTTTGAATTAAGGGTTTAGGTCAAAGGGGTCTACTAATTGTCATATGTCTACTTTACATGCGGCTCATATCCTCGCTTTCGACTATGTGAAGATGAGATGATATTTCCTAAGTACATGTGCTTGGATCGGTGATGTGCACTTGGTTCCTTAAGCTTGAGTAATTCCGCTGATGTTGTGCGTAATAGTTATCTTGGATTAACAATACTAGGTACTGATCGAGGTTCACTTACGAACTTCTTGATCAATGAAGCTTCCTTTCTTTGCCCACGATCGTAATGTACTCAGCCACATTTATGGAGTCGACCACCGGTGCCTTGTTTGTTGTGCACCAAGACAGCATTCCGCGTTCAAAGCGTAATACATAACCAAAGCGAGATCTAGAATCGCTAACATTTGATTTGGAAAGCTGGCGTGATTGTAGCCTTACACGCAGCCAACCCATTCTCTCAAGAATAGCCTTTACCGTTAATCAATGGCGTTACGCACATGATTGATAGCTAATAGCGGCATGCGGTAGTATGCAATGACGTGATGCCTCATGATAGATCCCCCTTTGACCGAGGCATGAAGAAGCCCCAACTTTCATTGTACTTTATCTGGAAACACGCAGCAGTTTGTCGGAGCCCATTGAAATCCTTCGCCTTATGGGAAGATTATCCTTTCTTGGAGTTCTCCATAAAGAATCTAATGCAAAAACTTATCAATAATATAAAAATGTGGCTCGGTCCAGTGACTTTTTGAGATAGATTCCTGTATCTTGATTTCAAAAATTATATTGGGCTTCTCTAGGTCCTTCATTGAAACATTTGTATAGCCATGCTTTGACTAACTCGACCATAATAATATTGTTTCCAGTGATTAGTATGTTCAAATACATATCTGAGGACCCTGAATCTGATATGGCTCCAACCTTCTTGTATACACAAGAATCTTCTTCATTTCTGAAATCCAAAACCTTTGATTTGCTTCAGTGGCTTGAAGGTTCCAACTAATGGATATTTCTTTAGTCCATAGATGGATGCATGTAGCTTAAATGCATGCTTAGGTCATTTCGAACATGTAAACCACGGGCTTGTGTCGTATGCGCGTCCTCTTTCTAGATTCCCATTCGAGGAATGTCGTTTTACATTCACATCATATTTCGTAATAATAATATCACCGTAATATCTAAGAAAGTGAATGAATTTAAACTTTACAAATGGTGAGAAGAGTTTTAAATCTGTCAATTTCTTAGATCAGTTTGAAACCTTTGGCCTGATCCCAACATATAAACACGGACATTTCCATTTTTTATCCGACTTCACGTTTAAATGCGCATTTACACTCGATGGGTCTTACACTTCGAGGGTAAGTCTATAAATATCATACTTCGTTGCTGGTACATTGAGAGTCGATCTGAGATTTAAACTGACAAAGCCATTCATCGATATCTTTAATTGGGTACAGCCTTGCATTATAAAGAGGCTGCGTCACTTTCAACTAGGAGAGAGGTTTCCCACACCATCCTATCGGGTTCCTTGAAGAGTTCTATAGGATCTTAGGGGTTGATGATTCCACTCAAGAGAGTTAGATCCACGGTTTCAGTGGATCAGGTGGAACTTGATACAATGTAAGAAGGATTCCGTCTCTGAGAAGATTCGGTGCGTTAGCGACACTCTCACTCGTTCTTGAACAAGTTCCAAGATCATTATTCACAGTATTTTTATCCAGTACTCCTTTCAAGGAGAAGACACCGATGCGAGCAACAAAGATTTTGTTCTACGTTTTACGATAAATGTCTAGATTTCCTTAGAAGGTATTCAATGAAATAACATTTGTCGGATTTGGGTTAACATGCCATTAACTTTCTTAACGCTGCATACATTTTTGCGGATCAAGTATAATAGTAGAGTTATCAACCAATTATGTAAGTAATATGCACAAGGTACCAAAGTCTATTATGCCCGATTCAAGCGGCAACCACGCATACATTTTGAATCCGGCGTAATAGTAGGTTACCAACCAATTGGGAACTTCACATAACTGCTGTGTCACTAGCATGCCCATACGGAGATGCTACGACTTTATCTCGACAAACCGGTTAAGCATACCAATTAAACCAAATGAGAATTGGAAGAGAAAAATTCTTCCAATTCTTCCAAAGAGAGGCGCTATCATTAGAGGTGGAGGTTTTTGCGATTCTTAGTGAAAAACTAATCCCCTGCTTAAATACCTAAGTCCCAAAATTCCCACTAAAATTAAGAAATGGGTTTAACTTCGTTAGCAATTGAACCGTTATGAGCCTCTAATTAAATAATGAGTTACTAGTGAGTTTGTTATTTTAATTAAAGCTTATAGTCGATTAAAAATCTTAGCTAATCATTATCGAATAACTTATCAAGTTATTCATCGATCTGTTAGCAATTGATTAGACTTGCAAGTTTAACCAATTGATGTTCATCAACATATATATTTGACAAATATATAAATATTGAGAAATACATTTCTCAATATACAAGTCTCGTTTAATTTCATTCATGAAATATTATTCGAGAATATCATTCACAATGTGCTAGCTGACCTTCTAGGCTCAGATAATGTAAGTTGTATAACTAATAATATTTGACAGATTACTATTACGGTCGCAGTAAGATCCTAGCAATCGCTCATAACCCTTAGAATTATCATGAGAACCCACACTAGTAATATACCATTACTAAGGTGGTACTAAGTTCTAGTAATCACATTTAACCAACTTCGGTAAATGAATTGTCTGTGATTGTATGACGGGGCATTATAAAAGGGAATCGATTCATTTGATTTCAACAGATATATGTAACCATATATGATGTAGTCATCGGTAAAGGTTATAAAGTATGAGAAACCTCCTCTTGCAAGTGTGTTCATTGGTCCACATCGTCGGTATATGACTCCCAAACAAATCATTGCTTACTTTGTTTGGTTCCGATGAATGGCGGGAGTTTAATTCAGTAAAGCCATTAGAATGACTCGCATGTGTCAAATGATTCAAACTCATCAGCTGCAGAGGAATACCTACGCTTAAGTCTTTTCATGCATTTGTCACTTCAATGTGACCAAGCACCTGTGCCCACTTGGTATGTAGGATTCAACTCATTCAATTTCCTCTCCTTTAATATTTATATTTATATATTTCGCACCGTGTCCCAACACCACGTATAGACCATTTTCAAGCGTGGCAGGTACCATAAATTATTTCGCACCAGAAATAAAGCAACATTGCATTTCTTTGAAATAGAAAAATCAAAGTTAAACAAAAGGAAATGAAATAATATTCCTTCTTAATACAGGTACAAAATAAACATTGTTCAAAACAAAGATTCCAATCCGTGGAGTAATGCTAATTTAGTAGACTGGCATAAGCTGCATCGACTTTTGATCCGTTGTCGACGCCGTCCGCCGACTTTCTCCAACCCGTTTCTTATTACTTGGATACTACACATTTCGACAAATAGCGAATACCCACGACACAATTGTCCTAACACCCAAGTATCATAGTAATAAGTTTCTAGAGTAATAACGTAAATACATGTAGTAAAATGGTGCCGGTTCCGTTTCTTAACACTGGCAAGTACCCTTTGGATTCCGTTTCCGTGCCCATAACCCCCTGATGATGACATTTATCATTTCTTGGCATCTTCTTGGATGACTTTGGGGATTCTGATTAGTTCAGCTTATTATCCTTCAACAATAAACTTCGCGCAGAACTTTCTCTTGTTACATCATCGAGAACATTATCAACACCGCTTTCTTAAGGTTTTGCTCGGCGTTGTTGATCATGCCATGCAGTTTCGATGTGACTTATGGGCTGGTGCATGTTAGGATTCATCACAAAGTTGTTGAGCGAGGTAGGGCAATGCTTGAGGATGATGTTCTTGCGGCTCCTCGAGGCAGGGCGAGCCGAGTAAGTAGTCTTTTTCGACCAGCCCCCATCGTCTTTTTATGACATGGGGATTTCCTTGGGTTGTCTATTGCCCAACTTACAATCAATGTGGGCACAAGCGATTATCACGTATGTCTCATTCGTGCCGCTTTCTAAGAACAACTTTTCCTGGGTTTAAGTACGTCTTGTAGCGTTGACATTTTTGAATTGAATCTTAAAGAGATTCGATTCCATATTCATGACATTAGGCATTGGACATCGGTGCGTCATCGCCAATGTTGTTGATAGGAAAACTGACTTCCTTATCCGTCTTAGGTTCTGGAGGAAGCACGGGTTGCTGCGTGTCGGTCCTCTCGGACGAAGAAATATTCTCCAAGTTACTAACCTTGATCAGAGTGTCATTCAATTTTGCATTTTTCTAATGCGGATCGGAGAGTTTTCGAGTTATTAGTGTTCGAGGTCATTTTAACTGTGAGAAGATATGTAAACAAACAACAATTCAGAGTTTACATTTATAAGAATGTTCTAATATGAAATAATAGAACATAAATACTAGTTCTCACCATTCCTTTGAAAAACACTAAAGTACACAAGATCTTCGCATGATCGAGTCTCGATCAAATAGATAGGTGATCGCTGGCGCAATTATGAAGGTGCTGGGTACCGGCGTCACTAAAAGTTCTACGGCGTATTAGTGACCTCTTTGTCGCGGTCCGATTAATGGGCATCATGCGCGGGAGTTAAGTAACCAAAACTTCACGGTGACAATTCGGAATGGATGGGTCGAAACTGGGGTCTTAGTTGGGGAATGGATTCGATCCGTCCAAATCGAGGGAGCATCCATGAGCGTAATGTATGTCATATTTTGTAATACTTAACTTAACTAATGGTGTGTGACAATATTACTTAACTTAATGGTGGGATTAGTTATATTTTGTAATACCTATGATTATGCTAAGACTATATATTTAATGTGACCAAATTTATATCCTGATCATAAGATTAAATATAACGCTTGAGATATATTGATATGACTTACAGAAAGAAAAATACAGAGAAACTTATACTAGTTCTTAACTCGTTAATTAACTAACTATTTTTTAGGTGCTCACGATTACGTAGTGGGTCTCCATCCTTTTAATTAATTATGTTTTAATATCTAAGCCATAATTAATTCACAGTCGTCGTTTAGGCAAAACAATACATGCCGTGTTCATAAATACAAAATAAGTCATATCATAAATCTTATGACATCCATTGATATAATAAAATATATATTATACAAGAATAAATTAATTATCTTAATTATATTTATACATGTATAGCATGGATGAATAAATTAGTATTACTGCTTCCATTGATATATACTATTGTCCTAATTAACTCAAATAATATAAATAATTTTAATTTCTTATTCAAAAGATCAAATCTAATTGAATTTAAGATTCAACTTCGAATTTTATGTCACTATATAAATATTTAATTATCAAATAACTTTGTACTTATACTTAATTAAATATTCCAAAATTTAATTTATTCTAATCTAATTAGAAATTAGTAATAGTATTTTAGTAATAAATTAAAACTAATTCTAATATGATTAAATTTATTTAATTTCAATAAATTCATCGAATAAATTAATCGAAATGAAATTAATTTCAAATCAATTTGTCGATCATCCCGAACATCTTAACGAGCGAAAGTCCATCCGAGCGATAAGCAGGTGAGCCAAAAGAACGGCCCGATAAGGTTGAACCCTAGGGTTCAAAAACCCTAAAGTCGACTTCACCCGTTTCACTTTAGGGGTAGTGGGGTGAGTCGTGTTAAATCACGCCCTTCCCGGCGGGTGTGAGTGAATGAGAAGTCATATTTTTAGACTCGATTGAATATTTTGGGAGATAACAATTAATCAAAAATTATTCAGATATTACAATATATTAATTTTGATCTTGACTAACTATTAATAATATTTAATTGACATTCATACATAAGCAGTTAAATATTAACAAACTTGATATATAGCATATATTGAAACTATGGAATTCATGAATCACATTAATTACATAAATACAATCTAGTAATTAAAATCTAAGGCTATGATGGGTATTAGCGTATAATAATATTCTAATAATACTATGAATATGAGTTCCATGATCACTATTAGTTGCATAAAATAATAATTAAAGAGACAAAAATATGTATCGGGAATCAAACCAGCAGCGGAATAATATGATGGAGATCCCTCGAGCATCCAAAAGCAGAGTCTTATACAGGGTGTCATGAAGCGGCCGAGCAAGTCCACTCCGAGAGTTTTATTAGAACTCCTTTAAAATAACGAACTAAGGAAGAGGTTGGTAGGTACATTCAATGATTTTCTACACCACTAGTCGACCAAAGGAAGGGGTGAGATAGAGCTTTTGCCTTTCAATATTTCTCGAAAGGAGAGTGAATACGAAAAGTGAGCAGGCAAAATTTTTATTTCCAAAGGTGGACTTTATGAGCATAAAATCCCTACTTTTGGGCCCTCAAGAAGTGGCGAAAACTCTTCCCTCGCTTTCTCCCACATTTTAGTCGAGATAGGTAGTATTCTAAAACCTTCCTTCTTATCCCTAAAATGAAGGCATTTCATGTGGAGAGAACATTTTGGAACCTAAATACTTATCAACTTTTATTCGAACATAGGGTGAGTTCCAGCTATTGAAATTTCGTCTCAATATTCTCATACAATTCTATTTTAAACCCTGAAAGTTATAATTAAATTATGACTTGATTTCGTTGTATGTGTGACCTCTTAGGCTCGATTGACAAAAACCATATACTAATGAATGTTAACCGAACATTATTTGATAGTATATTGATTATGAGCGGATCCTAGTAAGGCATCATAATCCATAGTGTCACATTGAGTATCCTAATACGAACATTAATAAGTATAATCGAGCATATATCTGAACTTAAACTTAAGCGAGGATGTCAGTTGTACAATCGAATTGTTCAGGGCATTATTTCAAAATATCTCATGTTCCAGGCCACAAATATCCACATTTAAAAAACTAGATACCATTTAACTTAACATCACATCTTACTTTGACAGGTATTACTATGCAATTTGAGACAGAAATTGGGACAAGTGATCCCATACCATTTTAATTATGCGTAATTTCAATTTTACTGTTGCCCACTTAAATCTATTTTTGGGAATTCATTTTTATATCAAGACAAAATTTCAAAGGGTAAAAAATATTGAAGTTTTGTTATATTAAGACAACATGATTTTCTCCCATGAAAGTTGATACTTCCAATTTTCTCATTGGAAGTGTCTGAGTTAAATTGACTTGTAATATACGGAATGAATCTCGTCGCTTAAATGACTTGGGGCCGTAATAATCCAGTACGTTACTTTAGTTTATACTATTGTTGTTGAAATTATAGATTTATTGAAAGTTGTTCATAGTTTCTTTTAAATAATCAAATTATTATATGGTCAAAATAAGAATAAAATGAGAGTGCAAATCTGTTGTTATCTAAATTGGTTCAACTTCAGCATGAAAACATTAACGAAATAACTCCTCATAATAGTCAATATATTCCACGTATAAACCTCATAAACCCCTCGTATACAACGAATTTAACACGTACCATTATCCATGGTCCATAAAGAAGCCGTCCTTTCTTAGCATTGCTCATCTTATTAATACTCGATAATATATAGCATATTCCAGTTGAATGTTACTGAGAAAATTTTAGAATAAGTTCAAATCTTTGACTAACAATATTCATGATCTATGCATGTCAATGTGTCTTTTGCAAATTACTACAACGAATTTAGATGAAAATATTAAGTAGCAAGAAGATAGAAATCATAGATGTAGCATCATTAATTTAACTGAAATTGATTGTGTTAGTCACTTACATCTAATTCAATTTTATATATTTTTATTTATTTATGTCTTCAAATGATTCCGATCTTTCAACTATTTAGACTTATCAGTTTGACTGATCAACTCAATTGCAGGAGCATTTGATTCCTTGACATTAATTTTGCCTTTAGAAAACATTTGCAGTATTTTAATTGTTTCTTATATACATTTTATTTATTTTATTTTTATATTCTAATTTATACTTTGAAATTTAAATATTAAACTTCAATTTATTTTAATTGAATTTTCTATTACTTCGTCACGACATCCCATAAATAACTTTTTGTCTTAACGTATGTCGTGGTATTATTTTTTTGTAATTTTTTGTAATACAACTAAAAATTAATTGATAGTCAAATTATTAAGCCTAGGGTTAGGAATTTAGAAAAATCTTAAATATCATGCTCAATTCATTCATAAAAATTAGATCAGGTGATTTTTAAAAACAAAAACACCATTATATTCAAAAAAATTGTTAAAATTAAAAAGAGGGAGGAAAAATATTGTATTTATGCTTTTAAACACAATGGCCCAAAATTATTAATCTCCTAAATCGAACTCCAAATCATTACATGAGAAATGGATAACCTCAATTGAATTGAATTACTTATTTGCAGCCGAACACTATAAATAAGCAGATAAGTAAACCTCAAAATGAAATAAGCAAAAAGACAATCATAAGATCAATTATGGAACAACTCTCACTATCACCAAGAAACTCAATGAACAACTTATCCCACAAACTCATCTCAATTGCTGCTGGAGAAGCTCATACTCTTGCTCTTTCAGGTAATTTACTATTAGCATGATTATTTTTTATTCAGTCAAAATTATATGTATTATTTGATAATGGTTTGTTACTTTAACCACTAAAATCAAACTAGACACAATATTATTGTTTAGATAGAAATTTTTTTGAATTTTAATATGTATTTGTTTATAAATTCAGGTAGGGAGGAGGAGATGGGAGTGTATATTCATGGGGTAGAGGACCATTTGGCCGGCTTGGCACCGGTTCAGAGCAAGACCAGTTATTCCCGGTCCGAGTCAAGTTCCCTTCTGAGGATGCTGATAACAAGATCAATATTGTTGGAGTTGCTACTGGAGCTTATCATAGTCTTGCTCTTTCAGGTTCTTGAATTTCATTGGTTTGTAGATGTTGCATACTCGTATTAGTATAAGTAATTGTTTATCTACTAAAGTTACTTTATTAAAGATGTATGTAAATTTTCTTTTTGGTTCTTTATTAGTTAGAGGTACACTTTAAGATGATAATTGAAACTTTACTTAGGAATAAGTATTAGGTGAAAAGAATATCATTTTTGTTCCAGGAAACAATGAATATTTTGAGATGGCTTTTTTATTTAACAAATAAGCCTTATTGATCTGAGATATATCACACCTCCTGTTTGTTTTAGCGAATGCTTATAAGTTGCTATTTAGGTTGAACCAAGATTTGCTTAACCGACAATCTGCAATCTTATAAAGTGGCTCTGCCCTAAGCAGTGGGGGGGTCGGATAGTCTGAAGGGTGATAGATGAGATTTCGTTTTCGATTGACCGAGAAATGAAGAGTACGAAATACTATCTACGATAGGAAGCGTGGGTAGTGCATGAAATGGAGTAGATTTGAGCATTAGATATATGCAAGAGTAGGGAGGGAGCCACAACATCTTTAACTGTCTTATCTAAAGTGGTTACTTTAGAAGGGTAAGGAGGTCAGATTATGCGCTGGGTGAGAGGTAAATTTTGTTTTGAGGAAATGACTTCGAAATCAAGTGCAAATACTATATACTAATAAGAAGCATAGGTAGTGCAAATACTATATCATTAAAATTTGTATTTTTGGTTTTATGATTCACGAGGCAGGTTCTTTTTTCTTAGAAAAAATCTGAACTAAAAGTCTGAACTATTAAAATGGTTGCATCCTCTTTGCATTAGGAATTAGAACTGAGCTGATTAAATTTATGTTTAAAAGGAGAGGGTTTTCTTTTGATTGCTCATGATAAGGTTAATGAATATTTGTTGTTTGCTAGTCCGTTGATGAAACTCGATAAGCTTCTATACGACAAATTCTTAGTCTGCCACACTGATCCGTATGGATAGGGGGGACAGAAGAGTGACACTTGGGTGTTACGGAGAAGTAACACTACTCATGATTTCTGCATCTCATCTACTTCACAAATCACTGCTCTCTAATTTTGTAATATACTACCACTCATCACTTGAGAGTGCTGTCGACAATAACCACGCAGGAACCTCTAGATCGACGATGATCAAGGTTGTTCTAGTTTCATAAATTACTAAGACAGGTGTCTCTTTGCATTGGTGATCAAGGTTGATTCTAGTTTTTAGTGCTTCTTTTGTATTCATTTTGCTTGTTGTTGATATGGTAGAACCGTAAAACTGAAAACATGACTGACAGTATACCTGTTCAGCTGATATTCTTTGTAAATTCTAGTACTTTAACTTCCTCTTTTTAATACTGCGTAATTCTTTTTTATGACAGATGATGGATCAATTTATGGCTGGGGTTACAATACTTGTATCCTTGATGACCTTATCATTCCAATATCTTACATCTTGTTTAGCGACTCTTGAGTTGTTATGTTTTATTCTTCCTGTTTGTTTCCGTGCTCTAATGTATTTCATAACTTAACTCTTACATGGATGGCCAACTTGGTGCTGATGAAGAGAATTCGCTCATACCCCGTATTGTCAATGGGTTTTCTGAGTTGAGATCAGATAATACATTGACAGACGAGTCCGAAACTGAGAGCAAAAAGCCATTGAAGGTAGGGGGGAAAAGACCAGTAATCGTACTGCACACTTGTGAAGAATATTTTTACCTCTATAAAGGTTTTTATCTGGAATTTAACTCTATCTCCGCTGCCCGCCTGCCAGGTTTCTTCAATAAAAGCTGGAGGAATGATGTCGCTAGCAATTGATGATATTGGAGGTCTATGGATATGGGGAAATTGCCCTCACCCTGAGCTTAGTAAGTCAGAAGAGGGAGAATTTTCTCTTGTTAGCAGTTCTGTGCCAATTCCGGTTTGGAATTTCCACGGCCATACTGTTGTGAAAGTAGCATGTGGAAATGAGCATGTAGTTGCATTGGTAAGTGCTGGAGAAACACATGCTGGTGGAGATCTCTTGTGCTACTCTTGGGGAGGCAACAACCATGGTCAATTAGGCTTGGGAGATAAAGAGAGCAGATCGTCTCCGGAACTCATTGAAATGTTCAATCTAGAATCACTTTTGGAAGTATATGAGGTGTCATGTGGAGCCTTTCACACAGCTTTACTGACTCACAGAAAACGACCGAGCGATACGTTAAAAAGTGTTTGTTGGACATTTGGCCTGGGAGATAATGGACAGCTTGGTCACGGAATAACTAAAAGTTACTTGTCACCAGAACCTGTAAGCGGATTGCCAGATAGTATATTTCTAATTTCTGTTGCCTGTGGTTTATTCCACACCTGTACAGTTTCATCTGCTGGTGATGTATGGTCATGGGGAATGGAGAAGGGTCTTGGCTTATGCCCTGATGCTAGTTTCAATAGGGCTGATTCTGGGGATGCTGTGTCTCCATTAAACATCCCATGCACTGGGGTTTATGGACCTAGATTTCCCGAACCTGTTCTTGTAGCCTGTGGTGCTGCGCATACAGTTCTTCTCGCTGATGCTGGATATAAGCTATGGTCTTGGGGAAGAGGAAGGAGTGGAGTTCTAGGAAATGGTAATCAAGTCGATTGTTTTACTCCAACTATCGCAATGTGGCCACCACTAATTGAGGATTTCAAGGAAAACGAACCAGATAGTAGTGGTGGAGATGAAAAGACGGACCAGAAAAGTTCCAAGGAGATCCAGGAGATGGAGAAGAGACTTTCCATCGCCACAGAAGAGATGAAGCTTCTTCGTTCAAAATATTCCGTGATGGAAAGATATGCCAGCATACTTCACGGTTCAATATTCGGGAGGCCTTTCCAAGAACAGGATATCCCTGCTTCTCTGCAGAGCTCGGGTACATTTGATATCGCTAAAGAATGGGAGAACATGTTGGATTCATCTGATCGAGCGAAGCTCCATAAGCTAGAAATGTTTTACCGGACTATGACTGCAGGCATCAAGGATAAACTCATGAAGAAAAGAATACAAGAAATTGTGAAAGAGTGCCTGCATTCCGAGACTATTAATAAGTAATGTTTTGCTCCCCTTTTATGATTTCTATGATTTTGGTTGTGTATCATGAATTTCTACTTTCCTTTTGATTTTAGGCAAATGATCTATCATTATTGCGAGTCTTCATGTAATTAAAATTGTTGTATACAGTACTATAAATTGTTTGGTGTAGTTGTGAAATTAAGTGAAATCTCTAGTTTTTTTGTATGAAGTAATAATCTACATGGAACGAAATAGATAGTCGAATTTCGTTTTTCTATGGATCATCATCATGATTATTTTTAACTACGTATAATTTTTTTAGTATGTAATAATATATTCATGAAGTAATTAATAGCTTAAAACTGATATATCATTCGTTATAATATGATCATTATGTAGTTGGTGAAGAATTATCATAGTTTTTTATTTTCTTTTTGGTACTAGCTCTAAGCATCTCATTATACTCTATTTTTTCGCAAATGTTACTCTACCTCTTATTTGTTCCTGATTTTGTATTTATTGACTTTCAAAATTATACATTATGTATTAGCTATTTAGGAGTATATCTGTAACTGATCATGATGTATACAAATACATTATGCATATTTCTTGACCATGATGTACACAAATACATTATGCATATTTCTTGAATTTATTAAATGAGTCTAGACTACATCCAAGAGAGGAGGGAGAGTACATTTCATAAGTCCAAAGAAACACCATTTTAAAATCAATTGGTATTAAGTGGAGTTGTTTCTAGGCTTATATAATAATAAATTATATTTTTATTTTTTAATGTGAGACAATCACATTTGAATTCTTGAATTATTAGGAATTAAATCTCAATAATATTTAATTAAAGTATGAGTTAAGAGTATGATAATGATAATGATAATGATAATGATATATGAAAATGAGTTTGTATCTTATCCGCAATTTATGCATCTGGTCTGCTGGGGTTGCTGAGGCTTTACGTTTATTAAAACGTCACAAATACTACTACTTCACAGATCCCACAAAAGCTACAAACTACAAAGGCACCTTAATTTTCAATCAAACATGCTGCTAGACTAGTCTAGGCTTCATTTGGCACGGAAACAAAGTGGAATGTGCGACATTGTGGTCGGCAGATTTTCGTCCATCCAATAAAACACTATATTGAAGAAGAGTTGAACGGAGATTATATCGATCGACCTAGAGTTCATGAGACTAAGGATAACCAACACATGGCTGAGTGTAGAATTTATATTCATATATCTAATCCCATTTAATAGGATAAGACTTGATTTGATTTGATTTATAATAAAATACTATATAAAGTAGTTATTTTAGAACATGGATGACTAAATTAAGATGGTCTTGATCGCAACGAGCGAAGTAGATTACATATGATGAACGCCAAACTTATTATTTGTGTGTTACCCGTGTATCACCAATCGATACATATGATCCAATCCAAAGGAAGAAGCTACATAAAAAAAATAGGTAAATAATTTTTACACCACTTTTAGGATAAAAGTTGATGAAACTAACAAAAGAGTGGAGTGTCATATTCAATAAATAAAGTGTAAAAATTATTGCTCAAAAAATAATGGGGTGCTAATGTAGGAGTGAAAGCCAATACTATATTTAAAAAAATAAAGTAATTTATACATGCTAAACAAATGCCGAAACAGATTTAATATCACTCAGTCTCTAATCTGACAATCTCCAAGATTACATATGTAGAAATGAAGAGATAACAAATGAATAGTTGAGGACAAAGCATTGCTAACAAAACAATTCACATGAATGCAGCATAATAAGTATAACTCTAGGACTTTTAACAATTTATATATTACATAATTAATTACTATTCGATCTCAATACCGCGATCTCCCTTGAACAGCTGAGGACTCTGAGAACATCTAGCAACAAGATTCAGCCGAAAACAACGCATCATAAATTTCACTATACAACCATGTCCAAATATATATTTCAACTTGCGAATAGAACACCCGACTCCCTCTCGAGCATGGATAAAGGGAGATGCTGATAGTTTAAGGACTTTCGAAGTGTTCTTTGTAGCTACTGAGCTCCAGAAGGTGATACCAGGGGTCCATAGGAATTTACAACTTCTTTGGCAGATTATAAGTCTTCTTAAGGAACCTTGAAGCTGCTTCATCGTTGCGATAACATAGAACACGCAGCAGTGTGTTTGGTTCCGTTGGGTTCCACTGCCCTGAGGTTGGAGGCAATGGGAGTCTCGACTTCACAGAGGAGCCATAAGCTTCTAAAGTCAAGCCCTTGAATTGATCAATTAAACTTTCGGATTCAGTGCGGAAGAGTGGAAGTACCTCCCTTACCGTTGTGGAGAACTTATTAATGACATCAGTTGGCAATCCATCACCATTGGCATAAAACAGATCTTTAAGCAACTTGAAATCATCCTCAATTATTTCAGAATCCTGTCGGGTAAAAGCTCGTGAAGGTCCTCCAGCAAGCAAAACCAATAAGAAACCATCCAAAGAAGCCCTCATTATGTCAGCAATAATACGTGTACGGACTCTGTCATTAACAGTGTCCACTATGGTGGTTAGGCTCCGCTCTAGTTCCTGTAGGAAAGGCTCAATCCTCGAAACTGATGGATCTCCAACATACAAACCATCAAAGAGAACATGACTCAAATCATGAAATATAAGTTTGTACCCCAATGCCTCAGAAAGTTGCTGGATCCCCTCAATACAAACAGATGGAGTTAGCTCAAACTTCTTTGCCAATCCATTTGAAAAGTCCTCTACTTGAGCAGATTCAGAATTACGTAGGAGAGTGACGATTCTCTTTTCAATAACTTCTAGCTCTGCACGAATCTTATGGAATGTATTTATGCGAACGCAAATCTGAGGAATTCCAAAAGAGTTGTCCCCATTCATTGTAGCAACTTGAGGACTTCTCCTCTGGGAGTTCACCAACTTCTCTTTCTTCTTAAAAAAGGTTGTTGCAGTCGAACATCGGGTTAAGGCTGGCATGGTGGGGATGTAAGTACTCCTCGATCCTACATTTGAAATTATAAATATATTAATACCACATAACTTTCGATAAAACGAATTTTCACAGGCTCAAAAGAATTACCGCAGCCAGATTTTGCTTTGGTTACATAGTACTGCAGACACCCATCAAGTCCAGACATCAAGTCTGGGAGTACAGCAGGATGCATTGGTATTGGCAGCTGAAAGTATGCATCTAATGTCTCATCAATTAATCGCAGGACTTCAACAGCAGAAGGAGCAAATCTTTCCTGATTTGCTTGGTTACTCCACACCTAGTGGAAAAAGGAACCAGTGAGAACCCAATGTATTTTTTATCTCCTTACTTTATTATATAGTAGTCCATATAAAATAAGATTAACATATTACAGATCCAAAACATAACTTGGTCGAGTTTTCAGCTATTCAGAAAGACCATAAGACATGAAATATACCTCTTGCTGAAGATTCCTGTTCACCCATTCTTTCAATCTGTCTATCCTTGTTTTAATCCATGATTTCACCAAGTTTTCTACTATGGTTTCAGCTTCATAAGGAGGCATTTCACGAATAATGGCCTTTCCACCATCATCACTGTCCACTGAATCTTCTACTGCAATTTGTACAAGATCTTTCTCCAACTTCTCTGCAGCTCTTAAGATTTGTACAGCATCCGGCGTCAACTCCGTTATACTTGAAGTGAATTGCTTTAGCTCATTTCCATAACAAGCATGAAGGGTGGCAGCTGCAACTCCAGCAGCGAAAGGGTGCCAGATCTTAAAGATAGGGCTGAATACCTCTTTTTCTTTAGTGGCCAGAGCTCCAACATCTTTCGCAAGGATTACAAGAAGAGGAAGGGGATTTGGCTTATTTTTGGATGCTCTCCTGCTTGAATCTGCCTTTTCCATTTTCTGCAAAATTATCACAGTAGGCAGCTCAAAAAGGTTACAACATATGCAAATGACCACAATAAAGTGTCACATCACATGAGCGAGTAGTTTCATAGATAATTGGTGGCAAGAAACATGCTACTCTTACATACCACTGTTACTTTTTTGTAACATTTGATTGTAAATTAAAAAATAAAATCCTGCTAACAGTAAAGCTATCAAGACATGAGAAGTAGATCACTTCCATTCAATAGTTTCAATATGAAAATCAGATGATTTTGAGAACCCTTGAGTGTCATGTGTATGTTCCATTTCTGACAACACTCATATCATATATTGAAGATTACCTGAGCAAAAGCAGTGTGGAGTGATGACTTGATGTAAGTGTCAATTCTCGTTCGAGCAACATCAACTTCATTCTTCCTCCGGCGGCGGTACTCATTGGAAATATCTTCAACTAAAACTCTTGCTGATGATACCCCAAGAGACACAATGCTTTGCATTGACCCAAGGTTTATGCTATCAAAAGTGTCATGGTACGCAAGGAGCCTTTTCTCTGACCAACCTAATATAGCAGTCAATGTTGAACTCAAAAACTTGGTGTATGTTGGATCCTTCGTTGCCTTAGCATCTTTAGCAACTTCAGCCAATTGACTGTCAGCTGCATACAGTAGGTCATTTGCTACTTGCCCTGTTGCTACATAGCAATTAAATAGAACCCACAGAAAGCAAAGATTATGAAGGACTTGATTCATTCCAAGAATGGTCCAAGTCTTCTTAATAAGTTCTATGAGCTCATCTCTTTCTTCTATTATGACCGTCTCATCATTAAGATCAAAACACGCTTCGAGAAGCAACTCGTAGATTCTGAGATTTAAAGGGAAACCATCTGCCCAATGGCTTATTTCGAAAGGAGATCCATCAGATGATCTACTTGCTAGAGCCATTACAGCACTACGCAAGACTTGCATTGACTCATTATTTCTCCCAGTTTCTATTGGCCTCTCCAAAGCCCCTTGTATAATCTGGCGTAACCGCTGAGCAGCAGCATTTGACTTGTCCAAAGGCATATGAGGATGTAACAAAAGCCCAGCTTCAAGCATCTTTAAGTTTCTCTTTTGCCATGTGTCATACTCTCCTTGGGTAGTAAAATCAGAAGATTTGAACTGTTGTAAGAACTCAAGCGGCAGAACCATTGACTCAATTTTTCTTCCAGCCTACATTCAAGGAAATGAAAACAACAAATCAATTTTCGAAGTTGAAATTATCAAACAAAAAATAAAAGATTAGCCAATGACAAAAACATGGGCACATAACAAACACACAGTAAATGCCAAAAAATTGATACCAGTCAAAACTTTAGTTAAAAAATGAAAAGTGAAAACAGAGTCAACGCATACTGATGTTACAGTAAACATAAGTTTGCATCTCACTAGCATCCAAGAATGATCACTCCAAAAGTTCTTAATAATGTCAACAAGTAAGACGATTATGCCAACCTCACAATCCTCAAATATACCCATTGGAACCAGGTTCACACGCACATAAATTGCTAAAGCAAGTGCTTAATTCATGACAAAATCACAGAAATATTAGTGATCGCATGACAAAGACTCATCTAAATAATCCAGAATACAATTCAAACAGAAATACTAGTGATTGAACTCAAATACTTTGGTACATCTACAATTAACACAATTTCGATTCAAATTAAAGTTAAGTGCCTAAAATTAATAACCCGACCACTAAAAATCAAACTAGACAATCTTTTCGAAAGGGGGGAGAACCAAATTGAGTAGAAGTTGACCTGTCCAGCAGCCATCCTAAGCAAAGCCCTACGAATCCGCGAATCGACATTCTCCGGTACTCTCATCTGAGTCCTCATCAACTCCCCAACAGTCACAACCTTCTTCCCCGCTTTCGATCCCGACCCCGGACTCGATTCCCCACCACTCTTCCCAACACTCGAACTCGATTTCATACCCAACGCCTTCTTCATCTTCGAAGCTGCCGCAGATGTCAACGATCTATGCATCAATCCATTATCACCATCATTTTCAACACCCTTATTTGACCCTGAAAATGATAAACACCCATTATTTTTCTCATAAACCTTAATTAAATTTATAAAAAAAAAGATCTTTCAACAGAATATGATAAATACTCATTATTCTTAGCATCAACCTTAATCGAATCAAATTAAGATGTTTCCTTAGAAAATGGTAAAACCCCATTATTCTTAATTGCATAAAAAAAAGGTCATTTAACAGAAAAACATCAAATACCCATAATTCTTACCATTAACCTGGTCGGAGGGGGAGAGAGAGGTGGGGGGAGGTCGGAGAAGGGGGAGGAGGGGGGGAGGGTGGGGTAAGGGGTAGGGTAGGGAGTAGGGGTGGGGGGAAGGAAGGAGGGGAGTTGCGGCGGGAGTGGCTGAAGGAGGGAGGAGAGGTTGCTGCTGATGTCTCTGAATAGGGGAGACGCCATTGTAGAAATTGAAAGATTGGGGTGAAGGGGGGTGGGGGGTAGAGGTGGGGGTGCCCAAGGGGATAGGGAGAGAGTACAGAGTAGAAGGGAGTAGTAGGAGAGAAAAGAAGAGTGTAAAATATGAGAGAGAGAGAGAGAGAGAGAGGGAGAGAATAGGAGTAGAATAGAGAAATAGAAGAATGTGTCGGATAGCTCAACTCGTAAATTGATGTCATGGGAACTTTCGAGTTCTTGTAGAGTGTGGACTCGATTCTTAATAGAAGCGGTTGTTTAAGTGAAGCTGTCGGTACATGTCGGTTAAAAAGCATGTTACCCAATTGTTTTGCAGTGAATAGGGTCAATTTACTTTTTTTGATTATTTGTTATATTAACAATATGTATGAAAATGGCTAAAATCACTAACTAAAAAAGCGGAAAAATTACAAATTACAAATGAAAAGTCTGAGGAAATCTATGATGGATTACGGCTCAAAATAGATAAACGTCTTACTGCTTTGGTTGTTGCATTAACCGTTTCGTCTAAGCATGACTCCAATTTCAGAGTATTTATTTGAGATAGAACAAATGAGGAATGAAAAATCTCACAGAGTGATTTTGTTTTTGAAACATACTTTAACCAAAAGTACCTACAAAACTCATAGAGTGAATTAATTTTAAAACATAACCTGAGGATACCCATAGAATGTTGCTTGAAACTTGTAAAGCATAGTCTGAAATCTGACAAAAATTGACATAAATTGTGTTTTTTAACCTAAAAAATACTCTCTTAGCAGAATCTACATTAGGCCCATTAAGTTATTGGTACATATTCTTTTATATTTATTAGATTATGAAGAAAAAAAAAGTAATTGATGATAAAAGGTTGGGATGAAAAAACTGAAAATATAAATTAAAAATATAGATTTGAGGTAACTATCTTACTGACCCTCGTTTTATGTTTGTTGATTTTTTTAATTTTGTCTCCGGCCGGGTTACATCATAATTATCTATAAAATCTTAAATATATTATGTAAAATATTTTAAGATGGATATGCATAATGAGATAGTATATTATATTTTTCAATAAACAGTAGAGAATTTTGAAGGGGGTATCACGTAATTTGGTGATAAGTGTCGAGAGATAATTGGATAAAATTTCATGTAAGGTGTTTGCAAATATTATAAAGATTATTTCTAATTTCGTATTCCGTTAATCATCTTCTTTACAGGTCTGTTATTAGCATCCCTCAATTTTTAATTCATTTGATCAAGGGTATAATAGAGGTGGATGAGAACCTCACCAAAAGTAAATACTTCGTAGTAGAGAGTAAATAGGAGTCCCACTAAAATCACACCCGAACAGTAGTAAAAACATGTGAAATAGACTATTTTACGAGGAATAGTCATTCACGTTATAACACAGTCCTGTTTGGTTTTGTGCTCTATCAGTGGTAAATTAGAGATTGTAAAATAGTTTGGAGATGAGAGAGAGCGAGAGAGAGAGAGAGAGTACAACTATTGTTGCTGATTTGCTGGCTGTATTGCTGCGCTGGTAAGACAACTACAGTTGTAGCTGTAATCATACCATCATTAGAGAATCTACTTTTTTCTTCTCTTTTTGGCTTTATTTCATTTAGGCACCTGATTTTGACTTTAAAAAGCAAATATATTTAAATAAATAAAATGTATTTTTAGCTAAGCACCAACCAATGGCACTTGACTTTTTAAAATTATAACACCTATATTTTTGAAAGACAAAATAAAATTTTTAGAAGGACAATTTAGTCAATTAAAGCTGAGATTTTGTTTATTTTGCACTATTGAAAATCAAAGCTAAGACAATATATTTGGAATGTAGAGATATCTTTAGTTCTGAGAGTTGATCTGTTTGGAAGAGATAAAGTTGATGTCTTTTTGGAACTTTTCATTCTTTCTTGTTGTGTATATTTATTAATATTAATGCGAATCATGGAACCTAGGTATTTTTAGTATATACTTCATATAGGGAAAATGAGGTCTCTAGTTTAATTCGGAAATATTAAAACAAATATCTTTTGGTATTTTACCTTGTGAGGAAAATAATCAAATATAATTTCATGTTTTTCGATTGTGAGTGAAAAATGAGTTATAGTAAAGGTTAGTTACTTGGAAAATATGGATAATTTTTTTTTTGCATTTGTTTTATATTCAAGCTTAACTACCTGACATTAAATAACTTGAATAATCCATCAGTGAAGAAGGGAGTATTTCCCCTCCCACAATGGTAACTACGCTTTATCTAAATCTTTGGTTTCATTTTGCAATGTGAAATTTGAATTGATTTTAACCAAATGGTGAATTTTGATGTTATTTGACTAAATTATTTCCTCTAAAATTTATTTTGTTTTTCGAAATACAGTGTTAAGGTATTTGTTTGAAAAGTTCGAGGTGGTAAAAATAAACACAGATAATTACTTGAAAAGTTGAGCGATTTAGTGAGCTTGTTTTGAAAGGAATTTATGCAAAGGTCAGGTATACAGATGAAATTAACTCTCTTTTTTTCCTATTCCTTTTTTAAATTTCAGTTGGTAGCAACCATTAAGTGCATCACTCTCCTCATGAGTCATAATTAGGGACATTACGTTACGATTCAGATACTCTTTATCAATTTTTTCCACTTGTATTTGGATTTTAGAAAATATTAACCCATTGACAATAAATTTTATATAATGTGATAATAGTTAGTTTGGTGTGATCGTGTTATTTGATTTCATTCTTTTGAACTATTTAAATATTGTTGGTACAACTTCAATAAAAAATTTAACCATCAAATCGTTTCGATCCTAACGATGTCAATAAGATTTTTAAAAATTACATCACTATCAAATCGTTTTTTGTACTTAAAACTAATTATCACTGAAATAGTAATATAGAAATATTGGTATACCACTATACCATAAAACTCGTTTGGTGAGAAATTTTAGTAAAAGAAAATTAGGATCTTATAAAGTATGGTGCTATTAAAATTCTTTATTGTGACATATTTTCTGAAAATACTTTTTAAATTTTTATGGTTGTTTGGTTTTTTTTTGAGTTCTGCCAAAATTGAGCATAAAGTGTATATATATTATTATACTCCGTAAATTTGTGTTTATACTTATCTTAAGAATCTTCGGAGTATATTTCAATGTAAGTATCTTGTATATTAAGAATGCTAGGTCATATATTTGAATGAGTATCATATATCTTCCAAAAAATAAATTCTATTAAGATTATGCTTGTAAGTAATTTTATCTCAAGTAAAAGTAATTGTACTTTTTTGAAGAATATCAAATAATTATCAGTAACCACTCCGAAAATATTGGCTTCAACGCTCTAGAAAATTTGTTGTTAGTTACCAGGAACTGGTTCGTCTGCGGTGAGGCACTGGGCCTGTTGGTATTCACGAATATTCGAGCGGACTTGAAAGGAATTATTATGCGGCCAGGTATTCCACCTTTGAAAGTGTTTTCTTAAGTGGTGTTTAACTGTTGGGTTTCAAGTATTTTTAGATCATGTTTTCTGTATTTTTAGATATCAAAGCCATGATATCATTTTATCTAAGGTTTATAAGGCTCAGAACTGGGCCACTTCGATTGGTTGATTTAATTTCATATGGATCGCGTCTTGGCATTTGAAGACAGAGGAATCAGGAACAAATCGAATTTTGAGATTTTTACTTTGCCTCCAAGTAATGAAATGGGCACCTATTTTGAAGCAAAAAAGAAGGTTCAAATTTTTTCTAAATTGGACTCTTCGTTTTGAGCCGTAACTTTCGGAGTTGCCATTTTGAATCCCGTAACCCAGGAGGCTTGATTTTAGGCCATATGGTCGATTTCAATTGAATAAAATTGGGAAATTTTTAGCCTCGATCCTAAATTTAATGAGCCTTGATTAAATTTGGAGACTTTGTTTTCACCCATGCAATTCGAATGATGATTTTACATTAAATTTAGGGTTAGATCAAACTCCTGTACCAACGTAGCATTTCTTTAATTGGCTTGATTTAATTAATTTGATTAAATCGTCTTAATCATTTTTAACTATTATTTTTTAATAAATTTTCCTTTGTCTAGAGATTTTCGCTTGATCCCAGACACATAGTAGGTGTTAAGGTTCGACTTCAGACAATGTCAAGAACAGCATGTGTTTTTATTTAAAGGGTTTTTACTTCCGACACGATGTTGCTCACTATAACCGACATCAACCTCTTTTTTTGACTTTATTGGATGAAGGCGGTTGTGTGTTGGACCTTGCTTGCGATGGAAATTTAGCATCCACCACGGTCATGGTTAACACTTCTCCCTCTGTAGGAGGTCAGTTGTGATTAACTTCATTTTTATTTAAAGCTAGCGTAGTCTTGTGCGTCATTATCTTTTTAAGGACTTTAAAAGGATGATCACACCTATTGTAAGGGACTTACTATGATTCCCTTATGAGTCACGTCCCCGGACAACACACGACTTATAGGAAGGTTGACTCATTGTTTATTTGAGCCTCTATTTACATGTCACGATCCTTAAGGTAAAGCCTTGATGCAGGAAAACGACTTAATGAAGACTTAATTATGTGGGATTTAATGCCAACAATGTTAGGATCCCATTTAATTCTTCCATTCATTGAAATTAAATTATTTGGATTAATATTAACATGATTTATCGCGTGTTAAGACCCAGTTTAATTAAATAAAGTTTAATAGAAATTAATTTGTTTGGGTTTTGATATTGACACTTAAATTTATTACATGTAGGGCCCGTGCCAATTCTTAGTCATAAGAATTTGTTAGGGTAAATTTTCTACTTAGAGATTTAGTACTTTCTAAATTTATATTCAGAATCCCATTGGTTTAAGCATGAGATGATATTTGCATTTTAACCTTCAATTTAGTATATGAATATTTAAGATAATTAATCTTGATCGCTTGTGTAGTTTTTTGAGAACTAATTGTCTTAATTTTTGGGAATTAAATCTAATTTTTTTGATTCCTGACACAAGACTCACGCACTTGGGGCTACTAGGGTTTTGGGTCCTTCAAGTTTGCTTATTTAAGGGCCAGAGATGAGCAGAAAGTAGAGGCAAAAATTACGTCCCTCTCTCCCAATGCAACGCATGGGGTAAAGAAGTGCTAACTTTATTTTTGTGTCTTTGTTTTTCTTGCATAATTTTGATATTGTGTTATGAAACTTAATGTCACTTTTTATTCTTTTCCTTTTTTGATTTGACTTCGAGGATTTTCTTAACTGTGAAGAACTTTGAACATTTTGCGTAAAGTAATACCAAGAAAATCAAAAATTAACCCCACTGCCTGCATCCCATCCGTTTCAGAACTCATCGCATCATGCTCTACGCCTTTCACTTTCATTAGCGTCGCCCATAAAAACAACAATTAATAATTCATGTTATAAAAATTAGAATCAACAATTAAATAACCAAAGAAATCAATTAATGAACCCATAATTGATTATAGTGATTCATAGTTATTTCTAAAAGTTTCAGCTTCACAGAAGACAGATGTTGCAAAAATTAGTAACCATTAGTATGCAGTCAGGAGAATGCTGAGAGAGAAATAGATGATGATGAGGTGGGCGGTAGAGTGATGGATGAATGAAAGAGGGAAGTGCGGGGGTTGGTGTAGGGATGGTGAAGGCCAAGTTGAGTTGAGTGAAAGTGTGATGGGAGTTCCAATAGTAATGGTGGGGGACAGTGGTGGAGACGATGAAGTGGTGAAGTTTAATGGGGGATGATTGGGGAAAGAGCCAGGATATGGTGGGTGGAGGTTAGTTGTGGGGGGAGTGAGTTTTGGGGTTGGGAGGAAGGTGCGTCGTGGTACTTTGAGGAGAGCGATATCATCATCTAGCTCTCCTTCATTTTGGAGTAGTTGGGGTGAGGGTGGTGGTTGTGGGTTGGGGGTGGTGGTGAGCATTGTGGAGAAGATAATTTATTTTTTATTAAGTTTAATATTTTTTAATTTATTAAAAACATTCATATATTTATCTATTATAAAATAGGTCCCAAATTGTAACATAATTGTGCATTTTACATTTAGTCATGTCAATGATGGGGACCAAATTGTCACCCACATGATAATTCTTGGGACTATTTTGGTACTAGCTATAAGACTAAGCGCACCACCATCGAACTATGTCTGATATTATCTTTGGGAACTATTTCGGTAATTCTCTTTCATGTTAGAAATAGAAAATAAGTAAAGAAACGGCAGGGGGTTTGAATTTTACTCTGAATTAATTAAGTATTGAAGAATGTCTAATTGTCGAGGACTGTTTCTTTAATCCATTATATGATTCAGACACCTTTAGACGACGACGCATGCAAAAAACAGAAGAAGTCTCAACAAGACAAATTGCCATTGTGGTCACATGTGGATGGATCATGCAAATGTTGATGTTCTACCAAATTATTGACATTATACTATCATCAAACCCTACATACGATGAGAAAAACTAAAGTTTATATACTTCATCCGACTAGATTTTATTAACTACGATATATTTCAGATAAACAATCAATTCATTTTTAAAATAACAATTCATTTATACTTCATATTATTTTGTGTTTGTATTGAAAAATCATACCATCAAATATCACACACAAAACACTTATAAGTCGGTTGAAATAAAAAATTAAAAAAATTGTTTGGATAAAATAATTTAAAGTTAAAATTGAATATTTAAATACTTAGTTGTGTTAAAAGTCCATGGGGGTAGCCGGGTGAATCAATAAGATTTTTTACCACTTCAATTACCAATTGATTGTATAATGAAAAGTCATGAACATTTAACAATTTAATTAAATAGATAGTATAACTTAATCGGAGGTAATGTACATTAGTATTTCTTATTCTCATGGATATTATATACTCCTCATGAGTCATGTGTCATTATCTGTTTAAGTAACCATTCTCTTTCTTGAATTGAAAACTATTAGTTGCCTAAGTGACAGCCGACATGTTATTAAGGTTTGTAGATTTATACCAAATGCAATACTGTTGTCAAGTTGAACAATGGAATATTTCTTTTCTTTTTCTATTATCCAATCAAATGTTTCTTTAAGAATCTACCAAGAGTATGTTGTATTTAACTGCCCGTGAATGGTGGAAATGATGTATTGTGATACATATGAAAATTAAAATTAGTAATTTAGTTTGAGTAATGTTATGTATATAAATTAAAATTGGTCATTTAGTTTGAGTAATTTATGACTTTATGTAGTTGCATTTTCTTTTCAAAAAATTTCGAAGCATGTAGTTCCCCCTTGTGTTACAAATTTGGTTTTATAAGTATATAAGTATAAAATTATAGCTTTATTTATCCGTTATATTCCACCTTAGAAAAATTAATTAAATCTTTGGCCATACAACGCAAGGACCAACATTGCTACTATCACATCAATTTTTTAGGTGCAAATAAATATTACACTTTAATGGTTACATTACACTTTACTTGCTCCAAGAACTAAAGTAGAACCACATAAAACAACCGGTACCAAGAGAATCGGTAGTGTCTTTCCTGTTTCTCTTAAGGCTTCTTTTTCTACTATCCTCAATGATGCTTTTTTTTTTTATAGATATCAATGGTTCAACAATAATATTATAGCAGTAAGGGATCAATGGTTGATTATGCCAAATTATCATCGGATCTAGAATTGGGAATTGGAACGTTGCTAGCATAGTTTTTTTTATAGGTAATTCATATTATTATGTAAAAATAACTTATTCATAGCCTTCTCGGTTATTATATGAAGTCAAATTACAAGGAATAGAGTTGAAAGTATTAATAACAACATCTTTTAAATTTAAATAAATTAAGATCATAGTTGACGGTAGAATGATATCACAATTTCTTCAATTTCCTTCTTTCAACTCATCAATCCATCCATCACTGCTCTTGAGCTTGTGGTAGTTCCTATACCATACTTGTGAGAATAATCCATCAGTAATGATATAAACCGTATGAAAATTAAGTTCTTTAATGAGAAGGATTGTTGTGTATATTGCTTCTCCAACAGATACAAGTGAGAATGAGGTGACTTTATCCATGGTGTCTAACTACTAATATTGGAGTTGATGAGACAAGATCCTTTGATTGTATTCCAGGATCCTTTAATGAAGAGTTCAAGTTGCCATCTTGGTTGTCTATCATTGGAAATATCAAGATAAATCTTGGTGTCTCTTTTCAAGCAATGCAGAGCACAGTGACTAGAAATAAGAGTTGATAATTGATTGAAGAGAAAAGATGATTTTCTTGGTCTATCATCGTGTTCCTAAATTTTTTATTAGGGAGCTCCAAATTAATTCTTTTGGATTGGTGCAGCCAATCTCTCTTGCACCAACTTGGAGGTAAAATACAGTACCATTGGTTGTGTGGATCAACTTACGCTTAAAGATGGCTTCATTTATGATAAGTCATGTAACCCAAATAGTACTTTCAAAAGAAGGAGCTCATAATTAGTATTTTGGATCCAATTTTTTAAAATAAAAAGTAAAATAGAGTTTTGAATAGAGGTGGGTGAGGGAAAATATATTTGAAAAGCAAGGCCATAAAGGTGTGATAAAGGAGTACAAATCAAAGAAAGATGTGACATGATTGGCTGAGAGTCAACAAAGCTTACAAAGAGGGTCAATGGTATTTTTAGTTTTTCTTGCTAAAAAATCACAAGTGAGAAGCCTATTAATATAGAGTTTCAGTGGAAAACTTTAATTTTTTGGAAGCCCTAAGTTTTCAAAAGTCGATTCTGGTTTAGTGTTATGTTGTTATTGTAATTTTTGTTGAGGCTATCATAAATATCTCTAGTGTGGAAGAAGTCTTTTTGTACGAAACAGTCTTAATCTATCAAGACAGATTTTTGAGGATGATGGAGACAATATGTAGGGAAAGGCTCAAATTGTGATATATTCCAAATGAGAGTGAGGATTCGGATACAAAGAGTGGGAGGTAGCATGGTATGAGTAGTTCTTGAGGTTTGGCAGGTTAAGTTTGGAATCAATTGTCTTTCCATATATTTATAGGTAGGAATATTTCCCACATTGTCCAAATAGCATGCAATACCTGATGCCGGAGCTGAGCTTTCCATATCAGGCATTTGATTTGAGTGTTGCATCAAGAGGGGTAGTGGTAGGAAAGTATTTTAATTTTAGAGTGGTGCACATACTTAGGTGTAGTTGGAGGTAGACCCAGTGGCCAATCATTACGGGCAAGAGGAGTAAGGTTAAATGGGTAGAAGATGCTTCAAATAGTCTTTCTTCCTTAGTGTCAAGATGAAGGGAACTCCCAATTAATCAGTGTAAATTTAGAAGTGTTGATTGTGCTTTCCTTGAGAGAAAGTTTGCAAAACAAGTCAATGGCCATGAAAGAGTGGTAAGAAGTAGAGAAATTTTGCAGCCACCCATTGGAGTCTGGAAGAATGAATGAAGTTGTCGAAGCCTTATGCAATACAAAATTAAGAAATTTTGATTTTTCAGGAGAGAATTACCCAATTTTTCTCCCGTTATGTATACTTCTTTGTCTATTGGTTGCGATATCAAAGAGAGGAGCATTTAAAATAGCTCCCAAGGAATTCGAGAGATTCCAAAAAGTAAAAAGGGTGTCATTTACGGTAGGGAGATGGGTATTTGAAGGCTAAAAGGTAATGATAAGTTTTAGAAAGTTGATGATACATGGGAATGCTACAAAAAGTGTTGAGGGGTTGTATGAAGGTATTTGTACTTTTTATCGGATAATGAAGAAGCCTTCTACCATCTACAAAGAGTAGGTGTGAGACTTTTGGTCCATTTCTTGCTATAGAAACTCCTTTAAGATTGTGGTGTTTTGTGAGTGTAGCAAGGAGGGACCTGGATACATAGGCGAAGAAGATAGAAGAGAGTCACCGTTTTTGAAGGACATGTTGATGGGACAAAAGGGTTTAGAGTGGTTTGCTTGCAGTAGCTTTAATAACAAAGGAAGTATTGGATCATTAGTTTACACATTCTTTTAGCATTGAATCTAGTGAAGGAAATTTTAAGCAATTTTGAGAAATTTAAGGGAGTAAATCCTATGGAATTACGTCAAATGCTTCTTTAAGTATGGAGTTTTAATGTAATCCATTCCTTTTACATTTTATGTTCCAAAGTCCAAACATAACATTTTCTTAATATATATACACGATCAAGAGTGTTAATACCAGGTAGTTCATTTAAAATCAACTACTTGCTCTCATTTTCTGGGCGTGAACAAATAAGGCTATATCATTGTTTTAAAGTTCGGCGAGTGAATGAGTATATAATAGAGCTGAAATTTCATATATATGTCGCGGGCCAGAAAATATTTGAATAGGCGCGAATTTTCAAACTGCTCAAATAGGCATATGGGATACACTTTGAACTCTAAGTAAACTAAAGGACAAAAATAAATATTCTATATATTACACTTTTATTTGGTCATTTTAAATAATAAATATAATTGGTTCAATGTTTTAATACATAATAATATTTAGAAATTAATTAAATATACTTAGGCCATACTTTTGTGAGTTCAAGTGCCAAAAATATTTTTAAAAGTTCAGTGCAGCATCCCTCAGTGTCTATTGTTGAAAAGTTAAAAAATTAAATTATCTATTTGAAAATGTTTTCGCTTGAATTGTGAATGCATGTATGAAATTTAATTACATAATAAATATGAATTATCCTACTATAGCATTCACATCAAAGTATTACTTAAATAACTCGTTTGTATGCCTAATTGATAAAACACAAGCATATTAAATTCAAAATCAGGAGTCTGGAAGTACTGGGATGCCCATTTTTTATGTCTACTTGGGCCTTATGGGTATTGCAATCGTCTTCTGCCAAAAATGCCCTCAACTAAATGTCCAAATTCAATTATTTAGTCCGTAAGTTTTTTTGTTTTTTTTTTCAATTAGCGATTGGATGAATTTAAAAATAACAAATCCTAATCAGTGGTAATTAAACTCAATTTAGACCTTTGGGCCTGACTAGGTACTAGAACCTGCTTCGAAACAGTAATAAGGATATAGTATATGAGATTACGCTTGTGTCCCTATCATCTACATCCCATGAGACATGCAAGAAGTATCGTGTAGTCTCTATAACATATTTTTAATTTTTTTTATTGTTCTATCATGCAAACCACTCGATACAAGCAAAGTTATGATATAATCAAGGTATATCGTAGTTCCAGCGCGAATAACTTTATTTTTATTTTTAATTTGGAAATTTTTATTTGAACAAGTAATAAAATATATGAAACACATTAAATAATAATAAAAGTAGAGTCATAATTATATATTGAAAGCAAGTAGCATATTACAATTAAATAAGTTAGTGAAATACAATTAATATTGAAAATTAGAACTATATCTAAGCGGTAAAAGGCGGTCCATCACGTTGACAACACTAATTTTAAGTGTCCGGAATTCGTGTCAAGTAATGTAATGAATAGAGTGTCAAATCCACAATCCCAATCTAATAAGTATTAATTCTTTTCTTTTTATCCTTAATTAGCCAATAATGAAATAGTGACTTGCTATGTAGACTAGTTGACTAAGAAGCTTAGAATTAGCTAAGCTAATTGAATGAGAAAATAGTGGGTTTAGCAATATGCGAAGTATGGTGATTCGATTAACAAGTAGTTACTTATTAATTCGCCTTTAAAAGCGTTACTACCGCGATTGATATTCTTACCGATTGCTTAACACCAATTAAGTCGCAGAGGTAGCTATCTTTATGATAACTTAAAATAGGAGGCGCTTGTGTGCTGTAAACATGTAAATTACTGCAGTATTACCTATATATATCTCTATGGTAAATGAAACATATATTCGATTATTAATTCTAAGTGACAACCTATTTCTAGCAATTAATCCTTATATAAATAATTTAATATTGATATCAAGGAACTATTAAAATGTAACTTCATACAATAATGAAATTATGAAGTGGAAATAAATTAACTCAAGAAAATCAATCATCCGATCCAACTACATCATGATCGACTAATGGCAAATTAGTTCATAATAAAGGAACATAAATAAGCAGCATAAAATTAATATTAATCATCTTACTAATCAAGAGAATGAACTTGAACTAAAGTATTCAAAACCAACAAAACATCAAACGGCAACAAATTTTGGCTTCTTGATTTGCATTTTTCAATGTGTACAATCACTAGGAGAGAATTACTTTTGTTGTCTCAAATTTCTTAACATTCTGATAGTGCGCTCCAAAAACCCCAACCTTGAAGCCTAAAGTGAATAATTAGGGCTCTTTTCTTCTAAGCATTCTCTTTGATAGGTATACTTAACAACTTGTGCGGGCGGACTACTTCTCGAGAAATCATGACTCGTGTAAACTTTGAAATGCGGACTACTAGGCATCTTTCAAATTAAGCGCTTAATTCTTCACTTTAATAGATAATTGCCTGAAATCGAATAAGATGACTTAAGTACAAATTATATCTCATTAAGACGAAAATAACATCAATTAATACTCAATTAGATCACCGAAAACATGGTATAATAAACAACATCGCGCATTGAGCAACATATTATATTGATTTATCCAGTATTGATACTGTGAATATAAACCATTTGCAGATGAATGATGATGGTCCTTCCAGAATAAAGTTATCGGCGGTATTGGATGATCCCCGATGCCATATGCAATTGAAATTATAATTCAAAAAATTATAGTTGTATAAATCAAATACATAATAAAAAATATAATCAAATAACATATAAGTTTATTTTCTTGCAAAATCAATGATTATTGTTCTCAGCTCCTAATGCCACTTTCATGGTCGGAGGTCACCAGGTAAGCTAGATCAAGGTTGCAAGAAGACAAGTACATCCACCAATATTACTAAATGACATAAAAATAACATTATAATATGATTCTGACCCGTGCCCGCATTCAAATAATGTCATCCATTTTTTCGGGTAAGAATTTGGACTATCGAAGTGAAAATTTTGTCTTCCAGTTCGAGAAGGGTTGTAAGATACCAATAATATTATGATATAATTATGATCTACTTCTTAGCTCATCTAACATATCTTTCTTACTAACTCATTACGTCACCAAACTTCATGGTTGCTAGTCGACTCTTGAATCCTCAATTTCGTCTCAACGCATTCGTGCATTGATGGATATTAGGGGTGTGCACAAAATCGAAACCGACCCGAACCGACAGAAACCGAACCGAAAATAACTGAAATTTTTGGAACCAATGTCCAGACGAACGATTTAGGTTCGGCGTAAATAGAAAGAACCGAACTAATTTAGGTTCGACTGAAAATACTTAGAGGCAGATTTCTAAATTTTATGTAGATTTATAGTATTTTCCATTTATTATCGTTTTCAAGATCTTGTAGTATTTGCATGTGCACATTTAAGAAGATCAATTTAGATTTAACTTTGAAACATTGACTGATATAATAAAAATAGATATATATAAATCTTTCTAAAACTAATAATATAGGGAATACAAAGATATGTAAAGAGAGTGATATTGTATATTGCATATGTATGTAGATTGTATAATTAATCTTAAAAGTAGTTCATTGAAATTACATGGATTATATCTAGTCTTAGGACTTAATTTTGAGTTCAATATGATAGACTCAAAAATTGTCTCAAAACCAAAACTTAACTTGAAACCTAACTTGGAACCGATGAAACCGGGCAGAAACCGGTAGATTTAGGATTCGGCCTTTGAAGAACCGATAAAATGAGTTCGGTTCTAGTAGATTTGGTTTTGGCTCAAAGCCAATACGTGATAGTATATGCCGTAATGGATATAGTCTTTTCATATAAGGTGTTTCCCTTCCGCTCTATAGAATCTAGAAATTGAAAATAAATACAGTATTCATTTTCTTAAAGTTACTCTTCTGCGAAACACCCCTAACTTTCTTTTCGATGTCCAACCACGAAGGAGACCTCGGCGGAGGTTTGAAGTTGGAGTTGATGGCGATGTTGGGGTGAGGTTTAAACAAACAAAGGAATTATATTTTGTTATTTGCAATTAAAATTTCATTCGAATTATTTCATTAGTAGTTACAACCTTACTTTTATTACATGACCACGCTTAAAACCTATACTAATGGGGATAGAAAAAAGTAAAATACGAGGAAATTAGAAACACCGGTTAAATTTCAAATAAATAAAATTTATTTAGTTATGGCAAATTTTAAAAATAGTATTTTTTTGAACTATTTTAATATAATTTTAAATTAGATGAATGTAGAAAATATTACTCACAGGAAGTACCAACAATAGAAATAACCAAGAAAGACTACCGTTGATGTGGGCGTTTGGATAAAGATCGGGGTAATCAAATATTTATAAACCAATGTCAATTGCAATTGGCAATTACTCTTACATCGACATTAATAATAAAATAACTTACGGACAAGGCCGGTTTGTTACGCTTTGGATATTTTGCAAATAAATGATCAGGCTTATTCTTGATACATAGAACCAAAATGGAATGAAGCTGGCCTATGGTTCCATCGAGTCTCCGGGGAACACATGTGATCTGTAATATTGCCCGTAAGTTTAATCATGTTTCCATTTTATAAGTATTATTATTTTTTGTCACTATATATCTTAATAATTTTTTTATTATTAATGATCTTAATTAAAGGGTAAGTTCAAAATTAATAAAGATCCTGCTGATTTCAAAATAGCATTCTTTAGGGCTCGTGCAACATACATGCGTGATTATAATTTCATATCCAAGAAACGACTGATATATGTTGGCGATCCTAAAAGATTACATCATTAAAAGAAAGAAGAGGAAGTGTTTGGATTGAGAAAAAGACATTTAGATTTTATGTATTTTTTTAATTAAACTTGTATGAAATAAGTGATTAAATGTGTAATTCAATTAAATGTATAAGTTGGATAAATTAAATATGAAATTGGTGTATGATCGAGCAAATATAAAAATTTGTGTGGTGTATCGTGCATCATACACAATATATATTTGGTATATTATCCACATTACAGGATATAGTACAAATCAGATCAAGAATAAATTATGAAAAGTGGAAACAACATGATAAACTCATAGTATATCATGTAAGATGTAACTTACACAATATGCCACAGGGTAAAATTGCCAATTCACACCACAAAAATTTACTGTTTCGGTATGGAGATAATCACTCCTTTAATATGAAATTGCTATACCAATATTTTATTTTATTACAAACCAAAAACAAGAAAATGGTGACATCTTCAATCCAAGTTTGTGGTTCATTTCTCTTCAAAATCTCAAATGGGGTTTCAGTTAAACCCTCAACTACCACTTCCATAACTCCACAACATAAAGACTCTTTTGCTAATTCTCTTAAGCATGCAATCAAAGGTCAGTTATATAATGGTTAAAGTTAACAAATTTTATAAATTTACTTGATACACGTAATTTTATTTGAATTATACTTATTATAGTAATAGTAAACTATGTTGAAAATACTATGTTGTGATATAGTTTTCACCAAATATTATGTGACATATAGAAGTCCAATGATTTTTACACTTCAATTTGACTATAAAATTTGATGAAAAATAACAAATGAGTGAGATGTGATAATCAAGAAATAGAGTGTAAAATCATTAAGTTACGAAATATTTGACTTAACAATCAAAATTCGAAAGTAGATAATCTTTTTGAAGTAAATGGTGTATAAAGTTGGTAGCTTTATCTTTCTTTTTAGTATTTTATGAAAAATTGTAACTTTTTTTTCAGGTTCAGTTGTGTTGAGTAGAAATATATCATCTTCTTCATGGTACACATGCACTTCATCTTTTGACAGATTTCTGATGCCAATTGGACTTGAAAATGGGTGTTTAATTAGAAAGATTATAACTTTTGGACCTGTTTGTATGGGAAGGAAATCTTGCAAAATTGCTGGCAGAAAGGTATTGGAATAGTTGGTAATCACTCTTATCTCAAAAAGATTGTTTAGTTTGATTTTCGCATCGTCAACATACCCGAATGCCTCGGAAGAGGCTTCCACGTTAATGGGGTTAAGGGGTCGGATAGTACATAAGCTTACACCAATTACAATTTTCGAAGTGACCCAAGAGTGAAATGTAAACACTGTCTAGTATCTACTACTTCACGATAGATACGAATTAAGATGTGTACCTAGTGTAATGAGGCATTTTCAATAGTCAAAATTAATAACCTTTGTTGCGTTAATTGACACACATAATTTTACTTTGGATCGAAATTATCTTGTTAATAGTGAAGTAAGCTGAAAATGCTATTTTTCATATATTTCAACCAAATATTATGCAACATATAAAAAAAATTGAGTGTAAAAAGTCAACCATCAAAATTCAGACTAGACGATCTTTTTGAGATGGAGGGAGTATATTTGAGTTTCTTGTTGATATTTGAACCTGTTTTCATAATTGCATTGTGAATAATATTGATATTGAATGGTTGGTGCTTGTTCTTTTTGTTGGAACTGTGTTTTTAGCTAATTGGTAATTGAGGATGGTGTGCAGTTTATGGTTTTAGGTTGTTAAATTGTTCAAGAATCTATTGTGGTACTTTTCTATAATTATGCAAGAAAAATAGTAGCTTCAATCGATGATGAAATGTATGTGAAAAATGTTGAATAGGAAGTTAGCATTATGCAAACTATCTGAATCCTTTTTCTGCTACATGGTTTTAATGAAAATTGGTTGGGTAAGAGGTCTGTCATCAATGCTTTGCACTCTCCCATCCTAATTTAACTCTACTTCCCTGTTTTATTGCATTTTTGGCTCTGAGAAGGTTGCGATGTCTGTAATTTAATATCTCAAAACCATATCGAATACAGGGAGTAAAGGATGCTAAGAAGACTAAGTTGTATGGAAGAATCGCAAAAGAAGTTATATCAGCGTAAGTATATAACTTCTTGCAACATACTTTTTTATTTGGTTCAGCTATTTGCGATATCATATACATATGAATGTTTGGGTTAGAAATTAGAATAATATGTCTGAAATCTTTGGTCAATGTTATTGTTGAAATTAAAACAATAGTGATGCAGGGTTAAAAAAGGTGGGCCTAATCCAGTATCCAACACTGCACTGGCTGCACTAATTGAAAAGGCTAAAGAACTAGATGTACCCAAGGATATTTTGGAGCGCAACATTAAGAGAGCTAGTGAAAAAGGACAGGAGGCATATATCGAGAAGTTCTATGAGGTATTGCGTATGTTTTGGCTGTTCTTTACTAGTTTCTTCTCTGTTGTTTTATTTCTGCTCGACGAATACCCTTAATTACCAATGGTTATGCTAGTTTCCTGGTTAAAATGAACTCTGTTATTCACCAGTTATATGGTTATGGAGGAGTAGGAGTCATAGCTGAGGTTTTAACTGATAAAGTAACCAGAGCAATGCTTATGATTAGAGGTGTTGTGAAGGATTATGGTGGGAAAATGGCAGATTCTGGGTCCATTATGTTCAAATTCAGGCGTGCTCGGGTCGCTACTATAAAAGTTACAGATGTTGACAAAGATCAGCTATTTTCTATTGCCTTAGAAGCAGGTGCTGATGATGTGATTGAACCTTCATTCGATGAGGATGACATTAATGAAAACAGTTCAGAAAGGTGCGAAGAGTAGTCTATTATTTAAGAAACCTGATTATCTATTTTATCTTTTCTGCTGGTTGGCTCACCACATTTGTCAATAGCCATATAGTGCACACCATAGTGATATATCACCTATCGAGGCATTGATAGTGCATAGTTTGAATCTTAAACACAGCGGTCACCATAGAATAGCACTATTTCATTTTCCTATCTTGAATATAGAACATATAACTTTGTCCTTGGAAGCACAGGAAAAGGAAAGAGTGCTTAAAAAAATTAGCATTTTCATTTAGTTGGACGAGAGTTATTTAATGTATAATGACCTAATAGATCATTGTCTATATCTGTGAAGGTGGAAAGTCGTAGAACCTTGAAATTTTGTTTACCTCATCAACGGTGGGCTATGTTTTCACACTATCGTGTGTTGTAGTGTTTCTTTAACTTGGCCAGAGTTACATAACAATTAAGGTTAACGGGATTAATCAAAATTAAGTTTATCCAAAACCATAGCACTTAATCTTCTGAATTATTTACTTTATACAAAACTATAGCACACAATATCATTTATTCATTTTACTGTTATTCTAGGAGAGACACCAATCTAGGTGACCTGAACTCTAAAGGTTATAATGTCACAACAGCACAATGAGTGATTCTTGCCTTTTGGCCTGAACCCTAGAAATTTATTGACAACTTGAAAAAACAAATATGATCTACAATTTGCTAAATGTTACTCCCTCCATCCCAAAAAGAATGTCCCATTTTGACTTTCACGGTCTCCAAGAGAGACACGAACTTTGAAACATAAATACTCCTAATTATACTTTCTCGTGAAATTATAAAGATTGATATTTAAAAATATATTGACCAATATAACAAAATCCATACTATAATATTTTGCTTTATCTATTAATAAGAATTCACTATGGTTAAAAGTTTATAAAGTTGAGCCAAAATAGTGAAATAGTATTTTTTAGGATGGAAGGAGTAGCTATCTATTTCGTATTATTAGTAGTATGCAGATCATTTTGAATTTGTTTGTGTCCCCGTCTAGTAGGGAACTTACAATTATTTTTTGGGTATTTAATGTGGCGTTCGATCGCTTCATGTTTCAAGCGTTATTCGATCACACATGTTTTAAAATGACCCATTGATCACTACTGTGGCTTCAAAGAAGTGTCAGCTTGGTCATTCCGTTAAAATAGATGTTAAATTTGAATTTTTGCCTAAATTGACAAAGGTAAAATTATCCGTATTTCATTTTTTAGATAATTTTCAGTTTTATTTAAATTTCGGGGAAAATATTTTGATGAAATTAATTTTAATAAAATATTCGGATGAGATAAATATTTGCCACGAATTTTGTGAAGTGAAAAGTTATCTAAAAATGAGTCGATGAATGAACCTATCAATTGCTCAAAGTCAAGAAACTTAAATCCATTTGACGGAATGATCGAAGATGGTTTACTGAATGTGTGATCCCGTCTCAAAATCAGGCCACCGCAACTTTATCTGTGATCGAATGAGAATGTTTGTTCTGAAATATGTCAGCTCTGTCTTCGTTATTTTTTTTATAGGTGCTAAAGTAGTTCGAGAACTGCAATACTATCAAAGTGCGTGATGAAGGGCCTAGAATTTGAAATGGACAGAGGTTGCTTCCACCCACACACCCGATAGAGGTTGGTAATGGTTCGAGACTGTAGTGTTTAATTCACTCTGATCTCTCTTCAGATGGTATAGGTGATATTTGGTTGCATTTACTATGTATACCGTTTACATCAAGCTATATAAAGCTTCCATTTTGGGGTGTTTTCCTTTTATTTTCCATATCTCATGATGTCGGGTAAATTGTTTCAATCATCTTTGAAATCCAATATGGACATGAGGCATGCACTTCTCCATCCCATGTTTAGTTCACACTTATTACTGCATCTTTGTCTTGCTTAATGTAATACATTTAATTAACTGTACATTCGATGTCATGAAGCATCTATTATGCCAATTGGCTAACTCAATTTGTTGGTGTGGGTGGTTTTATGAAAACGAGAAGGAAGTATCATCAAATAGCAACCTATGGAATAAGAATGTAGTATTTCGTGACTGAACTACTAGTCATGTTCTTGGATATATAATGTGATAGATAGTGGTATATTTTGGCATGCAGGTAGATGATGAAGCAATGGATTTGAATAAGGAACTTATTGACAAATTACTCGAGCTTGATGATGTTGATGCAGTATACACAGATCAGAAAGACTAGACTTCACCATCATATAGTTAGCATCGAACATTGTCTACAAGAGATTTACAGCCAAATGTTGCTGTTTTGCTCCAACCGCAGCATTGCATTCTAGGATTTTGATGATGGTAAACATCCAATAGCTTCTACAAAAATAATAAATATGATATTGTGATTCTTCCGAAGGAAAATAGTGTTTCTTTTCGTTGATGAATATGGAAGACCGTAAAATAGCAAACAGCCTGTTTCGTTTTTGTTTTGGAAAGAGATGTGAGCCATATTAGATGCCAGTCTTTCATGTATCGGGTTCCATAAGAGGTGTTCTTGCTTGCTGAAAAGAGATTCACTATTTGTAGGGCTTGGTGAAACATGAAGTTTCCATCAGTTGCATTTTCCCTTTTGCTTTTATAATTTATAAGCTTTCTTTCATCCTGGTTAATATATGGCCTCATTTTACCTTTGTTACTTACATTTATTTTCCATTGTTTTGCATCTGCGAAACTTCCATCTCTCTAGTTGAATCATGCTGGAGGTTGGATGAAATTCTTTTACCATTAAATCAACTCGATGTTCTCGTGTGTAAAACACTTTTGGGAAACCTAATCTTGGTGATGCCCGAAACAACCTTCGAAAAAAATGTTACAAAAATTAATTTTTCCTTATATTCAGCTTCTATTTCATATGCCATTTTGAATTTTCATGTATAAGAGGGGCTAAAAAATGTTAAAATTTTAAAACTTTAGCACTGGAATGTCACTGGTGGTGTCTTTCATCAACGTGATTTAAACTTGATGAATTGTTTATATTCATGATTTCAGTCACTAGGTCAATCTTTAGAAACTTAATATGTTACTTAATCAATCAAATTTAGGTATTACAAATAATAAGAAGTGTGACTGTTCTTGCAACCTAAAAGTTGAGATACTAAATCATATACTACGTAGTTGCAAATAAGAAGAAAAAAAAAGACATAAAACATATGATTCATGGCACCATAAAGCGCCAAAAGTCAACTTTAACATCTGAAAATAATAAACTTATTTTATTTCCCCACTTCCGCAAAGGCACCCCTGGAAGGCATCATGATTATATTATTAAAATCAAAAGTCAAAGACATTACCTAAGTGGCTATGTAGACTAGACACTAGACAACAATTCTTTCTCCATTTTCTCCACCATTCCTTGTAGAATTGATTCCAAGAAACCAAAGTAACCTTCAAAAGTGAACCCCTCAACTGGTTCACCAACAAATGACCACTCAATTTGGCACCCACCCCCCTCTTCATTACTTGGCAACACTTTGATACTTGTTTCATATGATGATATCCCAAAATTATTGTCCGAAACTTCATACTTCATGGACTTTTCCATTGGATTTATCTCTACTAACTTCTCTTTACACCACTTGATTTCCCCTTCATTTCCAACTGATGCACCACAATAACGGATCGAGCCAGGTTGAGCATTTGCCCCTTCAACATAGTAACATGTATCAAGAAAAGGATGGTATTTGTGAATGTTGCCAAAATCTTCAAAAAATGACCATATTTGCTTTTGGGTTGAACCATGAAATTGTTTTGTGAGCTTTCCCTCCCATTTAAGTTGTTCTTGAGTTGCCATGTTCTATCTAGAGGGTAAGAAGAAAAACCAAGTGTGTTAATGTTGGAATTGTTAAGAATCAAATGGTGTTAAAGGTTAGGTGAGGACATACCTAGTAATATTTAAGATTAGAAGGAATATTGAAGTTAGAATCATCATTAAAATGGAGTACATTAAAAGGATGGGCCACATACATTTAAAGTTGACATTTTTTGTGTATTAAATATAGAGTTTAATGATACGACAATTTAATAACATATCTTTCAACTTAAATATTTTTATCCTTTTAATTCACCCATCTAAAAAATAATGTCTAGCTTTGAATTTCGATAGTTGATTTTTTAAATTTTGAACTTAAATATTTTTATATATTCTCCATTTTTTTTAGTTGTTATTCTAAGCGTAATTTTTACATTTGAAATAGTTGTCGTTTAGCGTAAGAATTATACTTTACGTTTTGATGTCTTTTTGGCTTAATTTTATATTGAACTTATCGACTAATGATGATATAGTTTGATTAATTGGCATTCTATATTTTGATGCGTTTAGCTACTTTATTTTTCTTAATAGTTATGCAAAATCGAAGGTAATACATTTGGTGAAACATTATAAGATAATAGCGCCAACCTCTTTTGCTATTAAAATGATACATAAAAATTATGTATATCACCTAATGTTATAAATTAGTTTTGATAATTGAAAATTAAATTATACCATATTTTTCGAATGAAGATAGCACTTTATATTAAACGGAAGGTATTATACACGCTCGAAACTTCGATTATGTTAAAATAATTTCAAAAACATGTATTGGACGTTTTGGAACTTCTTTCATTTTCATGCCTCATTCTACGTCTCATGCTATAAATTCCAAAAATTTAAAAAACTATTCTACATCTCATGCTATAAATTCCAAAAATTTAAGAAACTAACATAATAAATTATGGGAAGAGCGTTGAATTTTAGGTAGGAATATTATTGAAATTTGTATCAAGATTGAAGTGGAATAAAAGGTTGGATCACATCTAAAGTTGACATTATATTCGAGGAATCCGATGATAACTACTCGTGGAAGAAGACTGCAGTCTCAACTCTCAAATGGACCAAGGGGATAGTGGATATCAAGTTCGTAATCGGACTATCGGACTCGAACTATTGGATTGATAGAGAATTGTTTAAAGCGGATTATCACAGAACGACTTTTTAATTAATAGGAATTGTGTCAATTAATTTGTTCAAGGCTAAATCATGTTAACTATCGTCTACCAATCTTAGATGATACTAAAGATTTGAATATCGGAACTAGTAGAGGAACTAAGGGAGATATAGCGGAGCAATCACCCTTCTATTTTTTTGAAAAATAAAATTCTATTAAGGATTTTTTTTAAAATTCATAGTCATTCTTTAAAAAATTATATTATTTGTCTATTTATATTAAGTAATTCGTCCCCTTTATATAAAAATCCTGGTTCCGTAAATTTATTTTACGCATAACACATATATGGCTAGAGAATAAATGGAAGAGGACTTGAATAGCTTCACAAGAACTACGAATACTACAAAGCGGAATAAAAGAACTTCCTCCCCTATTACAAGAGGTGCTAGCTTATCACTTATGTGCTTTGTCTAGTTGTTTCATCATTTTTTTTTTTTTTTTGAATTGAAGCGATGATGTTTCATCATTTCCTTTGATTAGTAAGTTATATGATAGATTTCCATAATTACTTCACCACTCAACTTCACCTAGTAAGTGATGGCTTCGGGCCGGCCCTAGTAAAATCTAAAAAAATCTCATAACTCTGAAGCCTAACCTAAAATCTCCATAACAGAAACCTAGTCCTTAAACTCTGATCTAGAGTCAAATGATCTATTCTATATATTTTATATGGAGTATAAAGTATTGAATTGATATTGTGTTAATTTAAACACTCGATATATACTATATATATTAAGATTTTCACGGGTTGTCACATAAAAACATTGGTGATAAGATGAGTAGTCTAGAATCTCATTAATTAAATCTGTACTTGATAATTTTTTGATGTGGGCGTCTTATATCGCATCATGCGTATAACCGGTTCACACAGATTTCGGTCCACTTGGACCCTGATATTGGCCTTGACGCCCAGTCCGTTCACGGACTATATCAACTGGATGAGGCTACATTTGAAATTCATTAATAAACTGGTCTGATACCATATTAAATTTGACTCAATTCTATCATTTACATCTACTACCTGATTCGATGTCAAACTATGAAATAAAGTTTGACTCAGCTCAACTTGATCTAAATCAAGTTGCCCGTTGTATCTTTCAATCACCGTTAAAATTCGTCTCCTAGCAGATCGGGCGAGCGGCCCGTTAAGGATCGAACCGGCCGGTTAAATTGTAACATCTTCGGCAGGCCGAGGCCGCGAGCCAGGGCCGGGCGATTAAGAGTTACTAGGCCCCTATTCGGTTCGTGGCCCGTGTATCGAGACGGCTTGTCGTACCGTTTGAATATACAATACAACGTTTATAAAATTTATAATTTTTTCTTTTTCTTCCGCGTCCCCACGTTTATATTTGCCGATTATGCAGTTTATTACCTTCAAATTTGAACAATAGTGATAAATTGAACAAATAACATTTATAACGAAATAACTTTTTGTTAATAGTTCAAATAGATAGTTTAAGATACATGATTTTCTATGACCATTAGTACCGTACAAGCGGAGAGCGAATCTGATCTGATTATTCGTTTACTCCTTTGGGTGAAACTTGACACTTACAAAGTCACTACGGGTTATGTTGTGACGTTCCCTGTCGGCCTTACGTCACGAAGTAAACATGATGTGTTTCGTCGTAATCCCCTCGAGCACTTTCTTTTCAATTTTTGACCAACGACTTGTCATCCAAAGCTACCTTGCAACACATTTACAAAAAGTTGACACCTTTGAGCAAGCGGGAGGTAGCGCTGATCGCTTCCGTGGATGGATACGATAACCTGAAAACCTTTTACCGACACTCCCTGCAATTTTTCTCTTGGGCATAGTGAACACTATGATAAAAGAAACAATTGTAAGCTGTAAGTTGATACTTAAACTTGTGATTATTAAACGCATGAAAATGAATTACATTTATAGATTAAGAAAAAATTTCTACATAATTTACGCTATAAGCGGTACGTTTTAACAAAGCAGTACCATGTGGTAATTCACGCGGCTAGTTAACGGCTATTGTGTCTTGCTGCATTGAATGCGGATTTGGAGTGAAAGCGGTACTACGGTAATTCGCTATGACTGGTGCGGCTACGGTGTCTTCTGCGTGGTACCGTTTGGATGAAGCAGTACCACGGTAGTTTCCAACGACTACTTTTTTATGAACTTTTATGATCACACGTGGTACCATTCGTATGAAACGGTACCCGGTTTGATCCCAAGCTTGACTGATTCTGGCTATATTTGTACCAAATGTGGTACCGTTGTCCCAGCGATGCAGCATTTGATCCCTGCATAAATGTAATTCATGATCTTCCTTCATTTCTTCCTTTAATCCAAATGGTACCACATCATGGGGAGCTCTATAAAGAGACAACGCTTCCTTCATTTCTCATGACTTCCCTTGATCATTCTAAGCGATCTCGAATAAACAACAATCACTTCCCAAACATTCTGATACTCATTCGCGTTTGCGAAGTCTAAGAATTTTATTGAAGTCTAAAGATTCAATCGAAGTCTAAGAATTCTTTCTCAACTCGTGGGCTTGTTCGTTGCAATCTACAATCTTATCTTGCTCCATATTCGGTTCTGTATTATCTATTATCTTTTTTTAAATTGTGATATTTGTTCTTCTAAATTAATGGCATCAAAAGCGTATCTTGGTAAAATGTTTGATAATTTTGGTAGTGCTAGTATGTCTAATGATTATGTTAATTTAGAGGATGATAATCGTATGGATGAACTACCCGTTATTAACTCTGTCCCAGTACTCTGAGATACTACTAATGAAAGGAAAAAACATCATAAATTTGACAATATTTTGAGGCGACAGATGCAAATCAAAAAGCAACTTGTTTAGATTATAAGAGAATATCTATCATGGAAAATGGGTGGGGTAAAGGAGGAACCGGTCATCTTCTTTAGACAACTTATTGATCGTAAGATCACTAAGGATGGCCGGTGTGGGGTGATGCGCAAGAACGATTAATACCCCAGGCCGGTGGGAACTTTTTTATAAATATTTTGGCTTATAGGATCGACTATGAAATTTGTGTCAGTAGTTCTTTTGCCTTTTTAATCATTGTGATGGATGATGTTTACTAATTGGATTAAAAAAGTGAATTAAATATCCGAGCCTAAACGCTCCCGTCTTACTTTGAATTGATGCTTTTAAATATTTTAAAAATGAAGCTTCTTCTAGGTGCTGACTCTTTCGACTTTGCATGTTTGACTAGTGATATTGAATTGTCTTTACGGATTTGATATAATATGTGTAACATGTCATTGGATTGATAAATAATAGGTCTTACAAGTAGAGAATTGTATATTTTAGATCCTTACCCATAACAATAATGCAAATTTAGGAAGGTCGTATGTGCGAAGATTACAAATGTTTGAATAAGATTTAGCTTCAATTTTATTTGATAATCGTCCGCTAATAACTTTTCAATTCAAAGACTAAAGATGTCAATTAAACCCAGTTTCAATTGAACTTTTCATGTGAATGTTTATGTCGCATCCTTCAATTAGTTACTAAAGATGGAATCGAAATTGTTTGGGATAGGTTTATTTTACTAATTAAATTAAGGCCGTTAATTTAGTTGTTAATGGAAGGGTGAAAACATGAATATAAAAAGTTGGTTGAGGCTTATGGTAAGTTTAAAAATTAATTTTGGATTGTGAAACTAGATGGAACTAAACATAGTCCTGATTCGTGCATATATGTATAAGGAAGAAATCACAAAAGATTTTATGAGATGCATGCTCGGTTGATAGATATTATGTTAATACATATAATAATTGGAAATATTATTATGAATTAATTTAAGTTTAGAGCCAATTAAAAGATTATACTAAAGTTTTTCAACTCGATATAAATCCAAGCATTCATGTTTCTTTAGAATGTGTTGTTAATGCGCATTCATATAATTAAACATAGAGATGATTATGTTGTTAGAATATTGTTTCAAATATGGAAGAAGTTTTTAAAATATTTTCATCTATGCTGTCATGTCTTAATTGTGCAATAATGGATCATAACTTTAGATTAAGAGTTTTTCATTTCTACGTAGATTCGTATTATGATGCTTTAGTACCCTTTAATCCCGAACTAAAGAATTTTTATAGAAAGAAATATAAAGATGAAATTGAAACTTACTTGTATAACATGTATATAGTACTAATCAAGGTATGCCGCAATTAGGCATACCCACATAGTGTACACATTTTTAATGTGCTTTGTGAGTTAAAATGCAGTCAACATAATCACCTTAGAAATGCGTTACAATTATTAGGTGAAAATAATCCCTCCTCATAGACACGAATGAGTTAGCTTTCGATATTTAACTACTAACTTTGAATTGAGTCAATATAATGATAATAATCAGCACGATATATTAAAATGATGGGCGAGCAAAGAAGCCATTTTACGGTATTGTCAGATGACAAAAGAAATATTTTCTATACCTATGTTTATAATAGCTAGTGAATCCACATTTAGCATGGGTGAAACTTCACAATACGCTCAAAGGCGTTCAAGAGTTACAAAGCTCGGCAATTGAAGTATGTGTGTGTGTCAAGGATTGGGCGCTACGAGCATAGGATGCAGATCGGGCTTCGCTCGAGAGAAAAAAAAACAAAAGATATGTTTGATGATCTTAAGTGACATTGAGGAAGAACTTGGAAGAAGTAAACATTTTGTTAAAACTGATAGAAATCGCCTCGACAAAGAAAGTTCGAGAAGGAATTAGTTTATGATGATTAGATTTGTATAGTGAGTATTCTTGTGTAAAGTAGTTCGAAGAACTTTATTTTCTACAAGCTTTGTCAAACCACAAAACTTAAATGCAAATACAAATGTTAGATTACTTGGACTCTCTTGAAGGAGGAGAAGTTTAACTATCCTCATATAATCAAAAGATAATTTATCTTAGAAATATTGCACCCTGTCGGCATGATCCTATAAACGCATTGGTAAATGTCAGAGAATTTTGTTTTAGAATGTATTAAGTTTGAAGTTAGGAAGGACTCGATGATATCAAAACCCTCAATGGCTAAATTTGAAGTGTATTTGTGGGATATGGCATTGTGTTATAAGTGGGAGATTTATGAGCAATATGAGTTAGTGTAGGACTTCCGATGTTTGGAAATTGCGGTTGTAAAGCCCGAAGTGGGGGCCAATAGGGTAGGTACACCGTACGGCGGGAGGAGAGATCCCTATCAATTTCCTTAAATTGGGGGCATCAGCACTCTCAATAAACTAGGGCCGATATTGCTAGCGGAATTCCTAGTTGATACTGAAAGAAGTTGGCAGAGAAGAATATATTATTGAAGAATGAGTGAGCGGGATGAAGAAGAGAATACTTAGGGTTGCTATACGGATGTCGATATGATGAAGGACAAAGGAGGAAAGGATGTTGAATGAGATGACGTCGAAGAGGATCCATATGGGTGGGATACGCGATGCGAAGATCGCTTCACGTTAGCTCCATATACCGCGGGCCTATAGAACTCCAAATGATACCTGCCACGGCCTCTCGGTGATACCATAGCGATGAAGAGCATTGAAGAAACAAATGAATGAATGTGTTTATCTTTTCTACGTGTATGTTATTATGGTTATTGAGCAATGTTTTTATTTGTAATAACTTTGATGTTTGAGCAATTTACGTTTCGTGTTATGTTTGAACAATTTACATTCATGATATTTTAAGCTTAGATTGCCCTTACGTTGAACAATATTTATGTTACTAGTGTTATGTATTAACTATATAAACATTTGTCGTTTAATATGATATTCTTTCGATAGTTGCTATAGTGTATAAATGTTTTAAGCGAGTTATAGTGTTAGTTTAAGTTGTGCTTGAGTGTTATTCGACTTGTAGTGTGGGTGTGTTAGGAAAAACACGTATTTATGAGAGTTGTATTTTGCGGTTTTTCTCTAACATAAGCATTAGTGCGCTTAGTTGAAAGCGTTACCCCTTCGCTTATATCGATTATCATAGGTAATTAAAAGGTATTAACGGATTTATATGAAGCGATTTTCATGTTAATAGGGGGCTTTAAGAGGCGCCGGCAGGGTCGGGGCCAGAATCTGCGTCGAATATTGGGTGAATACCGGGCCGAGTAGGCAGAGGTCCAAATCCATTGGCCCCGTCCATTCGCTTGCCGGACCGGAGGCGTTCGTGGGGCCTGAGTGGGCCCGACATCCAGTCGAAGCGAATTGATGGGCGGGCCACCCAGAGGCTTCGGTGAGCCTAGTCCGTTAGACATCACTAATCACCATCATTAAAATTGATTAGCTTTTGATGGGCTGGTTCAACGTCATGGGTTAGGCCCAATGATCCATGAAATTCAATATATTTCACAAAACAATCCAAATACATATTGATAGCTACGGTCTACCGAGTATTAGCTAACCAAACATAATTTTAAGAAGAAAAAAGAAATACAGATTGGCTGCAGAAGAATTTTTCTTCCTTCTAGATACATGGATCATGGTCATTGTTGGACTACTGAATTTGAAGATTTGTTCTTCTAGATGTATTCTTTGAACATATTGACATTCATTTCTCACCGAAAATTAAATGTGGTGCATAGCTGCACTGTTGGAGCCTGGAAGGGACAGCTAACATTATGATAACCTGGGGAGATTTTGTAATAGTCATGCAATAATGAGTATACGACAAAATAAAACTGATCAGAAGAATTTTATTAAATGCGAAAACTATTGAATTGATTTTATTGATTAGGATTTATATTTGAGAAAAAATAATTGAGAAAATGTAAAGGAAGGTATGGAGGAAAAGGAGGAAAGATAAATTTCCTTATGAACTCTAACTAATTTCTCAACTACTTTTTCTTAATGACTAATTACACAAGAGAATCTATTTATACTAATCTAAGAACTAATCTAAGCCATTGGATCGTGATCCATGTCAACAATAGAGATCTAATTATAACAGTAGGATCGTATCATGATCCATGTCAAACAAACACATTTGTATTTCTTTCTTAATATATTCTTTCATAATCAATCGAAGTCTCAATCAAATGTACAACATTTTTTTGAAAAATATTATGCATAAATTGACATAAATGATGGAATTTGTTAAACTGACATATAAATAATAAAGTGTGAAACCATCACAGTAACGACCCTTGAGGTCATTGTCCTGAGATACCACAAAGGATTTAATGAGGAGTTAATCAAATGTCTGAAAGTGACACAAATATTATAGTATGGTCACAAAAAGTGACAAATATTGGACATTCGTCCCTCTTTTGGATGTTAAAAACAAGGAAAAATGTTTAATATTTATCCTAGTCAGGAATTAATACTATTTTCGAGGTCTAATAGGTAACAATACAACTTGATCTTATATAAGAGACCAAATTGACAATTGTTCTATATAATTGTATACATCTTTCAATGTAAACTAACAATATTCCATTTAAACTAACTAATTGATTTTTTCGCTTCAAAAGTAAGATAATTGTTTGTATTGTGAATAAAGATTTTATTATTTATGTACGCTCCGAATAATAAAATTTTTAGGGAAAATCCTCCTTGGTACAAAAAAAAAAAAATTATCAAGCAGTTGGGGGTTCGGCATTATCGATCCCAATCTTCTACTGCGATATCTTTGACGTCTGAGTATGGCTTGATTTGATATGGACTCGAGTTGGCTGGAGCTTGGGTCTTGAGTTGGATATGTCTCTGGGCGAGTGCAGGGCTGAGATTTGGTCTTTGACTCGAGATGTATGGATTCGAGCGGGGGGTGCTTGAGTGATGCTTGATAAGGTGGTTGTCTGGACTTGATCGTTGTCTTGGACTGGATTCGGCGAGATGTGGGGTGCGGATGGAGGGACTTGGACCTCTAACTGCTTGATTGGATAAGTAGGTAGGTAGAGTAGTGGGCCCAGCCTTTGACTTGGATAGGTGGAATTTGGTTTCGATGGTGACCGCTTAACAATAGATATGTCATATGATGGAACTTTGTGGCCTTATAGCTTAAAGTTGGTTCTACGCTTGACGGCGAAGTCTTACTTGACTTCACTTGTATCGATCTTTAGATGTAGAAGGCTTGACGGCGATCCTACTACTGCTTTGATTTGACTTGGGGGTTGAGTGGGGCGGCTCGAACTACCGTCGGCTAGATGGGAATAATCCGCTTTCTTCTCACAGTATGTTCGGGCTTATTTCGTGTAGGAGGTAGGGGAACTTGTGGGCAGTCACACTCTCTTTGATTTGAGATAGTATAGGGGCTTCGGTAGCGTGTTTCCTACAGCTTGTTGGGGATAGATAGCTCGCCTCTTGTAAGAGATTCCGGGTTGTCATACTCCTTGATGGTGTTAAGGCGCACATGAAGGAGGTATGGGGCAGCGGGTTGATCGCCGTGGATTTGATGTGGTGTAGGTCTTGTCAGTGTTTGTTACGTGTAGAGGGAGACTATTTATTTCTGGAGACTCCGGATTGTCCACGTTCACCCAATGGTTTTAGGCGTCTATCTCGGTGCTTGGTGTCACAGAATGCTTGTTGCTGAATCTCTAAGTCTGGAGGTCTTTTAGGTATCCCTTCTTGATCTTTTCTTGAACTTCTATAGGGTTTGCGCCAAACTTTTTTACCCAACTGACATATGATTATTTTTTTCAAAATATGGGGTATTTATAGGCTTTCGGACTGATTACGATTGGTTGGTTTGTTTGCGGTGGATCGTGATCTTGTAGTTGATTTTGAGGCATGATGCGGATGGAAGTCGAATATTTTTAAATGAGCATTAAAGAGAGCATGAAGTAGAGGCGCATATTATAGGGTTTAAGGTCGAGAATGAATTTATTATTACGACATTCTCTTCTTGCCGTTAATTTAGCGCGTCTTTCGAGCCACTTATTTTAGATTTAAAATTAGGTTTATTTAATGTAAAACCTAATTTTTATCACCAAAATTAATATTAGGTCGGCAGATGGAGCGCATTATTTTCTCAGGGCGATTTGTCAGGAAGCTCGAGTGAACCCTAATCAATACGCGTAACGTGTGATCAATTGAAAATTAATTTAATTAATAAATCCATAAAAATAAATTTTATTAATTAAAATTTCACTATCTACATTGTTTGTTGATAAAATTAAATTACAACAGAGGGACTATATCACATCATAATACTCCAACATATGATTATTAATAGTTTCGCAATTCACAAATTACAAGGTTCCTAAATCCATAATTATAATTTTTTGCGCCGGAAAATGAACGTCTACACATTGATCAGAACAAGTTCTCAATCAAAGACACTATGCTTGAAAGAAACCTCTCAAATGACTCAACAAATACTTTATGTGTAAGCCCACCAAAGGGAGAGGCAACAATTGTCCACTTGAATGTGCATCCATTATCACCACTAGGCAAAACTTGCATGGTTGCAATCAACTTATCAATTCCTCTATTATTTTCTTGAATTTCATATGTAACATATTTTTCGGTTCCACTTATTTTGAGCAACTCCTCTGCCACCCAGAAGACCACGGTGGAGTTGGGGTCCGATGGCGTCGGAGACTTTGTAAGACTGTAACGGTTCAACCCTGGTTGAACTTTGGTACCTTTGTCACAAAATGTAATATCTGTTGGGTAGATTTTGTAGAGGTTGCAATAATCTGCTAGGTATGGCCAAACTTGGTCAACTGTTGGACCATTTATTTTGGCACTTAAGTTTAGTTCCCAATCTTTGGTTGCCATAATTGTTTGGCAGCTTGTTAGAAGTAGGAGGAGGAAGATAGCTGCCATCTTTGAAAATTTTGAATTGGTGAGTGCTGAGTAGGTAGATATGATTTTGGAGAATATGATGATATGGTTTATATAGAGGGACACAACATGACAAGATTAGCTGTTTTACCAAGACTGGCGCGATAATCCGAACCTAATTAAATAAATAAACGATAAAATTCTATTTTTAATAATAAAAATATATTTTTCAAAATTTCGGAACTAAATATATGTAAACTTTATACATATTCAACCTAGTTAGGACCGGTTTAGAAATCGAGTGCCAAAATCACCCGGTATCCGAATTAAACTACTCAGTACTCCTTTTGTTGAAATATATGTATTATATATTATACATTGATTGGTCCAGGTACACCGGACTCGAATGGGTTCGGAAATTTTTGTTGAATCAGATTGGTTCTAATTTCGAACCGAATTTATGTGCGAATTTCTTGATCGAGTCTAGTTTCTGTTCTTGCTTTAGTTTCCCAAATGATGGAGAGGTTAATTCACTTGACTATATATGTATGCTTTGATTGTTTCCCACTTCACCACTTCTCGCATCATACATGATACTTTTATTATTTATTAAGATCATGATAAATATCATGTATTTGTTTATTAATTAATTTAAAAAATAAAATTAACATGTTATTAATGAAGTAGAGAATATCACATAAACTATAATAAAATGATGACTACACAACATTTTCGAATAAGTACAAATTTACTAGTAATTTGTGGATTAGAGTCCGAGTCCTCTTTGGTAAATAATGGGATAACATCTGCAACATCATGCCGACCGTGTCCGGATCGACGGCTATTTACTGATATAATAACCCACTAGTGTAGTGATTAACGGTGTTTGATTAGTAGTTGTTGACAATCAAATTGAATAAACAAATTAAAGCACCCTAAAAATGAAAATAAAGAACTAATAACCATATATAATGAGATTAGTACTTCCCGTCGTCAAAGCCGAGTTATATCAAATTGCTCGATTTGATTCAGGTTAATCGAGACTTGTCTTGTCTTTAGACTCAACGAGCTAATCGAGGCTCGACGAATGAGTCATTGAAATGATTATGGAAAAATAAGTTCGACAATATTTAAGAAACGAATATAGTAATAAATAACGATAATTCCAAACAATAAAACTTGAGGGTCATTTTATTTTAATTCTTGATTTCTCAAATTAAATTATTAGAATATCTTGGTAGCCGCCGTTTGACCAATCATGCCTTCAATAATTGAATATCTATCTACCAATCTGACTGAGTTTGACGACCCATGCAAGATCATTAAACGGAGTAACATTCATTCATCGTCAACGTCATGTTAATTTCATCCGTCAAAAATATGCAATTTACTTTAATTTGACTTGGTAATTGGTATATATGTATGGAGTATATTAATAACTATTGTAACTTGTAAGAAGACTCAACATTGAAGAATTTTATTAAATGCGTAGAGTTATTGAATTGATTTTATTGAATTTTAGTTATTGAATTGATTTTATCGACATTAGGATTTATATTTGTAAGAACAATTAAGAAAATGTAAAGGAGGAGAAGGAGGAAAAGGAGTAAGCAGGTTTCTTCACATGAACTATAACTAATTTCTCAACTACTTTGTCCTTATGACGAATTACACAAGAGAATCTATTTATACTAATCTAAGAACTAATCTAGACCATTGAATCGTAATCCACGTCAATAATGTATCTAACTCCAACCGTAGGATCGTGATCATGATCCATGCCAAACTAACACACTTTATTTCTTAGCTATTATTTCATTCCCTCAAGATGGAGCTTCAAACCCAAGGTTCATCTTGAACAACAAAAGTGAACATCCTTTATTTTCCCTGGGAACACCATTCTTTCGAGCCCTTCAATTTATTTTCCTCAATGGAATGCCATTCTTTCGAACACTTTAATTTTCCAAGCTTAACGCTTATTCTTTTCAAGCCCTTCATTTTACTTTTAGTCGAAGAGGAATGTCATTCTTTTTAGACCTCTTTTCTTTTCGACCTTCTTTTTTTTCAAAGCCTTTAGCTTCTTCTTTTTCCTTTGGGTGCAACAATGCCCTATTATTCTCCAATAATCTTTCTGGGACAGAATATCCAAACCCATCACTCTTCCTCTCCAAAAATGGACAACCATTTTGGGATTAAAAAAATTAATTTTCAGTACATCAATATTGGTCAACTACTTGACATTTCCATGCCTCCAGGATGCAACCACCATGCAAACGGCGGTGATGCTTCCAATCTCGCATCAATCTTTCAAAGAATAAAAAACTTTCTTGCCATGGAGCAAAATAAGGCGGTCCAAGAAAGGAAACCATTAAACTCCCTTCAACTTATTTACCTCTTGGATTTCTCGAAAGAAGCCCAATAAATCTAATAAAAATCAATAGCCCTTCAATTCTCGAGGAGCCGGATCGACAAGCTGGATAAGTCCCAACCGAAACCTTCAAGAATTCATTAATACCCACAAACCCAAATGATAAAAATCACAACTTTATTCACCTCAAATCACCAAAATTCATTTCTTCAATATATCACGCCCCAATCTGCATATAAATCTACTAAAAGAGAAATTACCGAATGTAATTGGACAATTGTTTTGAGATTTTGAATTGTCAAAATTTGACAATCATTATGGGCTTTGAACTGATATTTAAAAACTGACAAACAATTGGGACGTAAAAAAATTAAGTGTTCTCGGAAATGAAACGCTAACAATGAGAATCTGTGGATCGATCCAACCTAACGCCCGACAATACGTAAGAATATTTAAATGCAGTTTTATCGAATTGATTTTATTGATTAGGATTTATATTCTGTGGTAAGAACAATTTAAAAATGTAAAGGAATGTACGGAAGTGAAAAGCGAGGGAAGAGGTGCTTTTCATTATGAACTCTAACTAATTTATCAACTACTTTTTCTTAATGACTAATTACATAAGAGAATCTATTTATACTAATCTAAGAACTAATATATAAGTCATCGATCAATCCATGCTCAATAATAACATCTAATCTTAACCGTAGGATCGTATCATGATCCATGTCAAACTAACACGCTTGTGTTTATTTCTTAATATATTCTTCAAATATCGTTAGATATACATACGGAAGCATCCCATGAAATGAAGTTATAAGGATATTTGTTACTCTACGCCTTTATCAGACTAAAGTATATGAGAAAGCATAGTTTAAACTGGCATTGACGACGCTTTTAAAACAATTCATTTAAGAACTTAGATAACATTTCACGCCATCGTTGTATATAAGTTAATTAATTTGACGGCGAACGTCAAACGACCGTTTTTTTTTGTTTGTAAAGGCAAAAATGTCACTGCTTCCACACACCTTTAAGATTCCTCCGATATTTTTTGCTTCATTTTCTCGTTGTTGATTTCTGCATCTCGAACGGGTTGTTAAGCCGCTTGTGGTCAGCTGGGATTGGGACGTGGAAGTGGTCTGATTGTAAAGAGTGGAAGAGGGATTTATGGATTTGACAATACTGATGTTTGTAGTTCAAACCGGTTCAAGAGAACCACCAAAATTAAGTTGTCAAAATTTTAATTCTTTTTGGAAAAATACAAACTAAAAAAATAAATAAATTAAAAACCCTATTCTAAACCCAAACTCTGATATGTACCAGAGCAACGAAAGCAATATAATTTCATCTAATCATCTTTCACCTCGTAGTGCAAGTCAAACGGCTCCACTTCTTCGCCTTTAGTCCTTATCTTCAACTTCTTCAAATCCCGAGTCCTCAATTAACAAAGATTACTCCACACCGACAGCTGTGATGCTACGCCCGACGTCGACTGCATCTGAATATCAGAACCTCCCGGATCCTCCTCCCTTCTTTCAATCTTCAAGTAAGTAATTATAAATTACAATTGTAAATGTAAATGAAAATTACAATTACAATTAATTTATAAATTGTAATTGTAATTATTTTAAAATTACAATTGCTCTATTTTACAAATTATAATTGTAATTAATTTATAAATTAAAATTTTAATTATTTTACAATTACAATTAGTATAAAATTAAAATTACAATTATTTTACAATAAAGATTTGAAGTATAATACGATGGAAGTATTTAATGGAACTCTTATTTTAGTATTTTGTAGCCCGTGGAATTATATTGACTATACGAATTTGTTACTTTGTTACATAATGTGATGAAAAGATTTTATTTCTTCTCCGAAGAAAATATATAGCGCCTCGAGGCTCCAATTAATCAAGTTGAGTACAACCTACTTACTCAACAACAAGGCTGCTAGAGAATCGAAATGGATTCGCTTCTAAGGAAGCCAATCATGAGTTTCATCCAAATATGCAAAGAGCAATACGAGGAGAACATTTCTTATTAAAGGTTCACATCTAAATATGAAGATATATCCAACTATGATACGAGTGTAGGAAATTCAAACTTGAAACGGCATGCTCCTTTTTATTTGAATATGAATATAAATGAAAGCAATGATGACGCTCGTATTTTGTTTGCCATGCTATTCAAGTTAAAAGAAAGCGACCAAGCATTTATGTACGCGGTGATTCTTTTGTCAGTAAAAAGGAACGGATTTGGGTTAAATCATAGCAATGTATGGCTAAATAGACATGTTTGCTACTGTCAGTAAACTATGTATAACAAAATATATGAATTTCACAGGCTGCTAAATAAAGTATTTATACTTCTTAAGGAAATAAACGTAGATAGTAGATTCTGAGTATACAATTAAGTTAAAAATATCATTTTTAGCAGCTAGATTACTAATGCAGGGTGGACAAGCATTTCAGTGGTCAAGGATGAAAAGGACGCATTCTTCATATCGTGTCATTTTATTGAATATGCATGGTAGTCACAAGGAATAGCTTACGGTATAAAAAAATTTCGCGGGCGACTTCTCGACAAATCCAAAAGGAACTTTGTCAGGCTTCGCTTAGTTACATCCAAGACAGAAAGATATTGGCAATTTTGCTATTAGTCGATGAGTCCGCGATTAAGTAAAGAACAAACGATGCAGCGTTATGTTGATTCAATCGTTCTGGTTATTGAAGATTTATTTGAATTGTACATATAGATGCAAAGGTTGTGATCACTTAAACATCCACTCTTAGATCTCATGGACTTTCAAATTGAGTGTTTCAAATTATCCAATACGCCGCGGTACTACGGATACTTTTATGTTCATTGTTTTGCCCATCAACTTCACTTGGCACTTGTTGCTGCTGTGAGCTGTCACATGGATGTTAGTTCATTTTTTGGCTTGACTAATTAATTAAATAATATAATTAGTTCTAACAAAAGACAAGAGTTACTTGCATGCAATAACTTGTCAATTTAGCCGAACCTAATTAAGAAGGTTCGTTGAAACCGTAGAGGCTCAACTGCTAATCATCTCTCTTTCAAGGACCGTGAAACTCGCTGGGGGTCGCACTACAAGACTCTTACGAGTATTTCAAAATTGTTTTCTTACCTCAGACTTTCCGTGTTTCAACAAATTTTGGCAAGATGTAAGCTTGTAAAGCCAGGAGCAGTTTCCAAGACTTTGTTAACTTCTGAAATAAGCATACTTTTATTTCATTTTTATGTTGTCTTTTGATGGTCGATTTATTAGCTTTAACACATGATTTGAACATGGCTTTACAAAGATGTGACCAAGACTTGTTGAATGCCTTGAACCTTGTAAGAATTGCTGCCACGACTCAAAGGACGTTGATTACTTGACGAGACGCCTCATGCAAAAAAAGTTGTTGAAATATGTAAGAATCATGTCATTGAAGTTCCTGATATGAGTGGACCATAGTACATCTCACAAGTCTGGGACGAAAGCTACAACTTCTAATTTGCATCATTATAAGAATGATTGTTTCTTGAATATTTTAGGATGCAGTACGAAGGAACTTAATCGCAGGGTTGATGTAGAAAATAATCAACTTCTACATCAGGTGACACGCTAAGTACTTTTTCCAAATTTGTGACTTTTGATGACAAGTTGACGAGGATTTAAAGTTATAACTTAAATCGATTTATTGACGGTTAATCCTCTTCGCACAACCCAATTTACTAATTATACAGAGGATGCGGTATGATGTTAAAGAATCGAAAGGCTCTGGAGATCTTTGTAAACAACTCGAGGCTATCGGAAAGAATAATATGATTTATGGTGCTTTTCAAGTTTGTGAAATTTGCTTCTTATATCGCATTTAGCAACCGCGAAAGGCCGAGACAGTCTTTTTGCTGAAGTACGTGAAGCTTGACCCGAGAAACAAGATGACCAAATTGCTAACGATCGCTCAGAACTTTTGTGAAAAAGATTTTAGTATTGATCCTCGTGAAGTTTTAGAGCAATTTCAAAATTGGCACTGAAACATTAATAAGAAACTTATCGATATTCTATTATTAATTAATGGAAAAGTTCCTTTGAATCGTTAAAAAAATTATACGTATTATTTCGAACCACCACAACAAAGTTTCTGTAGATTCGCCACTGGGGACGAATGACTGGGATCTGGGGGAGAGGACCCATTTGGGGCGCGGAGGACGGGAATGCATTGATAAATGATTTTTGGGGAGTATGCTTAATGAACCGTATCTTCAAATGGACTAAAAGGGGTGTATGAGGACACAATGACTCAAAGTCCATTTAGTTGGTCATGACAATCACGACCTGAAATTTTAATAATTTCGAATCGTTTACTGCTCGCTTAATAATCGAAACTAAAGCCGCTCGTTTTACGTTAACCTTCGAAATTTAAATTATTTCAAATTAATAATCAATCGAGTTTAAATAATTTCGAACCGCTCGCCCGGTTCGCAAATATCGAAAATAAAGGTTCGGCTCATATGTTCCCGAACCTCCTGCCAGCTTTGAGCCGAAACTATTTCGGTATTTAATACTCCGACCGACCGAGCTTTTTGGTGCTCGCTTACAAACTATATAGAGAATGATACGGAGGTCTCTTTTTACTATCTGATATGATTGATATCATTCTTTAACACATAACTAACCACACCTACATATTTTGTATTAATGAATAAATGCTATTTTTAAATTAAAATTACCTTTTATACAACCATAGTCATGTTTTAATATATCAGTATCACTAATGTGAGTGTTTCTAATTAGTCTATATTAATGAATACACTATATATATATATATATATATATATATATATACTCCGTAGAAATGGTTAGTGTTTCTTAATATTAAGGAATTATGTCTTATATTGATAAATTAATACATTTAAGGCCGGGGCGAAGTTAATACCTTACAAATATCATGACCCATCTTCGAGGGTAAGCAGTGTGGAAACATTTTATATAATTTGTCGATTAAGATATTTTTGAGTGAGTTAACTTTTACAATTTGGGTTCATAGTGAAACCAATATATTTTTACTATTTAACAAATTTAAAAATTTATCATTAAAAAGTCATTAAACCTGTCACACTAACGACTCTCAGACCTACCGAGATATCATATTTAATTAATCGCGTGGATATGCTTGAATTGATGGGTGACTAGAATCCTCTATTTGTCCACTTTAATTCAAGGCTCAGCTTTTTTATTAATCAAGCTCACACTGCAGAAGGGATGGCTTGCAATATTTAGAAAACCTGGCATGGCCATAGTGAATGTGAACACATTCACATACAATTTAATACCTTGTTTTCGATGTTTTTGCTCTATATATATATGGTCATACGTGGATGTTTTTTAACAATTATTATCATTTATATGGTCATATGTGGATGTTTTTCTACCTTTTTTTTCAATTATCAATTATAAGTAGAAATTGACAAAGAATATTCGATTATTTAATAAGTTCTTTAAGATAATATTTTGGCCGGGTCCCGACTGAGATACGCTAAATTACAATTTTTTTTCGTTACTCTTTTCATTTTTTACGCACGGCCGTATGCGAAAGTGTGCTTTTTTTGTTCATTTTTCAATCTTTTTTCAGAATTATCAACTACAAGTAAACTCGATAAATTACTACTCAATGATTTAATAAACCTCTAAGATAATATTTTTGGCCAAATCTTAATTCTGATAGGATGCTAAATTAATATTTCGGCCCATTTTTTGTTCCTTTTTTATTTTTTTTACTCATGTCATACGCGATCAGATTTCTTTTTTCTGCCTTCTTCATTTTTTTCAATTATTAACTATAATAAAAAACTCTATAAACTAATACTGATTATTTAATAAATCCTCAAATATAATATTTTTGGCCCGTCCTGCCTCGATAAAGTTAATAATTCGCTCTTTTTTCTTACTTCGTTTCCATTTTTTTTTGCAATTTATGCACTATTTTTTATCAAATATAATATTTTTGGTCATATGTGGGTTTTTTTTTTTTTCCTTTTTTTCAATTATAAACTATGATAAAATTCTGGCAAATTAATACCGATTATTTAATAAACTCTAAAGATAATATTTTTGCGATGCTCCAACTCGGGAATATGGTGTTAAATTAATAATACGTTAAATTTATAAGATAATTCATATTTTCTTGATAATTTCTATGGAAATCGAATTACTGAACAATGAACAACTATTTCAAAACTAACGGGCTGATCAGAATCTTTTGATTTATATATATACAACCAAGTACTCCCAGATAAGCAATACCCCGCATTTCCTACTTCCTTCAATCGGGACCATGCCACGCCGCCCAAGACTATATAATTAATCTTAGTCTAGCTTGCCACGGATACTCATAACGACGGTATTCTAAGATTTAGCCCCTTAGAACTATAGCCGATTTTAAATTAAAAAAAAAAAAAAAAAACTATTTACAGTAGTGTCCCCTAATTTCATATATATAAAAGGTTTTAAGAAGATACCGAATTGAAATATACAAGAATTTAAGTATCTGCGCAAACACATTGAAGTAGTACAGTGTACTTTTTCTTCAAGTTGCATGATCATTGAATTTGATGCGAGAGGAGTTTCCTGATGGTCCATGATGTCGGAAAATAGTTGAAAGATGGATTCAAAATTTACAGTGGTATCCGAAATTACCACAACGAAAAACCGTATTTTTAAGTAGGAATAATGAATAAATCTAAATTAGATAAATAAAAAAGCCTAAGTAGGGACGGATTGGATAATATCAATAAAAAGAACAATTAAATATTTTGTAATAATCTTTAAAAGTGGACAGTGGTGTACTTATTAAAATATACTAAAATGATTAAGATGACTTTTAATCACCACTAAAATCGAGCCCCTAAAATATATGACTGTGTTCTCAATTTCTAAATTTAACGTGAACCTCGTATTTAATAAGAAGTTTCCGGGAAAATAGCCCGACCTATCAGCCATTAAATTCTAAGTGCTCGGTATCAAAATATCTAATTTTGGCTTCACATTAAATCATCCTGTGGGCCTCAAATTGAGTTCTCAAAAGCTCAAAGTTTTGGCATCTGTAAGCTTACGCGATCAAAATAAAGCGCCCAAAAGGTTCGACCAACTTAAAACGTGTTCGACCTGTAAAAGTTAATCCCGAACCTTCCTTTCTTTATAAAAAGAGGCGCCTCTATTTTAATTACTGCAACCAAGCAATTCTCAAATTTCTACAATCTCGCATCACGCCTCAAAATTCAACGACAAGATCAATGATCCACCCGGAATTAAACCACCAACGGTATTAGTGATTCTATGCCTGCAAAGCCCATGTAAAACCCTCATTTTCTAAATGTAGAGGAGGAATAAGATTCCTATTTAGAAAATACCGAAACACCGAGTAAAAACATGTAGAACATCTCCGAAATTCTCTAACTTAAATCTTTTAAACAACCAAGCAGTAAACACCATTTTGGGCGTGTTGGAAACATCTCCTGTGCAAATTCTAAAAATATAATTGAATTTTAAGATTACTCGCACAAACGCAAGAATCCTTCAAGCAAGAAAACTGGCACTGTATGATTCTCAGTTAACGCTCGAATATTCAAGTAATAAAGCCCAAATAGCACCTAATTATTCACAAATCGTGGGATGAACACCTAAAAATCTCGTGCCTGATTCATCAAGTTCCGATATGGGGGAATACACCGAATATTCGGGCCCCTATAACTAGAGTCCAAAGTAGAACACGCCGCTATGCCCCCTCGTCTGACGGGATCAACGCCATCAACAGTGTCGATACTAACCTTCATACCGATCATCACTACAAAAAAACAAGCTAATAAGGCCGCTAGTACATGCTAAGCCGCACATTGCTCACGCCTAAATCAAATCCAAGCTGGAGACCAAATCACTAAGCCTCACCTCTACAACAATACGCTCTAAGGCTATCAGAAAAGGCAAAGTCAGCATATCAGCTCAACAACTTGCTCACATCACTCCAATACGCCCATGCTTAGAGTCTTTATCCCAAATCAAGTCCCACCAAAGACAAGTAAAGATATCGCTTACCAAGGCCACTCGTGTTATATCCCTTAAGTTCCACCACAAAAGTAAGCTCCACATCAGAGTACACTACAGTGAAGTCCATCCAAAGCTAACATAGACCGAGATCAAGTTCAAGACCCAAGATCAAGTCCATTCAAATTAACACGGAATACGCAAGGCTCCCCCGGCCGACCATATCCAAGTCCACACCAGCCTCAAGTCCATCGCAAGACAGACACATATCCTGCCTCAGAATAGCTTCTATCCAAATTCAAATCAAATCAAGTCAAACCAAGTCAAGCTCAACCGTCGGCTCATACCAAGCTCCTATGAGCCACCAAGCCGCTGCAGCAAAGTTCCGCGACATCTCACAAATCATCGCAAACGCTGGGATCCATAGTTTGGACAATGATCCTCTTCTGATTTGATAGTGCTCGTACACCGAGGAATTTCTCCCACAAATGGGTTTTATTTGTACCCCTTAATAAATAATGAAAAAATTCTCTTGCATTACGCCTGCTGGCACGCCTAGCTGGGATCGTTAACTATCCTTTGTCACCGCTGACAACCGAAGTTTCCCAAAGAGACTATTCACCTCCAATGCATCAAAGGATACTACAGCGAGAAGCGGCCTACAACAAAGACAAATTAAGAAATACATGGACTACCGGGATGTCCCTAATCGACTCGTTTGAAGTCTCTCTTAGCTAACATATCGCTGTGAGCTCTTGGAAGTAGAACAAGTCACAACCGTAGAAGTAGCGCCTACCGCCAGCTAAGTAACCTTCAACACATAGCCGAGGTCTTCTCGACAAACAAAGCCGGAGAACTCAAGCAACCGGTGGATTCTACACCCAATACACCTACTAGATCCGCAATCGAAGTCCGGTCATTTATCTGGCCTCACTTCCTAGTACTAAAGAACGACAACCGTATTACCTCCCTGTGTTGTTGTACGGACGCACTAACGGAGACGGTAGAAAACTTGTCGCAAAGACGCAACATCAAGCATCTAATTTTATCAGCCACATCGTGAAGGATAGTGATCAAGAGTACAGAGGAAAGAGTAACCTAAGCCGGGTCTAAAGCAAACAGAGGTGCCTCAAGATCTAAACGTGGGGTACTTGGTGTTTCCCATTCATACTACACAAGACGGGATACAGACTGCCTCATCTATCCCTACACAAGGCCTCATGTTCGCTACATGGACCAATAAGAAATACAATAGAAACTCTTATAATTCCGGTAGATGAATGATTCCAGAGTTAACAAATTAAGTGATATACCTGGGGCAATAAAAGCTGCTAAGATCGAGTCACCTTCTATATACGCATAAAGCCTTACATCTCCTCTCGTGATGTAATTTCAAATTGAATGCTAAAAGGCTATCACCACCTAAGTTCCAACAATTGGCTGGAGCTGAACCCAAACAACATGTAGCCCACTTTGCAATTTCGCTTCTTTTCCATATGCAACCATTCGATAACCTCAAATCAACATCACCAATATCACAAACATCAAGGGCCCTTCCATCCGCAAGATGACTCTTCCTCAAATCTAACACCCAAGAGTCAATCGAACTCACCTCGCCATCAAAAAAGAGCATCTTTCAATATTTACCACATTGATCATCTCTTCTTTGCAACGCCCCATCGTGACCTTCTGCTGAAATCAACGAGAATTTATCTCTTTATTATGCACAACGTATCAATTCATTTACCTGGCTGGGTTAAACGCGATTATCGGAACTTAGTGTTCACCTTTTAGTAATTGTATACATGGCTCAGTTCTCACGATAATTTATGCAGCCATCACGCTAGATCTAATACTATTAATCGCTATAATAATAGTACCGTCACTATTATTATACAACTTTACTATTATTTCATTTCATGTCACACACATACAAAATGGGATATTCTAATTATATTTCATGCATGAAATTAAACGAGACTTCAGAGTATCGAGAAATGTATTCTAATATTTATATATTTGATAAATATATATCGATGAACACCGTTAAACTTGCAAGCTTAATCACTAAGTTAATCAAAATTGATTTAATAACTTGATAAGTTATTCGATAAATGACTGTTAGTATTTTAATTAACTTGTTAAGTTAATTAAAATAGAACAACTCACTGTGACTCATTATTTGATCGGGAAGCCATAACGTCTACCTAAGTTAACGAGTTAAACCACTCCCTTAACGAAGTTGCTTAACGAGCGAAATGCAAATGGTATTTAAAGGAAGAGACAAGGGTTTTTTCATTTCATGAAAACCTCGCTCTCCACTTTGAGAAAGCCGCCCCCCCTCCCTAAGAAATGGAAGAGATTTTCTCTTCCATTTTTTGTTCCTCACAACTCTAGCAAGTTCAAGTCTACGGATTCGATTCCCTCCGCTACAAGAACGAGGACATCGTTTGGTGTTGTAGGCAACGGAATGGTTTCTCCAGTGGCTTTCACGCCGGTGCATCTTCGAGGAGTCGTTCCATTGCCTTCCGCTAACGTAAGAAACTCTTTATTCATAATTGTAATTTATATGTTTTTAGATTAATATACAATAGCTTCGAGGATCCGGATGTATGAATTGGTGTTTAATCACAAATATAATTCATACTAGATTCTAACAAGGGCCCTTCGTAGCCTACTCAAGTTTCATGTATTTTATCTAATTCGTTGACATAAATAAGGCTAATTTGATTATCATGATTTTATGAAAAATCAACCCATTTTATATATATTTCACACGCCGAAATCATTTCAATGTATTGACTTTGATGATTTGATGTTTATTTAATTATTTCATGAATTGTGCGGATTAAAAATTCGATTAATTGCATTTTTAATTTAAGATAGAATCATTTTCGATTTTACAGAGAGGGTTAGAAATTTCTTGTGAAAATTACTAAATTAAATATGTCTATTCACCTACCCTTTGGAGTTCATCCCTAATTTTTTCCAGAAGTTTTTGAATTTTATGACTCCAAAATTCAAAGTGAATTTCTGATTGTTTTGGGGTTTAATCGAAAACTGTATGTTTTTGATAAAATTCCACTTGGACATGTTCAATGATATTGTTGATGTTCAAGTAAATCCAGAATTTTTGAATTTTTGTGAGCCTCCAAATCATTTTAGAAAAAGTTGTAAATTAATCAAAAACCGAACCTGAAACGAATTACCAAAAATCGGTCGCCGAACTCATGACAACCTCCGGCGCTGCCCGCGTCGGCATTGCATCAATGCCCGCCACCTGACGTAGCTCATCGCCGCATTTTACTGCACGGGCAGCGTGTCTATTGTGGATGGCCGAGGCCGGGCGTGTTTTGGTCATTGGGTTCGTCGTCTGCTTTTAGAAAAACCCTAAATGTATTTTATTTAATTTTTGGTTTTAAAATTTATTGGTAATTATTAATTTCGATTTTAAATTTTAAATCATAAATTTTGTAATTAAGATGATTTTGAATATATATCTTGGAATAGCATTAAATTTGATTTTATTTTTCTTTTCTTTCAAAATTATTTTCACACTGGATAATTTTTTGAAAATAATTTCACGATAACTTTTGAATTTTGGAGTTAATTACTTGTAAGTAATTATTCCATGATTTAAGAGGTTGGTAATTATTGTAATAATTATCATTAATCATGTGTCAATATATTTAAATTTAAAATTTAGATTAATTGATAATGAATCAGAATATAAATGGGTAATTAATTAGTCAATTATGTAACACATATATTTTTCATTTCATTTAATATATGTGACATTAAGTGCATTTATTTGTTTCAATGTTTTGCCCATATATATTGTTATGGAACGGAACGGAGTAAGACGATACTTAATCTAATGCTTAGTCTTCGCATCAGATTGCCAGAAATCTAATTCATGAGCTCATATTATATTATTTTATTTAATTTTCTTGTTTCTCCTACAAGCTCGCATGCCGCCTAAGTTGGGATTAGTGTATTTGAATTGTAATTTAAGACTTATACTGTGGAGATTCCGTACGTAAGCATGCTAAATCAATGCACAAACGTTAGGCTCAGACATGCTCAGTGGTCATATCATACGCCTATGAAAGTGCAAATCTCCAAATGGATTTAAACAGCCTGCTGACTCCAGCTACGCACTGTTAGAATCTAGTATGAATTTCATTTGTGATAAACACCAAATTCATACATCCCGGATCCTCAAAATGATATAAATTAATCTAAACAACATATAATGACTTATATGAATACGAGAGTACTTACAGAGATGCCAGCGGAAGTCTATCTCCAAATCTTTCACGGCCTCCTTTTGAATTTTGTTTGCTTTAGCACTTCAAATGTAGTGCCTCTAGTCGGCCGAGACACCGTGAGAGGCCATCTACACTTCAAGGCCATGAACAAAAAAGGATTTAGTTTAATATATTATTATTAAACCTAAAGCCCAACCGAATAAGCATTTGTTTTCTGTTCTCGTTAAATTCTAATTAAACGGTTAAGTAAAATCAAACACTAACAAGTTGTTAATAGTAATCAACAAGTTACTAACAAGCTCAATTCAACTATCGAATTAATTCAATTGACTAATTAATTAATTCAAAGTTCATCCCATTCATATTTTACATTATCAATGCAAAATCTGACTGAGAATATTCGCTGACAATCAACTCCCTCAATTCTTAGCAAATGTAGTTTAATTTCATACACGAAATATAATCTCAACGCCACCGTGATGTGTGTGACCTTTCTGTGCTCGGGGAGATAATAGCGAAGCTTGTATAATAATAATAATTGACCAATTACTATTATTATAACCATTAACGAAAAAGACCTAGCAACGCTCATAACCCCCTTAAATTATCATGAGAACTCCAAACTAGTAATACAATTAGTTATGAGGTCTCTCCATATATAAAAAAACCGCTCTATGTTAGCTTTCTAACGTTATAAGATCTACTAAACGGATTTCAGAACGCAAGTTATTACAAGCTAGCTTTTCTCTCGAGGAACTGAAATTTTGACGAACCAAAAATCATGCAATTCAAAAAAATATCATGTTATTCGACACACGTTGAAATTTCAAGGAATGTTCAAGCCATTTAAACAAGCATGTACAAGTGAAAGATGGCCAATCCCTACTAAAAGTTCAATTCGACATTGAGACTATTATGTTAAGCATGTACGATTGAAACTTATACTTAAAGCATATAGTTCAAGCCAAAAGGACTATCAAATAATCATCAAAGAATATGCTAAATTCTATAAAATCATAAAATAAATTAATAAGGAATCAAAGGTATTACCCTTTATGCAAAATTCCAAGAGTATCATCATCGAAAAGTATTTAAATTTTATAAAGTTTTACCCAACTTGAAAAGCTTGCAAAACATAAAGAAAAGACATTAATAATGATATATGATCACATAATGTTGCAGAGCAATAAAAAAATAAAAATAAAAGGGAAAAACTCTCATATTTACTCCCTCGGTATCAGACGCAAGCAAAGTGTTAAAGTGATTTAATGCTTCTCTTCCTCCCCTCATGCTATATGTCACTTCATGGGCCAATTGCCATAAAGACCATCAGTTTTTGTCTTGTTGGATGTTTCCGAGCCCTTATATTACAAGACAAAATAAAACGAATCCAAATGCAACATGTGCCTTTGCTCAAAATTCCCATAAATGCGGTGAGGACATTAAATTTTTCACATGCATTATTTGATGATTAAATAAAATGGACCCAAAATTGGTCCGAAAATCCAAAAAATGGGATTAAATTAAGATGATTAATTCTAAAATCCACATGATTAAGGTTAATCATATTAAAATATCCAACATGTATTAAATTCATGTTGAAAATTATAAATATTGATTCCATTAAAACTTAAAGCGGATCTGATCAATATAAACAAATCTGTAGTACTACTTCTCTAGAAAATTTAATTCTCTAATAGAATTGTGGTCTCATTTAAATTCATATCAATGCTAAACCCCAAATAAATTAATTCCTCTAGATCTTTCATCGATCAGAATTAAACGGGTCTTAACATGTAACTAAATCATATTACATTAAACCCGAAATTATTTAATTCTAATAAACGGAGAGTTAAACGAGTCTTAACATGTTATAAATCATGTTAACATTACACCTAAAATTATTTAATTCTCTAAATGAATCGGTGAGTTAAATGGTCTTAACATGTAATAAATCATGTTAACATTAAACCCAAAATTATTTAATTTTTCTAAATAAATGGAGTATTAAATTGTTTCAATATGTAATATATCATGTTAACATTAACTCGAATAATTTAATTCTCTAATAAATTGAGAATTAAACGGGATCCCAACCCAATTACATTAAATCCCATGATAGTTAAGTCTTCATTAAGTCAAATTGATCAATTGTTAATTAAGGATCGTGGACATAAAATATGGCACAATAAATCTCAAATGAAGTCAACATTCTATAATTCGTGAGCTTTGACCAAGGACTACGATCAAAGTGTATCACTGAAGTCCCTATAAATGTTGTCATCCTTCAAAAGTCCGCAAAAGACATGGAGACGATGATCAATTTTGGTTTTAAATGCACTGCAAAGAAGTTCAACAGTTAATCAACAGAGGGAGTGTTGATAATCGTGATCGAGATTTAGAGAATAAATTTCATCAATAAACGATCTAATCTACATCCAATAAGCTCTAATAAAGAGACTTTACAAGCGCTTATAAAGCGAAACACACGCCGGAAGAAAAACCTCTTTAAATACCAAATACGTATAACATTCATTGAAATCATAGAAGTCGAACCCGACAATCACTACATAAAAATTCGATTCGAGGGGGAATTGTAGACAAGAAAATTTATTTAAAAATACCAAAATGATTAAGACTTAATCAAATTACTTCTAAACTAAGCCACTAAATGTTTATGTGATTCTCGACGAACCCTAAATTTAACGTAAAACCCTCTTACTTAACAAGTATTCCCCTTTAAATTGCCTCAAATTAATTAAAGTTTTTAAAATTGTGCGCTTTTTATATTAATTATCAATAATTTTAAACTTAAAAAGACGCATTCCCTAAATTTCACGGATTTTTAATAATAATCGATGTGAAAAACCGAAATAAAATTTATTTTCTACGCTTCAAACGACTATCCAATTAAAATAATATGAATTAGACAATGTTTAGAAGTGAAAAGTTAAAGGCGGCGCAAATACCGTGTTCTCCAAAACTCGGCCGAAATTAATATTATTTTAATATTATTTTACCTACCATATTTTCAATTTCAAAATTTATTTGCTACATCGTGATCCACTAAAACTGCTCAACCACCAAGCAAGCATTCACCGGAGTTTTGAAATCAATTGCATCGATTCCTTTATTACGCCTGCTGGCTAATCGCGTATCAATTAATTTACCGGCTTAAGTAACGCGACATCTGAATCCAGTGTCTGAATGGCACTTCATTAGTGCGGGTTCTCATGATAATTTTAAGCGTTACGCGAGCGATTTCTAGATCTTTACTATTAATCGCTATAATAATAACAATTGGTCAATTATTATTATACAACATACTATTATCCGAGCCTGTAAGGTCATACACATACAACGATATGCCCGAATAATATTCTCATGAATGAAATTAAACGAGACTTGTATATTGAGAAATGTATTTCTCAATATTTATATTTGTAAAATATATATGTTGATGAACATCAATTGGTTAAACTTGTAAGTTTAATCAATTAAGCAATTGAAATCGATGAATAACTTGATAAGTTATTCGAAGTGACTCGTTAGTATTTTAATTGACTTGTTAAGTTAATTAAAATATCTCACTAGTAACTCATTATTTAATTGAGGCTCATAACGCTCTAATTAAGTTAACGAAGTTAAACCGATTTCTTAATCCAGTCATTAACGAAGTAATTGGGACTTGCATTTAAGAGGGATTAGGTTTTTTCACACATGTAATCACAAAAACCTCCACCTCCTCTCAAAAGTGCCGCTTCTTTGAGAATTCCAAGAGTTTTTCTTCCACCTCACTTCCATCTTCTAAACTCAGCAAGCTCTCAAGATTTCTGCCTCGCTTCTTGTGCGCGTGCAATCTGTAGGACATCATTTCGTGCGTCGAACAAGCATCGAGAGGATTTTAGCGGGCTTTCACGCGAGGCATGGGATTGTCTATTCGCTGGGCCCGTCAAACGTAAGGATTCTCGTATTCATACATTTATTCTATGGTTTACTACCTGTATCATTTTGAGATATCTGACGTATGAATTTGGTGTTTATCACAATTGAAATTCATACTAGATTCTAACACCTGAGTCCTATATAAACTCTCGCCTCAAATTTCGAAAATAAACAACAATTCATACCTAAAAACACCTAAGAAAATACAGTGATCTACCTCTAAAATTTCTAAATTAAATATTTTAAACCACCATAGAACACCACTTTGGTGGCTGGTAAATACCTCCTGACAAATTCAAAAATAGGAGTTTTCCAAGGTGGAATTAGTTCATTACACAAACGCTAGCATTCTTCAACTTAAGCAAAATCACGAGAATCGATACAAATTTCAAGAATGCTTCGAATATTCGTGAATAAGCCAAAACACCTCGACATTCATAAATCTGCATTTAACACCGAAAATCTCGTGTTTTGATTCATCAAGTTTCAAATATAAATACACCGAACATTCAAATTCCTATAAATGTGGATTCCGTGATCGGAAACACGCTGCTAAGTCCCCTGCCTAAGTGATCGGTATCATCATCAAAGTGTCGACAAATTCACCCTCTCATACTGATCATCACTTATAGCAACAAGTCATAAGGCCACCGTGAGTGTCTGGTCAGTACATTGTTTCACACAGCCTTAAATCAAATCTAAGTCAAATCTGCTTCTGTAAGGTATACTGCTTGAAAATTTTAAATCAAATCCAAATGAGGCCAAATCTCACCAGTTCTCATTCACAACACGCGCCGCTAAGCAAATTGTAGCGAGGCATACATTGCTTCAACAACTTGCTTGCTATCACTCCATATAGCTTACAAGCTCGGAGTTCTATCCCAAATCAAATCCCATCGTTATCTAGTACCATATCAGCGTACAAAAAGACAAAAGAAGATATCAAGCTACTAAGTCTCACTCTGCTATATCCCTTAAGCCCCACCACACAAAAGCGCGGCCTCATTATCAGCAATACATTTCCAGTAAGTCCATCCAAATTGACATAAAGCCGGAGATCAAGTCCCTGCTAATTCCAAGATCACGCCCATACAATCAACACTTTTAAAATACTGCTAGTGCTCATCTAAGTCGACCATATCTAAGTCCGCACTTCAGCCTCAAGTCCATCAAGACTAGGACACATATCCAGTTCATAGAGCTTCTATCCCTAATCCAACTCAAATCAAGCTCAAGTCGAGCTCAAATCAAGCCGAGCTCATACCAAGCTCCTATCAAGATCAAGTCAAAGTCAAAGATCTCACAAATCAACAAACGCTTAGCTAGTGGATCCATATTAACAATGATCCTCTTGAATTTTAATAATAAAACCTTGACACTGAGAATTTTCCACTACAATAAATTTTATTTTGCACCCCTTTAAATAAATAATAAAAATCTTTCTTTTTGCATTGTTAATAATTTCATTTGAAAATAACATTGTTCAATTATTAAATTTGCTAAGTAATTTGATAGAGTTCAATTATAAAATAATATATAATGTATACTATTGAAAATAATATTGATCTATCAAATATTTTTTTCACTGTACAAACATATATAATTTCAGGTGAAAAGACATATTAAAATAAGTATGATAGCTATAACGGTAATTTAGCAAGTCAAACATTATTGTCTAAGACTCTAAGGATTCAATATAGTGATGAAAAATTTCTGGACCTACAAATTTATGATAAAACACAAGGACTCAGAGAACATTCAGCCTTTCTTATTATCAATCTATATATGTTATGATCAAATAAATCAATTTTTAAGATGTACATTTTTTTTGTCGATAGAAAATGGAAAATTACATCAAACTGTGTGGAGATTCTAGTAGGCCAATTCTTGCCTCATAATCTATGTTATACATACACTTTACTACTTCGGAGATAATTCATTTCATCCAAGTCTAACATGATCCATGTCAAACTAACAATTCAGATTCCAAAATTATTGCAAATTGTACATTCACAGGCTAAACGATATTGATCACTAAATAACACTTAATCAGTCAACCTTCTCCTTACCAAAATTAATGTTAGATGATGAGCATTTCCATTCTTGAAATCATGGTATATATGTAATGTATCCGTTCACACAAACTTGCTCTTCATAGAAACATCTATGAAGGAAATTAAATAATAATCTAATGCCAAATAAAAATAATGAATCATTTATTTCGTTATTTGTAACTGGTATCACATCAAAGTACAAGAAACAATTCTCATGGTTCTTATTAAGCCATTTCACAAATAAAACACAAATAAGCAAGAATTCAAATTAAAACAACCCATAATAATCAAGAGTCTATACATATATATTGATGATCAGACATTCAGACGAACAAGTTCTGGACCAAACTTGATATGCCTGAAAAAGTCCCTTGAAGTGCAGTAACAAATTCTGGGTATGTTTGGTTACCAACAGGAGCACCAACAAGTGTCCACTGAAAAAATGAGTTTCCTTTTTTACCAGGCAAAGCTTGCATGGTTCCCCTCAAAAAAGTTACTCCTATATTATTCTGACGAAATTCATATGTAAGAAATCTTTTTTTTGCATTAACCTCTATCAATATTTCCCTCGTGTAGAACACGAAGGTCGAGTTAGGTTGGGTACCAGGAACCTTTCCCGTGCTGAACCGGATCTGACCCGGTTTGCCCTCGGGCCCTTCGGTGCAGAAGGAGTTATCACTAGGGAAGATTAAGTAAAGGGTACAATAATCTTGTATGTAAGGCCACACTTGGTCAGCAGTTGCACCATTTATGTTTGCAATAAAATTTGCTCTGTAATTTCGAGTTGCTGAAATGGTATGGCTGCTTGCTAGAAGAAGGACGAGGAGGAATATGGGTGCCATATTTGTAAGAATGTTTTTTGATGTTTTTGGCTTATGGATTAACAAGGGTTATATAGAGGACATACAATGGAGGGGCTTCGTTATTCAATTCACTTATTTCTAACCATGGTTTTCATAATTTTATTTTGATGTTCAAAGAAATAAGATAATTGACTAAGAATTTTGATTTGATCTACTTCCGGAAATAGTACAATTAATTAAAATCATTTACGATTTGGTACATGTAACTGGTATTAGTGCGCAGCGGCCTGTTCTGAATTCAAAGATAAACTTGGCTCCTAAATAATTTTAACTACTTTTATTCTAATTTGATATTTTAGAGAATTATTGGACATAAGTAAAAAAAGAATTTTTTACTACAATTCCACTAAACCTAAGTTGTTTTATAGACAACTAAATATTATTTTTTAGATGTGAGAGACCTTCAAGTTACTCCACCCCACCCCCCATTATCGGGGTGCTTGATTTCAAATTTGTTTTGGTTTGATGTCTCTTCTAAATCCGGCTGACCGGGTAAATCCTTATGAAATTACCAATAGTGCAAGTTCTGAGTCATTACCATAGAATTAAATACTTGTGATGGGGGTGGAGCCGTGGTGGTAATTGAGCCGATAGTAAACAGGCGGTGTGTTTCGGTCATCGAGGTAACTCATAATTTTAAAGATTAGTAAATCAAATAATGTAAATGACTATTTTATTCCAGTATTTAAAATTTTTCTCAACACTAACATTAAAATCATATTAGTACTATATTTAAAAAATAATATTTGATGTCTATATAACAACTCAGTTTAGAGGGGATCGTAGTAAAATAATTTTTACTTATGTCCACACTCCTCTAAAATACCAAATTAGTCCCAAAAGTAGTTCTAAAATCATGTTTGTGATTGATTTGATCCTTGACCAAATATTAATTTTAATTACTCACAAGAACGGATTATAAATCTGTCACTTATTTTAATTAAATCACAAATCTAATTCTGCACCACAATGGCACTCATTTCAACAATTAACTCTACTACTTTATAATGAGTATTATAATTAGTACTAATTTTTTGGAAGAATTTGCTTAAATCATTATGAAAATTACAAGAGTGCATAATTATATCTATCTTCATATGATAATCGAGAATAAATTATATTTTTCAGTCAAGATAACTATATACGACTTAGTCATTGTCTCCTACGGAGTATTATAATTAGCACGCAAGGTCTCATTTTTGAACAATTCTAGATTGGAATTATTATGGGAAAATTTCAAGAGTGCATAATTATATATATCTTCATATGATAATCGAGTACAAATTATACTTTTCAGTCAAGATAACTATATACGACTTACATTGTCTCCTCCGGGGGTTTATTTTATTAGAACATATTCAGCTGGCTATTGAAGATTATAATAGAATGACATGTTGTCCTCATTAAAAATATTAATAATACAAGGCTAATTGCATGGAGGAATAATTATTGATTGCATTACTTATCATGCGCACGTCTTTATTTTTTTCTCATCAATTTGATTACAGAATTATTTGTCCTTTTTCCTCCTTAATGGCAGTGTAACAAGGTCGTCTCTAATAATGACATCAAATTTGTTGCAGTTTTGTTCTGTTCCCAAATTAAGGAGTCGTCAAACTGGGACGGGGAATTGCGATTATTTGGGAATATTTGGGGGGCAAATATAACATTTTCAAAAAAAAAAAACAAAATGGGACAAAACAAGAAAGAATCACATGGGCCGTCCTCTTATTTTAGGTTGAAGAAACATCGATGGCTTTATGAATTCGCCGCTGCTGCTTTCAACTAAAGAAACGGAGAATGTATGGCATCTTCGAATTGAATTAACGTAGTAATTTGATGTTCCTTGAACTTTGAACTCACAGAATAATCAGAGTAATTTAGATCATTGATCGATTGTTGTAATTTATACTCCGTATAACACTGCTATACTCCTTCCACCCAAAGATATTTTTCGCTTTTTTCGCTCCTCAATTTTAACTATTACCAATAACTAATTAATTACATAACAAATTATAAAATTTGTTTTTATGAAAATATATTTAAAATATCAAATTTATCAATATCAATTTTATATTTTGTAACCAAAGATGCTAAATACATAAGAATTGATTGCTAAACGGGAATAAAACCAAAAAGATCCTATAATATAAATTGATAGTATTTCAAAAAGTGTATCATCGGGCAACATGTAAATAAAATATATGAGAAGATCCGAATTCTTTGGCATCAATTTACTAGTATAAATTCTAAAGCTTATGCCACTGTTGGTTTCTTAATGAAACCTTTAAAATCAAGAGATCAAAATCCATGTGCCTGCAGACAGTCCGTCTCAAAAATAAATCTTCTTTATTTTTATTAAAATTAATATTTATAATCTCTAAAAAAGTTCAATAATAAAACAATAAATTAGTCCTAAAAATAGGTTCTAGCTAGACATATTTCATCATTTGAGTTTAACGAATCCGATCAACTTGATATCGGTTAAACAACAACAAACAAGACATTATTTTGGATTAAATTAATGGAATGCATCAATAATTAATTAATTTTAATATATATCTCATTAATTTGTTGAAAACGTATTAGTATAACGGCGGAGATGGAACACTAAATTAGGTACGGTTTAGTGCAAGACCTGATCCGAGTTATTTCTCTCTTCCTGTTTTAATTTAAAGGTATACCACACTAAATACTCCCTAAGCACTCTCAAATAAATTTCATCGGCGATGCCAATCGCGACGCATTCCTCAACTCTGCTAAGTGGACGATACTACTTTTTAAAACCATTTCAATACGAATTCTACCACTTCATACTTTAATCCACACCGCAGATGTAAGTTATAAATTGTAGCCGCTTAACATTTAACATTCTCGCTCCTTTACTAATAGCCTATATACCTGTACGCCTCTACGCTTTAATTTGGGACGATAGGGGTGTATGTTGCCGTGTATTTTACATATATAATAGCTATACGTACTTGTGCGTTGATTATTTTTTTTTTATGTTATCAGCATTATCTGCAAGATCTCCCAGTGACATACAGTACATTGCATTATTTGTTACCAATAAGGCAATAAGTAGCATTTATTTCAATTTATATTCACAGTTGATTTTTTCCCCAAAAACAATTTATATGGGACGATGACAAAAGAATGTGTTACACATAGGATTTTTATTTTTTAATATGAAAGTATTTGTTTAATTTATTTCCAGGCATTATACCTTATTTCCAAATTAAATCAACTTACATGGGTTCACACAAACCATGTTCTTCATGAGAATCATACATCATATGGTAATAATCTACTGAGAGAAAAATAATGCAACATTTAATTCTTTATTATTATAAATAAAACTGATATCACATCAAAGTACAACAATAATAAATGGTTACAAATAAAATACAAATAAGAAAGAATTACAAATGTCCATCATTAATTGAAGCCTCAACATTATTGATCATCAAAACAAGTTCTGGATCAAACCCACAATGCCTGAAACAACCCCTTCAAGTCCTTGAACAAATTGTTCATATGTTTGTCCTAGAACAGGAGCCCTAACAACTGTCCACTTGAATGTGCTTCCATTTTTCGCAGGCAAAACTTGCATGGTTGCCCTTAAAAAAGTTACCCCTATATTATTCTCACGAAATTCATATGTAAGAAATCGTTTTTTCGCGTCAACCTTTATCAATATCTCCCTCGTGTAGAATATGAAGGTGGAGTTAGGTTGGGTACCCGGAATCTTCCCCGTGCTGAACCGGATCTGACCCGGTTTTCCATCGGTCCCTTCGGTGCAGAAGGAGTTATCACTAGGGAAGATTAAGTAAAGGTTACAATAATCTCTTATGTAAGGCCAAACTTGGTCGGCTGTTGTACCATTTATTTGTCCAGTTACAATTGCTTTCTGATTTTGAGTTGCTAAAATGGTATGGCAGCTTGCTAGAAGTAGAAGGAATAAAATTGCTGCCATATTGGGAAAAATTATTGAATTGTTGATAAATGATTTTGAAGAATGGTTTTTTGGTGTTTTTGGCTTATGGATTGAGATGATTTATACAGACCATAGAGGACATACAATAATAATGGAGGATTGGAGGGGTTACGTTATTCACTTAATTGACCAAGTTATTCATAATGTTGTTGATTTTCATAGAAATATGCATGTTCGATGACTTATTATTTTATTTATTCTTCATCATATTGTAGTCAGACTATCTAGGTCTAAATTTTGAACAATTCTAACTTGGAATTATGGGAAAACTCAAGAGTAATAATTAATAATGTTCATGTGATCAGTACGAATTACGTTTTTCTTTTCTTTCAGTCAAGATAAGCTATTCAGACGACTTTGTCATCGTTTCCATCGCGGGGGTTTATGTTATTACAACATGCTCAGCTGGCTGCTGAATATAACAATAATACTCCTTAATAAAATAACATGTTTTCCCTTATCCCCTCCTACTCATCATTATAATAAAAATTATTACTAATAAAAAGTATGATTGTTCGCTCATATATATTTCTATAACGTCACCATTCGATCACATTAATGCTTAATATATTTGAAAAAGCTTAACTTTTCAAGAACAAATGTCATTCCACCAAATAATCAAATACCAAATACAATAAAGTAAAGTGACAAGAATGTAAACACTAGTGATTGCTTCGCCTAGCCGACGAATGTCACCTACGTTCAAAATGAATTCTGTAGAGAAACTTCCACTATTCTTGAAGTTATTACAAGTAGGGTCTTACACAAACGCTCCACGTTCCACGTTGCCCTAACTAACCTTCAACTTTAGTTTCTAAGACTAGGATCCACCTATCTATGTAACTCCCTTGTCGACACTATCCCAGTACTCGACGTAATACAATCTCAAAGAAAAAACACTGACGATCACAACAACGCGGCTGTAACAACCCACATTTGGGGCTGGGAAGAAGATTAATGCTTCTAACACAATCGTCTACACCACACACGGCAGTATACTCTTCAATACAACGCTCTCAGATAATAAAATACGAAGCTCTCGCTACCTTCATTCTTCAACTCAACGGTCTTAAATAACAGAGGTCATGTGTGGTTTCGCCTTCATTTACGGCAAGAATTTCGATTAAATCCACCGCCTCCATAAAGAGATACTTGTTCCTTCTATAACTTCAACACTTGCCTTAATAAACAAACTCGATCGCCGCACATCTTCGGCATCTCTAAACATTAACACAAATCTCGAGCTCAAAGAAATCTCAACCCCGATATCACAAATGGCATATCCCAAAAAAACCCCGCCAATCAAGTTACACTCGCGCAGATATTCCGATCTAACGGTCAGCCAACGGGTCATGACAACATGAAACTCAAGCCAACTATCTACGCATCATCAAACTCCCCATTCGCGATTTCAAGACACCCCCAATACCTTCGGCCTTTCAGAGGTAAAAGACACAAGTGTTAAAAACAGCCAAGCAAACACAAAAACACATATCAAACCAATCAGTCAAGCTAGCATCACAACATAGTCAAATACGTAAAACAATGTAAAAACAAATAGTCCGAACTAAAAATAAGTGGGCTACCAACTACGCCTACCTCCTATTCGCATGTAAACAGCCCAAGATAGATTATACTAGAGACCGGTAAGTCTCATCGACCAACACAGTGGGTGTTTCCAAAGACTACCAAGATTCTCGTAGTGTCTCCTAATACTGAGGGACAAAGCAGCCTGCAAGGCTCAATTTTAGTCAAGCTCAACAATTCTAAGTTTCTTTTGTTGTATAATGGGCCTGCAGTTTCTTCATCCTCATGTGCTTTATCAACAAAGCAAAGAACCTCCCTCAGTTTAGCACTAGATTTTTCAACTCTTTCATCGCCACATTCACCACTCTCAAGCGAGAATTCAATTCTATCAGCTGACGGTGATATTCATATCTTCTCCTCGGTCCATCTTTCAAATTTTCAGCATTTCGTAATGGGCAATCAATAAATACATTCGTGCTGGGGAAAGCTTGACTGGCTTCAATTTTGCACTTAGCATGATCGACTATTCCGATCAACATGATCCTTCCAAAATTTATTTCTTGACCACCTTATCACATACACGACTCTCCCCACAGCCTTCACTCACATTAGTATTATTTGAGGTAGAATAAGACGGTAATACGATCTTATGAATGATAAAGATACCCCAGATCGGCAGATTTAGTGCTTCAGAGCTGACCTTTGTTTGGCCATCCACTATCACTCCACTCATATGTCCGGGATTTATATCATTTAACTTCAGAAAGTCGATCCAAATAACCCGCCTATCAGAACATCATAACGCTTGTTGATCACTGGGATCGAAGCTGACCAAAGATACACCCCACCTTTTACTTGTAAAAACATAAAGGCTGGCTGATCAACAATTTCTTCTGATGATTGTAAATAAATCCCTCACAAATACTTCGCCACGAGACCAATGCCTGAGAAATAACAAAGATCCCCGGCCTCCTGATAATGTCTCATGTATGCTGATTGCCTTTGTAAATTAAAGAGCTTCCTCTTTCTCGGAGAATCTTCCTAGCACAACAATTTATCCGCCTCATTTTCTCGTAATTAAACATTATTCCTCAAAGGATACTCACTAATCTCCTCTTTGGCAATTCTTTTCTCAAGTTGTTTATTCTATTTCGATCATCATTCAACTTCATTTTCCCTTTGATTTTCTTCTAACAAGTGTACGTGATCCTCTTCCTTTAATCATCTTACATCATCCACTGAACTTTGTCTTTAGCTTTTTCCCCGTAGGTTCGTAAATGTTGATCCCTTTCTTCTTGCATATCAATAATTTCTATTCCCTGAATGTGCCTTCTGTCTCTTCTTCTCCTCTCTACTTCTCTTTTACAGATTCTCATTCCTCCAAATCTATTTTGATCATCGATTTTGCTCTCGCTCTTCTCTTTCAATCCCCTAGCCTTCTCGCTTGGTTTTAATAGCAAAGAAAGACTGCCTTGGCCCTCCTCCGACTAAGCAGCTTACATAAACAACTACTATATCATCATCCTCCAAGTCTTTCAGAGGACTCATCATCATTCACGGTTGTTTTCATACCGAGGAACATATCTCGACGGGAGGTTTTTGTTTCCTTAATGCTCTTTTAATCCTACCTCCTAATTTTTCCTTTTCCCAAATTAGTCAAGATTTCACATAAAGAAGTCCGCCGAGCCGATTTCCAAAGATCTGATATAACGGAGTGTCCTTGACACTTGGTCCCTAGCCTCTACATCTGAGAATCATACACTTATCATCTCCGGCTTTAATCGATTCTCCAGAATTTCAAAGATTATTAATTTTAGGATCAAGTAGAGGACAATTTAGGTTCTTGTTTTCACTCAGAGAGGGGCACTTTCTATTTCGACACGCATCAGCTCACGAAGTCTCCTACTCAATGCATTGTCCTTCCAAGGCAAACCCAAATTTTCGTGCTGAATTTTGTCCTTCCGATTGTCAGTTGTCATCGTTTATAGTGGAATGCTCCTTTCATTTTTGCTAATTCAGGAATGTAACTTGCTCCTCCTATTAATTTCCTCCTTTGTTCCGCCATCTTCAAGTAAAAGAAAGTTTTTGAATTGGTAGGTTTTGTAGATTTCGATTTTTAAAGGCGAAGTTCGAGTGTTCATGAGAGTGAATTACTGGATGAAGAGTCATGGGAGCGTGTGAGAAGAAACTGTTGTACCATGTTCTTCAATAAAGCCGCAAGCAATAAATCTCGATTAACTCACTCCCCAAAACATAACCGCTGAGCCTGCATCCGACTATTATAACACTTGGCCTTCAATGAAAGGTTATAAATGCATTTATAACAAGTATTTGTTCATAACACACAAGCCTGGGCGCGGCTCTAGGTACCTCGAATCGATCTATATACAAACCTTCGTAAAAATAATTATCGAATCAAGCCACAAGCATTCAAATATGTTCCCAAATGGAATACTGTTTTCAACTAGCTCCCTTTATGAAGCCGATGCCTTATATCGACGTGCTTCTGGCTCACAAGCAAGCACAACTGATTCTTTGGAAATACTTATGGCACTCCATGCTATCACAAAGAGAGTGCGTCATAACACCCTCGGATTTACACCGATCTCAATCATCCGCCATCTATATTAAAGTCGAGTACATCCACTCCCCGCCGCAATATACTTTCGTCACCGGATGTAGATACAGTAGTTACAAGCTGACCGAACCATGGCACCAAATTATTTCCAAGAAAGAAACATCCCTCCTCAAGTGCTTTTTTCTATCCTCAAAGATTTCGGCCTAAAATAAGATCACAAGACTTACAAGAGAATCATATGGTCAAACGTATACAATAACCCATGGTCAGAAGTACTCATTATTACTTAATAATCCTCTCACAAAGATTCAAATGGCTTTTAGGCGTGCTGGCTCAAACCTCGCACATACTCCAACCGAGCGCCAAGAATGTCAGTCTACCACCATAAGAAGTATAGACTTCCAATCATACTTCTATAGTTGCTAATGCCAACTTCATTTCCATTCTCATCCTTGCAATTCTACGAAATGCCATAGTGTTCTCTCTTTGGCTTATCATTCTCAAGACTAAATTTAAATAATATTTTACATATTTGACGGGGAGATTTAATATGCTATCTCATCCTAATTAACTGGATTCCCAAGGAAAATTTTCAATTCCTCCTACCATGCCTATCTCAAATTCAAATTCTCCATCCGTCGAATGAACCTGTTTACCGCCTATTGACACTCCACCAAAAACAATGTCATCTACATAGATCCGCTACCATCACCGATTTTTCTCCCTTTTTATGAATAAGGCATTCATCAACTCCTCCTCAGATAGCCATTCTCGAAAGTAGAGACGCTAGCCTTTCATACCATGCTCTAGAGCTTGCTTTAGCCCATGTAGTGCCTTCTCTGAGTTGTAGACTTGATCTCCTTGGATGTATGCCTGTTGTTCTACATACACTTCTTCTGGGCCGCATTTACGCTACTTGTAGCGTCAAGCTGACATCCATTTGATATAATTTGGAATTTTAGAAGACATGTTAGTGCAAGTAATAATCTGATGGCCTCCATTCTTAGCAATCGGGAGTAAATGCTTCTTCAAAATCACTCAACTCGAAATTTATACTAACTGGCTTTATTTCTCTTTACAACATTCCCATTTTCACCCGATTTATTTAAGATCCATTTTGTTCCTATAACAGGACTTTTGGCCTTGGCACCACCCTAAACTCATTTCTCTAAAATTGTACCAGCTTCTTGCATGGTATCGATCCACTTTCACCCTAAGATAAATTTCACATCTTTGGTTCGATTTTTGATAAGAAGAAGCAACCACCCATTTTTTGTAATCAACTCTCTCTTTTGTCTTGTGATGATCCCACTCGCTTCACCTATTATGTTACCGACGGGATGAGTCTTCAATGCGTAACCGGTTCAATCAAGTCATTGGGCTCACTGGGGCCGAGTTTTCATTTTTGACCAACCCGTTGTTCCCATCGCAGCTGCGGATGTTGGATTGATCAAGGCTCGCCTCTCTTCATCCTCCTCTTCTGATGTCTAACTTTGATTGATGACTTTCGGCATTTATCACCTACGGAGGCCATAATCTTGCCTAATCACTCTTTAACGCCTATTTCCGAGTATCCAAGAAATATTCCTTCATCTCCTTTGACATCGAATTTTTGCCTTTGTTCTCGATCGACAAGAATGTAACAAACACTACCAAAGATATGAAAATATTGAACACTGGGCCTTCTCCCCCTCCATATTTCATATGTTGTATTGTTTGTGCCTCAGCACTTTAATATAGTACGCAGATTGCCACTCTCCGCCTGTAATTTTATCGGAATTTTCTTTGCATGAAGCATTACTCTAGCCATTTCTTGGATGGTCCGGTTCTTTCTTTCGACAATCCCATTTTGCTGTGGAGTGATGGGAGCTGAGAACTCATGCCTTATTCCTTCTGTGTTACAAAATTTGTTTGTGAATTTTCAAATTCTTCCATGACTACTGATTCTAATGATTGTTGTATCTTTATCTCTCCAGAGTCGAAAGTGGCTGTTGAAACACCCTCAAAAGCATCGATTTTTCTCAAGAAATTCGACCCAAGTATATCGTGGAATAGTCATCGACACAAACATATATATACTCTTCCTCCAACTTTCTACCCCATTGGGCCCCATTAAGTCCATTTAATAGCTACGTATTCTAGAGCGGTAACCACTTATCAGAATAATCAAAGTGGTATTACTTGGTCTCGCTTCCAACCGACATTCACCACAAGTTTTTTTCTTTTATGCTCATCTCAGAAAGTGTCCCTATAGCTTCTTTTCGGTATCAATTGTTGAATATTTCTCAGAAGCTCAAGGTGTGTCCTAATTCAGGCTAAAAGCGTCCACTTCATCATCCACTTATACATACCTGTGAGATGTCCATAGCAATTGTCGGTTGATCTCGCTCTTCATAATTGGTTCTCCTTGAGTATTACTTGCCACGCACATATTCCTTAAAGTGGAAAGTAACTCATCCCTTCATCACACGCTTGACTGACATCGACGAGGTTTACAAATAATCCATCCACCACACATTCTCACTGGGCAGTCCCTCCACACCACACCCTTTTCCCCGTAATTCTTCCTTTTCTTCCCCTCCAGCGACACATCCTCCCTCAGAGCCTTTATGTTACTTGCATTTAGATTTGTTTCCAGCCATTTGTTCGAGCAACCACTGCCAGTACCACCCTCCCAAGCGTGAGCGATAGGTGAACACTACATTACTTATTACAAGTTCCTTCCTTACCCACCTTTCAGGCATACGATACTTGTTTCATTCCTTTACCATAAAGTTTATAGCAGTATGGTGCTATATGTCTCCTTCTTCCACAACGATATCATTTCCAACTAACTCTTTTCTCTCCCCCATACCTAATTTGTTGGTTGGACGCATCCATAGAGGTAATCCACATGGGCGCATTGAATCTTCCTTCCAATTTCTATTAAATCATTCCTGCATCTAAATGTATTCTTCTTCCTTTTCTAAGATTTCATCAAGACTCTCAGATTTCAGAATTCATCATTTTGATGCCTCGGTCACGGTTTGGATTTTTCCCCCTGTACTAATCTCGGCCTTTTGTTCTTCAATTTCTTGACAAGATTCATATATTTTGAACAATCACTGCTTTTTTTCCAGCTTCTACCGAAAAATTTTGTTAATTTGGTCCATTTTTGAAATAACATTTGATACTTGGCTATCACCTCCTCGCCAGCCTCCTTCATCATCACTTGCATCGCCGACCGATCATGATACATTGGATGTTCACTTACTGGAGCGGATTCTAGCAAGGACTACAAACAAAGGTGTTTTGATTATTTCATCCTCAATGCTGTCATTATCGAACGGCAGAGTAGCATTCTTGGCTCGCTTTCAATGAAGTTTGACATCGAATCAATGCCCAAAACCTTCACATTCTTCATCGACTCCCTTCCCCGAATTGTTACTTTTGTTGCGGGTCAAGTCCCATTAACGCCGCCTCCTATGATTTCGTTGATCCTTTTTCCACCGGGCCAAACCGCTTGTCATAACTAATCGAGATATCACCTATTGCAACGATTTTATTAAACTTTTCATGGTTTTGTCAGTTCTAGCGAGCAAGCTCTTGTGGTTTCTCGCTGAGATCTTCATCATCTCCCTCTCAGAAATGCCCAACACTCGGGCCGCAATCCTTTCTTCTTTGTGCTCAAAGGAGTCTATCTTCATCTCATACGTAGTAACATTTCCACTGGACTATCTAGCCGCATAACACTCAAGTGTCTTCGGGAAATTTCTTCTATTATCAGAACCTTACTTTCAAATCTCAAAGAACGACCTTAGTACCTTTCGAACTCAAGCTTTTTCATTTGATACTGGCTTCTCCAAACGCAAATGCTTCATTTGCCATATTGCTTATTCTAGTGCTAAGGCGTATTAGTCTCATCTTCTTCTATCCCACAAGCCTCTATCTGTCAGTTAGTTGTCGAGTCTTCGACATCCTTACCTTGGGCAGCTTTCTTTCATATGCGCTAGAATATCCCATGCTGCTTCCTTTGGCAATAGCGCAAGGTTAATCATTTTGAACACATTCTCGATCAATACCGTGAATATAGCATTCAATGCTTTGTCATTTCCAGAGCCAACTCGTCTTCTCTGGCAGGGTTCTTTCAAATTCTGCCACAACAATTCTCCTTCAACAACTCCAATGGAGTGTGTCCATCCAAGAATTATCGACGTGTCTCTGAATCATCAGATTCGGTAAGCCAGTCATCCTAATTTTCCAATGTGATAATTCTTCCATCCAATCGCTGAGGTTTTGTATCAACCTCCTCTCTAATGTAGTCCATGTCTCGAGAATTCACTGATCCCACTGCAAGTTCCAGTGTCTCGCTTCCGATACCAATCAAAAAGTGAACTCTTCCAAGAATGTTGTCCCACCAATGGGGCCAAAAACACTCTGATCACACAATCAAATATCAAATACAATAAAGAACGGACAAGAATGTAAAACACACACCAAGATTGTTTGCTCGGCCCGCGCAAATCGCTGTACTCACGCCCTGGGGACGCCTACCTCGTGGTAAACTTCCAATTATTCTCAAGTTATTAAAAAGTTAAGTGCCTTATACAACGACTACCTTTCCACGACGCCTCTAACTAACCTTCAATCCTAAATTTCTACATTGTGAACTCCTATCTATGTGTTACCCCTCGTCGATACCATCCCAATACTGAATGAATACAATCTCAAAGAAAACACTTCGATGATCATTACACAATGCGTCAGAACAACCGTGACATTTAGTTAGGAAGAAAGTAAATGGCTTCTAACACAATCAATCTACACCATACACGAGTATACCTTCTTTCAATACAAGTTAATGTTTCCTGATAAATAGTTTCATGGTCTTCTATTCTTCAATTCACCCAAGGCTTAAATAAATAGAGGCTTTAGTAATTTGCTCATTTACGGCAAGAAATTTGATGCCAACCACCGCCTTCCATATATATATTTGGAAATGCCCCTTCTATAACTCTTCAACATCATTTTAATAAACAAACTCGATCACAAGAACATTCGGTGATCTAAACATTAACAAATCTCAGGCTCGGCCAAATCTCATAACTCGACAATACAAAACAGACATCCGAAAACCCCGCCACCGTTTTCGACATGACTGGCAAGAGATATCTGACGCAACGTTGCCGTATGCCAAACGATCACGACAAATACGAAACTCAAGCGAACTATCTACGATCAACAATATTGTCTTCATTGGGATCATACTTTTAAAAAGCTGGCCCCACTGATCATTCCATCATAACTAGACATTAAGTTTCGACTCTCACTAGTCATATCAAGAATTTTGTTTTTGTTCATATTCTCAAAGAAGAAAAGAAACTTAACAAGAAAGTAGATACGACATCATTAAAAAAATACGTTGACAATATCACTCATGCTAAGGTTAATTATTTCAAAAAATCAAATCTATAACTAATACCAAGTAAAGATATTTTTAAAACACGCAGACTAAATGCATATTAAAAACACGATTTATCGGAATTGCATTAAGAAACACGTATTTAATTTTAACGTAACTTTATCCCAAAACAGTATAACAGTAATGATTCATTATGAAATCAATTTTTATTGAAAAAAATCGTCTATTAATCGTATATATATATTGAAGCTCATTGGCCTTCCAATTACAACACCACAAGCAAAAGTCGTCTATTGTCGCCACGTCCAGATATGAATTATTTGCATACGCATACGAGTATCACTCAATGATGTCTCTAGGTATTACTCCATATATTTAAAACAGGTCATGTAGTTTGATTTTTTTAATTTTTTTTTAGTTTCGATTCGAACTTTATTTGATGATGACTTTTTAAATTCTAAAAATACAATTTGTATATAATATACAATAGGAGTATATTTTATATCCAAAGATACTATTACCTTAGCTTCATTCCAATAATATATTGTGTATTATATAATGAAAATTATTTTCTCTATATCATCCTCGATGAGGAATATTTCGTAATATCTTTTGAAAGCATCGAGAAAGTCGAACACTTCGTATATATATAATCCTGCACTCCCAAGTCCCATCTACGAGTCGCCTAAACATGCCTGTGGGCTGTGGTAATGAATCAAAGTACCTGTAATTGGGGGTAGTGTCGTCTCGATGTTCCATAGAAGTCCATTCGTATCACAAAACGCTCGACAAAAATGGAGAGACTACTGTAGAATTTTTCTTCCTTCTAGATGCATGGTCGTCGTTGTTGGACTACTGAATTTCATGCTTCTTCTAGATGTATACTTCTGAACATATATGCATTCATTTCTCAATAATTCAACTCACATGTGGTAGATACTGTTGGAGCGAGGTGGCAGCTAACATTATGATAAGCTGGTGAGATTTTGAAATATTACAAATGGTCATGCAATAATAATGAGCAATAATACAGTAATAATGAATAAGAATTGTGTCTCACAAAATATAAAAAAATCGCCTCATAATCCAAACTAGAGCTGATTGTCAGTCGACACCTTATCGATAAAGTTGAAAAATCATAACAATAATGAAGTCATAAACACAAAGACAAATTTACCAATGTATCATTATTGTCCAAGATGTGTATATTTTTAGGATTCTCATTAATTTTACTATATTCGTGAGATATATTGCCATATATCATATTGAACGATACTGAATACCCAAACACGTAAGATCGAGATTTAATCATTATTGAAAAACGAAAGATCTAAGCAATTATTACATAAATGCTATGAAAAGTTAATCATGACAAGATATTGATATACGACATGCCGATTACACCATAAATATGTTCTCACGTATACCTAGTCGCCACACATATACTAGTCGCCTACCAGCACATATTCTTTATTCTATATTTTGAGAGGCAAAAAATTTGAGAGAAAATATTCTTTTGCAGGCTGAATGGTTGTCATTCTAGGAGATTTATTGTTTTGAGATTTATTTGTTAACCAGCCTGTAAAATGAATAATTACTTGCATTATTGACAGCGGATAGTAGCTGTGGTTCTCACTGCTTACTGTATCAGAAAGATAATAGTATATAGCCAAGATGTTCTATTCGTAATGCGTCATCATTATAGTAAATATTTCATGTATGCCCGCCTCTGTGACAGCCATGTTTCTAATCTAACCTGCTTATTATCGCTATGGTTTTTATTTTGTGTACCGTTTATTTTCCTCAATAATTTTATTATATCACCCAAATGTTATAATCATGTATTTGCAAGAACGGCCTCCAAAGAATCTATTCACAACGGAACACCAATACTAAGCTTATCGAGAAAAATATCACATAAAATAAATATAAATATACTAATAGACATAAGTCATCTGAAATAGTACGCAAAGTAAATGAGAAAATTAAAATGTTAATTAATAAAAATTGAGCATACAAACTAATAATACAATGTAACTTGGCAAATTGATTGATATCATATCTTTTGATATCAAGATTATCACCACAATATATTATTGGTGATCATTCTAACAATTATCTCTTTAATACTATCATCATGATCATATATACCCGTTTGCCATTAATATGCAATTGGCATGTCACAACACATGGTCTTTCCTTTGGGGCTAATATAAAACGTTCAGTCCACTCATGTGAGAAATCTTCTATGTTTAATTAATTGATTTTTTAATATGTGCGTATACAAGTATGATACTCATGAAAATATTCGATACAAGATTGTGATTCAACTGGACATAAAATATTTATTAAATACATTTCTTTTAATTTTTATTTTACTTAACTCATATTACAAGACATATTAAAAACCGCATTCCAAGCTTATAAATGAAAGTTTATTACCTCCGATCATATTTATATATGTTTAATTACTTATATCGTTTTTCTGTTGGATTTTGAAGGAATAGAAAGTTGACTTGTGAAAATGACATGTTACACGTTTAAAGATTCATGTAATCAAGATTAACTAATAATATTCATATAATCACATTGATAAATTAATATAATTAAGACTGCTAATTAATAAGACTCGCGATCATTATTTTTCTATCACACCGATTATGATATAATTCATGAACTCTAATATCGGCCCATCATTTTATTAATATAAGTCAAATGAACAAAACAATGTAGACTAAATCAATTCCTATACAACTCCTAATCATATATGATACACCAAAATCTTTACTAAAACTTCACGATAGCAGAATATATGTGATTGAGACAAATGATATAAGTATTGGCTGTATTATTGCAATAGATTTAGATATGTGTTTAATTTATTGATTTTTTAATTAACTTGTATTTTTGGAGGACATGTTAAGATGTCAATAAAAAACAATATTTGATAAAAGATTTTCATCTAAAATTTTATACGAAAATATTAGTAAGATGTATTTCTTTGCCTGTTTTCAAATAATGTTGTATTTTATGATTTTATGATTTCTTTTATTAATTGGGTTTTATCTTATTGTAATCTTACACGCTGAAAATAACAATTCAACATTGTCGTCCTCCCGGCATCTATTTGCACTCGATCCGTTCCACATGAATAAGTGAATCATACTTTCTTGACAGGTCCTATTTCTCCTGAGCTTCGGTGTTTTGGTATTTATGATACTCTATGTTATAATTGTTTCGTTAAATTCATGATACTTCTTAAATGTTTTATTTATTTTTATCAATTAGTATAAAAATAAAAATTTAAAATACCTCAATTCAAAGTGGATGATATGATTAAGATCTAATTGTTAGTATACCGAGATGCATCTTATTTTCGGAGATCCATAAGTATTCCAAAATAAGCGTATTTTAGTTAGAGCAATATTGAGATGGTTGACCCACCGACAGGATTTTCAAGTGAGCACGCTAGTGAAGGTAAAATATGCTAGAAAGACTTGTGATGGTTTGAGAAGCTAGTCCGTCGGGGGTGTTACAAATAATATCATACTAAAAAGTCAATCTTAATTGTGAAAACTGAGTGTTATGTGATACAAACTGCTACGTCGAGGATGGAATATGCCTCTTAAAATATAGAAAATACCATTAAAATCTCACACAGATGATACGATGCTGATAATATGAATTGGTTCAGCCATCCCTCTACACAATTATCTTCTGATTACTACATTAGTTTGCTATGTTGTTCACTTATCGATAAAGAAACTAAAATTGTCCCTGTGAATACACTCGAGGAGTCGAGGTTGTTTGCTAAGATTCACTTGTAGGACCATGAACTTTCATTTATTTTCTCTTTCCCAGCCCAACCCAATATATATTCACTAGGGCCAAGTCCAATGTTGTTTGTAGCTTAGTATTATTGGGTTTTGATCCATCTGATCTATTCCCATTTTCTTCTTCTTCTTTCATAAAATTTATTTCATGAAAATTTCAAGCTACATAAGAATGAATTATATTTAATATCTAATATTTCATGGAAATTTCATAATAATCAATTATATTTATTTCATGCAAATTTATTAAAAGAATGAATTATATTTAATATTTGTTAGTGTTATTATCTAGTTTGGTTTACAAGAAATGCTGCAGTAGGAAGTCACTATCTGAAATAACAATCCTATTTGGCTATGCATGTTTTCATCATAATGCAGTTCCCAAATCCACAAAAAAAAATAGTAGTAGGCTTAAATTTGATGTTTGTGGGGGTTCAAACTTTGCCAATTTAATTAAAAAATAATAGTCAAACTTCGCTTCTTCTTTTCAAAGAGAAACTTGAAATACTTTGATTTTTCCAGATTAAAATTTCATATCTTAGATAAGTTGTACACTTCTATCTTTAATGGAAAAACAACTGAGGGTATAAATGTTTTGTCAATAAATAGGTTGAAAATTGTTTGTTTTTGTTCAATTTTTCATCATTTGCGCTCGATGTTTCGATTTATTAGTTTTATGTACAAAGGAAGTATTTATGCTACAGAACTAGAGAAATTGTTAAAAACACGTTTCAGTTAAAAATGTTACAAAAAATAATATCCTCTTTTTATATCTAAAATACACCTTTCATGTAGCATTAAATCGCTCTCTTTAATTTCTTCTTCCTCCTCATCTTCTTCTTCTTTCTTTCTTCAAACAATATCCTTATACCATTATCCATAACCACCGCCACCCACCATCTTCATCACCAACCACCCTCCTCCCCTCCCCCCGTTGGAATCACGCCTCGGAAAACCCGGCCACTCACCACTCCAAAAATGCAAGAAACGCGACTCCCGCGATACCGACACCCCACTGATACTACCTACTTTAGCCGGTCATGTCGGATCGCATCGAAGCCTATTTTTCACTCTAATTTAATTTTTGTCAAGCATACAAGTAGTAATCACTGCCCATTCGGGGTTCGGGGCTTCCCGACGCCAAATTCCATACGTAGTTTTAATTTTGATTTATTTAATACCGACGCCAAGCCGACATCCTGTCATATTTTACTTTATTTTTTATTTATTTAAAACCGAAGCCATCTCATATTTTAATTTCTTTTCTATTTATTTAATACTGACGCCAAACCAACACTGAATTTTATATTTAATTTTTTTATATTTCAACTAAAGTTTCTATCACGCAATACCTCGAATAATAAAATGTTTTAATTACCGACGCCAAGTCGATGCCAATACCTGGATAAAATGTTTTAATTACCGACGCTATGATGATAAATTTTGAAAACAACACGCAACTCAAGGCCAGAACATTTGCATAAACCAGATGCAATACCAAAAATTAACACACACAATACCTAAACATCAATACAAACACACCTAAACACAAACAATAATAAACATCAACAAAAATAATATAAAAATTACCTCTTTTGTTGTTGGGTTTGACTATTTTTCCTACAATAAAAATAAATATAAACATAAACAATAATACAAACATTAATAATAAATAACAACATATCAATTACCTCTTTTCTTTTTGGATTTGACAATTTTTTCCCTACAATAAAAAAAAAATAAACAAAGTAAGAAGATTAGTAGACAAATGATAATATAAAAAAATGATAAACAAGAAACAAATAAATAAATAAAACGAGGTCAACATTATTATCAACGGTTAAAAAACAAAATCGTAATAGTTACCTCTTTTCAATTCTCATTAAAATTAAACAATATAATAAGATTAGTAGACATAAAATAAAAATTAAACAATATGAATGTTGGGCTTTTGATGACAAGTGGTAAAAAGTGTTGTGGTTTAGTGATTATGCGACAAGGTTTATATTTATGGCGGGTCGAATTTTGAAAATCAAGCGCACTCGACACTAACCCGATTTCATAAATAAAATATTTTAATTTCCCGCACTTATAATTTAGGGGAACTCCTGAAAATTTGAAGTCCGACGTCAAACCGCATACTCTGAAAATGATAATTATATCAACCACGCTAAACCGATGCCTGACCGACGCCAAATTAAGATATTATCAAGAAAAAAATCATTTGACAACTTACACAACTCCTGCACTTAATCATTTACAAAAACATTCAAACACAACACAACATTTAAACACGACATCAAAACACAACAAAGAAAAAAAGACTACTACATTTTGCAACGTTATACGAGGCTTAATTCAAACTTGTCAATTATTTCATGAAAACTTGAAAAATTAAACACTGATCCTAATAGTCTTCCCGAGGCGGCCGCCACAAGGGTATTGCCCCTAAATAGCCTTCCTCTGAGCCGACATAGTCCGGGTAGTCCGACTGCATCTCCAAGCATCACTATCAAGTAGTCCCAAATCATCTGGCCACCCAATATCCTATCCGCAATAATGTCAACATCGTCACGGATCAACAACAAATCGAGGAGGTCAAGCTCCCCCTTTGAAAGATATCTTCGATTTAAAGTCGACACATCAACATTTTTCATATGAGCCTAATCAACTCGGCTTCTACCGTCGTATTCAAGGTACATCATCACTTACGCTCTCTATCGCTTAAGATATACCGAAGATAGTATACTTGTCATACTACATGCTAGGATAAAAGCGGGGTCATCTTAGAGGCTCTCATTGTGTTTGATTTGAACCATTTTCATTCCTCCAATGTATCTCAAGATTCACCGCTAAAGGTCAAACCAATAACACTAAAGAGCACACTTTATCGTACTTATGTAGCCATACCCATTACCTCAAATCTCTTTGTGATTTTCCATAATCAACATGGTCATCATCATCGTAGCAAGAACCTCGATACACAACCCATATCAGAAGTGCTCTGTTACGATCACTTACCTAATGTCAAAAGTACCCACATCAATAACTTATAATCGCTGCACTCGATACCGGGCCACTTGTGTCAGTTTCGAGGCGCCGCAACTGCCTCCATATTATTCTTATATAATGTGAAACCATATTGAAATTTTGCTCACGCCGTGATTTATTTGTTCCTCCAGAAACTTAGGGCGAATCTTCAACCAAATTCACGGTGCATCCCGCGATATAAGTTATTTGTTTAATTAACTATAATTATATACAAATTCATTTATTTGAACATTATTAAATATACACTTATCGTATTTCTTTGGATCAAGCCACATAATATACAAATGAGCGGTCGTGTATTGTTCACAGTCACAAAAATGTCGTTGTTTCACTTCAAACGTGTTCCTCGTCTCGTAACGAAACACTAGCAAAGAGCTGGCGCTTCCTACTCATTTGGTACATCGCGCTTCCCTACATACTTAAGTCGGTTTCACCTCTTCCTCAAAGCATATCAACAAAAGTTTGAAACCTTGACCAAATACGCCGCGTATTCACCCTTCAACATGTGCCTTTTGTCTTACCATTTTCTTCAATCTCAGAATATACAAACATTTAGAATGTTAGTTAAATAATTAAATATATAAATCAAGATTTCAACATATATTAATAAAGTCAAATCCTCAATGACTTAAACGGCACATCCATTTATACGGCACGGACTCCATTCACCGCTTCATAAGGCAAATGGGACAGAAAATTCCATCACATCAAATAATGCCGATTTAATATTGCTCTATCTCGCAAATTATCTCAACAATATTACGCAAGGAAGCCTTCGACATGCTCCGCATAAGCAGTTGTTGCTGAAATGTCTCGAAAGAAATAACACCACTTTGTTATGGTTTCCCATCCGATCGGGTAGACATGACGAAGTTAGTTATAGGTAGTACTTCTCAGACAATATGTACATCGTGACATTTCAAATAAGTTCACATTTCGCGCATATCTCAAATACCGTTTTACACGCATCCATCGTAATTTCAGACGTGCTAACCAACTCAACTCTTTCTGCTGCACGTACGGTTAGTGTATGAAGTTTTGCTCGCCCCACGCACGTCCTCCATATGCATTTCGTCGAGAGTACCAGGCCCGAGGTCAATCCTTGCCTTTCATTGTCTTTCGCTTTTTCTGAACATTCATTACAACGTGTAATCCGCTTTCTGCCCATTTTTCGTAGCTTAATGTCGATGCCAGGTCTCGATTTGTTTGTCGATCAATAACTCAAATTCTAGAATATACTCTTCTTGGAAAACAATTGTGCTCAATATTATACCCCTGACTGTTCCGCATGCCTCGGCCCAAACACACACGCAGATCTAAATGTTATACGAGATTTTCATACCTCATCTCCGCAGCCGCCTGCTAATAGCCCGACCAAGTTTGTCTCCCCGACAAAAGCATTTCTTTTGCATCCTAAATCGATGTCTGAAAGGAAGAAAATGACGGTGGCAATCAAACCATGAAAATTTCCGACCCTCTTATAGTCGAAAAGCTTTAGTATGCTCCATACAATATGGATAAGCTAATCTACTACGCGCCTCCAACTGCATAACATGTCAGGGCAGAAAATCGCTTAATCGTCCATACTGTTGAACTCAAGATGTTGAAATTCGCTTCCCTAGACATCGAATGTCCGACACCAAGATGCCACAACCTTCAACTCATCAACCAATGGCGAAACATCTACATCTCTCTCTCGAATTTTTGACAAGATAACGAGGATAAAAACATACGGCTCTTTCATGACAGCCCGGTGGTAAATTGTACACATGTATAATAATCGCCAATGTGAATATTATCCATCTACATTCTCTCTCGAAAAATCCGGATGTTACATCAAATGTTTCCACGCCTCCATCCTCTAGCTGCTATTCACCCATCATCCGTCTGGTCCGATGGGTGTCATGTCATGCACTTCCCTTCACATATGTACAATCGTTGTAGCTCTAGGCTAATGACATGTATATCAAAAACCTTTCAGAATCGGTTTATGTTGTTCCTCCCTTTCTTCCTCACCTACCCGACCGCTGATGTGGAGGGTTTTTGCTCGGGTACGCCACTATTCCGACTGCTTTTTTTTCGATTTATATAAATAAATTATATTTTCGGTCACTGTTTCTTAGTTAATAAACGACACCAAAATGACACTCCAACCGAAGCCTCTAACCCTCACCGACGCTAAACCCGACACCTCATACCCCTCAATAATTCATAAAATTAATTTTTATTTTAATCTAATTATTCCATATATAATATATATAGAAGCATTAAAAATTAGTTATAAGTTGAAGTATTATAGACATTATAAATATAAAATATTCACATCAATAATACTGCGATATATACTATATATAAAAGTTTCAGTTATAGTTCATTCAAAATCATCCTAACAATGCTTATAAATAATTTCTATTATAATATTTGTATGACCTATGTACATCACTAACGCTTCAAAAAATTCCAATTTATGTCAATTTAATGCTGTAATCTACCATAAGATCACTCATGTTTAAAAGTTACCACTCACCACTTCGCCGAATCAATTAAATCGGCTATTTCAATCGACTTCCGCTTAACGGTTTAGTTTCTATTAGTAATCATGTTACTTACTGCTTAATAAGCTAGTTAACAAATTAACTTAGCTAAATTATTTATCAAACGAAATGGGTTATTCGAGACGAAACAAAAAGTGGACTATATAAGAAAAGATTAAACGAAAAAAACCTAAGCATTTCATTTCATCATATCCCCCTAAATCATTTTGGCCTCCCTCTCCCCCTTCCTTTGATTTCTTGAGTCAAAGTTTGATCTGTAAATTTTGTCCTCAATTGTCGCCGATCTAGCAAGTTCAATCGCGTGACCTTTAACCCGCCTCGGTACGACTAACCTGGTGGATTTCACTCGAGGCGCCGATGGATTTTACGGAGAATAGAAGAGAGTTACTAACATCCGTCAGATTGGTACTCTCGTATTCATACGTGTATGAATTCATTATATATGTTTCAGACTATTATACATTTATCTGGACTGTTGCATTAATATCTACATTGTGATTATGAATTAGTCGCCTAATTTTCCAAGAATAATATGTTTTTATTCATTGAAAATTCAGTAATGGTTCATATGAAATATGGAATTAAGATCACCTAATACGTTGGGGAGGATGAAAGAAATGGCTATGAAAAAAATTGATGCAGATCACACAAGAGTTCAAAAAATAATGGACTATTAATCAAGAGGTCAGCACCTCGCAAGATCGTCGACAGCATTTATGTAAGCTCAAGCCGAGTATTTCCGAGGCTAATAGATTTCAAAAGAATGTATATATGTTTGAAACATTTTGTAGATGGATTCAACATTGGATGTAGAAATTTGATAGGTTTGGGAGGCGCTACATTTAAAGGAATGTACAAACAACAAATCTTAATCGTCAGATTCTTTGGATCCTTCTAACAACGGATTTAATGGCTCATAGTTTGGGCAAATGTCAACAAGAAAACAAAGACAGTTGGAGGTGGTTCATTGGATTTCTTATCCAAGATTTGAAGATTGTTCCAACAATGCATATGACATTCATATCGGATAAGTAGCACTTTCACCAATTCATTTTTTACAATCGTCAAGTTTTTCTAACATCTCATCATATGGGCGTGGGATCGAAAGCCGCCACGTATTTAGCTTCTTCTTGACGCAACAGAATACGTGTGCAATATTTATACAAAAAATTTAAATTGGCTAACAAAGGGGAGATTTGAGATAAACTATGGAAATGTGCAAGGGCTTCAAACCAAGAGTGGTTCAATTCAGCCATGGAACACTTGAAAGATGTTGATGAGAAAGATTACGAATGGCTTCAAACCCATGCCCCTGAACAAAATAGATGGTGTAAGGCCTTCTATCCTCTAATCACGTTTCATGAAAAGAATACGTCCCTAAAGCTTCAATTCCTTCATTTTGCATGCTAGAGACAAGCCAATAATTACAATGTTAGAAACCATTAGGAAAATGCAAATGAATCTATTGTAGATGTGAGATTAAGAATGAAAGAAGATGTGTCCATATGCCATCGATTATGAAAATCATCACGAGGCAAGTTTTCAGCGGTGGTTCCATATGGCCATGGAATGCGAGGACTATTAGCGAGGTCAGATATCACGTGGGCACCAGCTTCACAACATACCAGGATTGTGATTGGTGGTACTGTCTGAATACCACGCACATTCCATTCCTTATATACTAGATAGTGCTAAACTTACTCAAGATTTAGTGCACAGCTGCTGGGTAAATATCGCTAGGTTCATACAAACCCCATGAAAATGTACTACATCCTAAAAATAGTGAGTCTTTTGGGCGAAACAAATATATGCCACTCGATCCTCCATCGTGTTAAGTTACTGGGAGACCTAAGGTTTCCAGAGACTAAATGTACGAGGTTAAGAAAATGGTGGAAAAGTATGTCATACCAAGTCATGAGTCAAAGCATGGCATACGCGCTTAAAAATCATAATAGAGGAGTTTTCCCTCAAAACCCCAACTACGGAGGAGTAGCCCTAAAAGGTACTTTTTGTTTTGTGTTAATACTTCTTTGTGTCAGTTTATGCTACTAATAATTGTTTATTTAGCAGAGCAACCCTCGGAAGTGGGCAACAACACCGGCAGGATCGCGACGCGACGCCGGCCGAGGCACTGCTGCATACGCATCGGCATCGACATCATAAAGTATTTCACAAGCCACACCTAGAATGTACAGTCAACAGAGTAAAGCAAGGAAACAAACCTACAAATAAATAAAGGAATTATGAAGAACTTAACGACGAATAAGCAAAAGAACTCCACAATGGAAGAAAATACATTTTTATGTAATACTTAATTACATAATAATATATACAATGATATTTGTACATAATACTTTATTATATTACTTACCAATTCATTAAAAAAAATACATTTTTATGTAATACCCGACGCCAAACCGACACCAAACCGAAACCTCTAACCCTACCGATGCCAACCCGACACCCCATACCTTCAATACACCATTAATTTAATTTTTTATTTTAATCTAATTATTCCACATATAATAAATTTAGTTTATTAAAAATTAGTTATAAGTTACGATTGGCATTGTAAATATAAAATATCTAAGTCGATACTGGCTCGTGCGATATATGCTATATATAAAGAGTCGAAATATAGTTCATTCGATTTCCATCACGTGAACAATGTTTATGCAACATTTTCTATTATAATATTTAATAATATATACAATAATGCATAGGCCAAAGTATTATATTACTTAAAAATTCATTGAAAAACATAAAAATATATTTTTATGTAATACCCGACGCCAAACCGACACCCAACCGACGAGATTTGTGTTAATTTTTTTGTTATTCCCGACACCAAACCGACATAGGACCGATGCCAAACCCGAAACTATATTATAAAATGACATTTATTATTTTATACTGGTTTTAAATATAAACAAGTAATATGCATGAACAACACAAATCATATTCAAAAATAACTAATATTCAAACATAAACATAAAATATCCAATAACATCTAATATCCACTAAACTAATATCCAAACATAAACATCAAATATCCATAAATATAAATATAAAATATCCATAAACAACACATCTAAGGCCGACCGGGGTCCGGGTGGTGAGTCAAGTATCGAGATTGGGAGATGAGGCGCCGGCCTCGAGACAAAAACCGAGGTCAAGTGAGGACTAAGACGCAGGTTGTAGTTTCCAAAGTGGCCGATCTAAAAATGAACTCGTTGAACTGACGCCAATAGTCCTGCATGACTCCCTACGCACGGACTACGAAACTAGCCGTGACGCTGTAAAGACCTCCCACATAAGCCTGGAACATGCCCATAAAGTTAGCCAGCCTAGACTCGGTGCGATGATCTCTTTCTTCATATCAATATCGCGCTCACGCTTCCTCATACTGCCGCGACTCGTTCATCTCCTCCACTTCGCCAACATACGTGATAATCTTCCATAACAAAGCTCGCTGGCGCAGGCCGTCATACGTGACCAAAGATCCATCAACGCTTCAGCTATTTGCATAATTGGCTCCAAGCATCCCGCCTTTCTGCACAATCCTCGCCTTTACCGGGTCGAAATCAAGATCCACAACGCCTTCTCCCACGGATCAGAATCGTACGGGCCCCTCCCCTGCATTTCTCAAGGAACACTCGGTCGCATTCTCCCGCAGTTAAAGTTAAACATAAGAATGAAAATTTACTTATAGTTAAAATTAAAATTTAACGAGCAAAGAATAAACTATACGAGCCCGCTTCCAGCTCGATCAGAAGCCCTCCGTCGGTTCGTCTGGGCCACCTTGTCCTTCTTCTTCTTGTTGAAGCACTAACGCGAATATTCACCGGCAAGGACGCCTCAGTCCTATTCTGGCCTAAAACACAATTAAAATACATAGTTAATAACGTTAAAAATAAAAAAAATTCAAATTTACAGTAAAAAACAATTAAATCCAAACTTACCTCATCATGCACTGCTCATGAAGCACTTGCTCACAAGATGGAATATACCGCAGCCTTCCCAGACTGCTCCGCCCACGCCAGCCATGATTCCGTCCGTCAGATCCCGACACAAAGACTGACACCTGATCCTCGATCCAATCGAGTAATCTGGCCCCAGTGAGCAACGCAAGATCATCTACACCAGATCCGCAGCCGCATCTAGCCTTCCCTCAGGCGTGTCACACCACTTCTTCTGGCTCTCAACCTCCCAGATCTGCCTCGCATATGAAATGCTCCCTCCTCGAATTTCATATCGATCCTGAAATAAATACAAAATTAAGTTAGTAAAAATTCACAATTCGAAAAGCACACAACTTTTATAACACCATACTTACCAAAAAGGCTTCTCATATAAAGATCCTTAATCTACAGGGTCCACATTAGAACGGTGTGGCTCCAAATCTTCGACTCTTTTTTATTTCACTGGTTAACTGGGAACCTATGACTAACAGTCTTTTAACATAAACAAACAAATATCATTGTGACAAATGATAAATATAAATATTAATAAAACAAACTCACAATAAATAATTTAATGATTTTTCTTTTTCTCTTGAGAAGAAAAAGATTTGGCCTATCGGGTCATGCATCTCGATCGCTACTCTCCGGAACTATATTCAACGTTACGGCATCAACATCCTCGCCACCGATCTCCGAATCGCCATACGTATCAGAGCCTACTGCCGCTTAATTTACTCAATGCTAACTACTTTCACCGGGCATCCATACTTCCGGACTCGACGCCACCAACGGATCAAGAGGAGTCGACGACGTGCTCAAGCAGACATCGCCCTCGATCGAGCAGGTATCATGTGATGTCGAGGAACCGCCATGAATGGCTCTATAACAAGGCTTCCATTTACTACCTCACTTTCGGCAAGTCATTCACTACCGCTTCTCTTGTCGCTCCGTCTCCCATTCTTTCTTCGCCCGAGTCTTACCACCACAAGCGAAATATAAAACTCAAGGCCAAGGTTCAAACTCAATTAAAACTAATTTGATCTAATTCAAACTCAAATCTACTAAACTCAATTCGGATGAATCAACCAAATCTAATTCAAACCCATTCAATCCAATCTTTAACTCAATTCAAACTCAATCTAATTCAAACTCAATTAATTCAAATTCAATTTGACCAAACTCAATTCAATTCAAATCCACCATCTATCTAAACTAAATCTAAATTCAACCCAATCTAATTCAAATCAAATCTAATCTAAACTCAATTCAATTTAATTCACAACAATTAATTAAATGAATTTAATTAAACGAATTCAGCTTACTCCAATCTGGTCTAATTAAACACAACTCAATCAATTCCCAATTAAACACAATTCAATTCAAATCCACCTCGATCTAATTCAAACTCAATTCAAACTCAAATCTAATTTAAAATCAAATCTAACTCAACTCCAATTCATTAACAACAATTCAATTACCTAATTCAATTTTAATTAAACACACAACTCAATCAATTTCCACTAAACACAATTCAATCTAACTAATAAAACCAATTAAAGAATAATTACAATTAAACCGACAACTCTGAATCAAAACTTATAATCAAACAAATTAAAAACCAACTATTAAACTAATTAAATTCATAATTAATCTAATTTAACTAATTAAAATCATAATTATTTTTACAAATTATATTTAACTAATTAAACAAAATTAAATCATTAATTAAAGAAATAATATAGCAACTAACAATTAAATATACAACTAGTAATAAAATAATAAACCAAAAACCAAAAAAAATGAAAACAAAATAAATGTAATCGAATTTCATTGAGAAAATTGTTTGGTGGGGAGTGCCGGTCGTGGCTGGTGGCTTCAGCAAAGTGAGGAAGAGGGGCTATTTATCGTCAAGGCTGGTCAAGAGTGGCGTGAATTTTGGTAAAAAAGAAGTAAAAAAAAAATGTTAGAGTTTTTTTATATACAGACATCAAAGAAATAATTTGGTTTTACATTGCACTTAAAATTACAACCAAAAATTACCACGCCAACTCAACATAGTACTGCCCATAATCATAAAATCACTAAATCCAAATTGAAAACATTGCACTCCGACACGTCACCGACGCCAACCGCATTCAAGATGAAAACCTAACGCCAATTCCTTCCTCCAAAACCACGACACCCTCCGAAACCTAACCACCTTCCTGCAAAAAAGAGGTAAAAAATTTTATTGTAGTAAAATTATTAAAATGATTTATTTAAGAAGAAAGAGTTAAAAAACAAGGATAATTTAATATTTTTACATAAGTATGTTTATTTTTGTAAAAAAAAAAGGGTGTTATTTTTATAATCTTTCCCTTAATTTATGTTATTCATCCAAATTTCTCGAGAACTAGAATATATGTATGAAAACTTCATTCAAGCAGCAAGAAATAGTTGACCATTCAAATATTGCATTGATTTTCCTACTAAACCTGTCGCTAAACGATGAAATGTCAAGAGTGGAGGGCAAAAATTATCGCCCTATTAAAAAAAATTGTTGACTTGTTTAATTCTAGACTCAACTATAGAGGCTTGAGAAATTCCAACAAGATTGTCTCATTATACACAGCAGATGTCATTTTCTAAGACAAAATCCTCTATATGGAAACATATAACCCCTCCATAAACTGCCAATCTACAAAACCCAAAGAAACAAAATCATCACCAGACTTCAGAATTCAAATATCAATAAGACATTCATCATTTTCTAGCAATATGGCCACTATTATTTTCCTCAGCCTACTACTTGAATAAACTATTATAACTAAAAACAAAATTAATGGTCCAACAGTTGACCAAGTGTGGCCTTATGTTGCAGATTTTTGCAACCTTTACTTAATCTTCCCTAGTGATGTCTCCTATTGTGTCCAAGGCTCCAATGGCCAACCCGGGCAGATTCGTTACAGTGCCGGGAAGTATCCGTCGCCATCCGACGCCAACACCACCATTGTCCTGTGGGCAAGGGAGGAATTGCTAGCAATTGATGCAACCAAGAAATATGTTACCTATCAAATCCATGAGAATAATAGAGGTTTAGATAAGTCAAATATTGGAACCATGTTTGCCTAATGGCAGATAACAAATATCTTCAAATGGTCAGTTGTTGCTTCTCCTGTTGCTGGGATTACATATGAAGGATTTAAGATCACTAATGTAACTGCAGATTGTGGCTTTGATTGAGAATTTGTTCTAAATATATATGTAGGTCATTGCATATGCTTAATATATTTGATTGAGAGTAACATTATTTGACTTTATCAAATACAATATATAACTTCTTCACAGTTAATTGCCATGTGTGTCAGTGTGTTAATTGCAATAAAATTTTACTCGTGATTACATAAATATTGTGTTGGGGTGGGTTAACATATTTGTAAATATTGTGATCATTGATCACAATGTTCATCAACATACTTTTAGCAATTCGTTGAAAATTAATATTCCTACTGAAGTTAATTTTGTGCAGACTCTATTTATTGATAGTTAATTATCGTATTGATCAAACTTAAAAGACTTTGGAAAAGGAAGCCTCATGTAGTCATGTTAAGTTATTACTGTAATAATGCTGCTGACGTTGTATTGCAGAATGATCATGTAGTAATGTAATTATACATTGTTCTGCAGAATAATGGGTAGTAATACGATAAATAACGGCGAATAAATAGAAGAACTGAATAGCAAATTTAGCCATGCAACTGTACAAAACACTATTCACAACTTGGATTATAACTAAAGAAACATTTCAGAACTAAACCACCAAATTGGTCTTAAATCTCCAAGAATGAGCTATGAGTGCATAATCTTTTCAAATATTCATGCAAAGTCAAAAAATATATTTGTCCATGAAAAGAGACAGGAACAAAAATCATAAGTTTGTAACAACTCAGATCATTATTATTAATTTACCATTACTGTAAATGCCTATTAAAAAAAAAATCATAAATTCATAACAACTCTAAGTCACAACTAATCATTAATAGATCAAAGAGCAATAAACATGATATAGATTTATTGCAATACTGCCAAATCAGAGGCATTATCATTTAAACTTAAATTCTACCACTTAAAGTTATACTTATCCCTAATTTATGTCTCAAGAATTAAACATTATGATTGTTCAAACGTTAGCTGGTATCAAAGATAACCCTAAAATTGCTTATATTAAACCTGTTATGCATATTATAAATATATGACATTACGGGACTTCAAAGTAAACTTAAATTATTATCGGATCATTTCTATAATTATCTAACAACCTTTTTAACACCAAAAATTATACTCCTTCAGAAATTTTCTGCAAATTTTTAGTTTTAAAATATTTCAATATTCTAAGATAATTTTAATTTTACTGTGTTTTGACTGTTTTTTCTGTTTAAATTATCAATGAGAGGCTTTTAAACTTATCATTTACCTACATTTATTTTATTAATTTTCTTCACCCATGGTAAACGTATCAAATGGATAAAAAAACTTGGAGGATTAATATGTACCCTAACAACATTAAAAAAAACTTAGATTTTGAAATGCACAAAAAGTGCATGATTTTGATAATTTCCCACAAAATATCTCTTGTTCACTCAACAAACCAAGCACCACCACGTGGAACCAATCCATTATATAAAGACGCTAACCTATTTATATTCCTCAACTTAATCTCTCTCTTTCTCTCTTCCTTCATCTCTTCACCTTTCTCTCTCTACAATTCTACCTCGTACTCTCTCCTCTCAAACCCTAGCTCCGACAACCTCGTACTCCGGATCTCATCAATTTTTATTTATTTTCCAACAATTTCTCATTTTCGGAAAAAAATAAGACTTTTTGTGAGAAATTTAGTATTTTCGGACAAATTAACGATTTTTGGAGAAATTAAGGATTTTTTTTGGAGAAATTGAGGTGATGACGAGTTCGACAACTAGCAACGTGTACATACACGTAATCGAAGACGTCATCAGCAAGGTCCGTGAGGAGTTCATCAATAATGGAGGTCCTGGCGAGAGTGTCCTCAATGAGCTTCAAGGAGTAATTATTATTTTAGCTTAATTGAGTGTTTAATTATGATTTTGGTGCAATTTGATTATTTTAGCTTAATTGACTTTAATTATGATTTTGGCGAAATCGATTTTTAGCTTAGTTGAGTAATAATTATGATTTTGTTCAATTTGATAATTTTATTTTTTTAGCTTAATTGAGTATTTAGTTATCATTTTGGTGCAATTTGATTATATTAGCTTAATTGAGTATTTGTTTATGATGTTGTCGAATTCGATTGTTTTAGCTTCAATTGAGTAATTAAGTATGATTTAGTCCAAATTGATTGTTTTAGTTTCATTAAGTATTTGATTATTGTTTTGTCCAATTTGATTGTTTTAGCTTCATTGAGTATTTGATTATTGTTTTGTCCAATTTGATTGTTTTAGCTTAATTGAGTAGTTAATTATGATTTTTTGCGAATTCGGTTGTTTTACCATAATTAAGTAATTAATTATGATTTTATCCAATTTGATTGTTTTAGCTTAATTGAGTAATTGATTATGTTTTTTACCAATTTGATTAGTTTAGCTTAATTGAGTAATTAATTATGATTTTTTGTTCCAATTTGGTTATATTAGCTTCAGTTGAGTATTTTAGAAGTTTGATAGACATGGGAACATGAATAAGCTCCCAATTGAATTACTCGATTCCATTAGGAGAAACAAGGTTCGTATTAAATGAATAAAGTGTTGAAATGATTTTGATTAATGTTTTCGTTTTTACGTATCAAATTCTTTTCATTTTTTTAATAATACTCTCTCCATTCTAAAAAAATAAATTCGAACTCAAATATTTGGTTCTGCTGATTGTTAGCGTTTTGTAGTTTATTACTCTCTATGTCCCACACAGATTGTCCAGTTTAATTTTTAATGTTCAAAAGTAACAATCTTCGTAGTCTTAATTGACACACAATTTTGATTTGAATCAGAATTGTGATGTTAACTGTAAAGTAGGTTGAAAATGATATTTTTGGATGTCTTGCAATAAATATTATGCACAATATAGCAAAAATTGAGTTCAAAATATAAGAAGTGGACTTTCAAATTTATAAATTAAAAGTGGACACTATTTTTGAAATTGAATGAGTAGTTTTGATGGTTTGAGATCTAGTAATGGTGATATTTGTGTTGGATTTAAGTTAATTGATACCTTCGGATTTGTTATAGTTATGGGAAATGAAAATGATGCAAGCTGGGGCAATTCTTGGTCCGATTGATAGGAGTGCTGCTCCCAAAGCGACACCTGGTACCGTGCATGACCTTAATGTTCCCTATGAGGGGACCGAGGAGTATGAAACTCCCACTGCTGATATGCTGTTTCCTCCTGTGAGTGATTAATTTTTGGGTTGTGAGATTTAATATTAACGTTATTCAGATTGAGGATTAGTGGAGCATTGTTTGTATCAATGGCTAAAATTTTGAAGTTTTTGTTTTGTTCTGAAAATTGTCGGTAGACGCCCTTGCAAACTCCTTTACCTGGGAGTGGTCAGACGCCTCTACCAGGTACTGTTCAAACACCTTTGCCCGGGACTGCATATACACCAGGAACTGCTGATATCTTCAACATTCCTACTGGGGGCACTCCAATAACTCCCAATGATTATTCTCCTGGAAACGATGCCATTGGTATTATGGAGTCAAAAGCAGCTGGTGTTGGGAGACCTAGTCCATTTATGGTACACTCCATTCTATTGGTTACTGCTGAAATTATGGAATCACCATAGTTCTGATTTTATTTATGAAAGGAAATTCCATTCTAGTACTATTCTCAACCTTTAAGATATGGTTAAATTTGCGAACATGTAAGTAAAGATGTCTCCATAAGAATAGAACAATTAACTTTGCATTGTTGCAGCAACCACCAACAGCTTGGTTAAACCAAAGACCTCCTCTGGATGTCAATGTTGGTAAGTTTAATATAAGATAAATCACATTAGTGTAATGTTATTCCACCATACATAGGTAATTATGTACGTTATGTTGCAGCATACGAGGAAGGTCGTGAAGATGGTGAGAGAGGAGCACCTCATCAAAACTTGACACAGGTGCTAAAGATATACTTCCTCCAATTCATTTTAATTGTCTTTCTCACATATCGAGATAAATCTTTAATCTTCAATTACTCTTTAATTATATGCTTAAAAAATTAATATTGTGAAAGTATTTTAAAAGAAGAATCCAATTATATAAATTTTATATTTTTTAGAATAAGGAATAATTAGTAATTGATGGTCAAAGTTCAATTTCAAAAAAGTCAAACATCAATTAAAATGGATTGGAGGGAGTATGATAATTGATTAACTTGTCAACTTCATTTTCTTAACTGACAATGAAGTGTGGTACTGTTGCTAATGGATAGTATGTACACTTCCAATTTTTTCTCTAAAAGCATGTAACACATTCTATTACTTTTGGGAACATGGGGATGAAAGTCAGATAAATGGCATTATATGCCCCTTAGAATAACATAAACTCTAAGATTTAATTATTTATTGATTTTTTCTTCTGTTCCTACTTTTATAAGTCTAATGAGGAGGAATTGCATCTCCTATAGATATATACTAAGATTTATCCAGTTAGCATCTCCTATAGATATATACTAAGATTTATCCAGTTAAGTATTTTATCGCACGAGGAAGAAGGATGGAAATGAAATAAGTGCTGTTGACATTGATTGAGACAAAAAGATATGTATCCTTGTTAAAAAAATTGTTTCTTGTTTAAGACCTTGAGACTTCGTGAAAGAGGCATCCTTTATAAGGAAGATCTGTTATTTGAAAGAAGTCGAAACCAGGGCTGGTGCTTAATATAAAAAAGGCATAATTGACACATTTAGGTGAATCCATATGTTTAGAACGTGATCTTGATGGAGGGGATGGTTGGTACATGGTATTGCATATGCCTGGCGTTCAGGTTTATTCGTTTAAATTACTATCACTTATTTAATTATTATTATTCTCCATGATTAGTCTTACAAAAATGTCAAGTGCACATAACTAGAGAGCTTCTATTATGATCACAAGAAAATTAGGGGGTGTTACAATTTATCGTTTTGTTAGACGAAGTACATGTACACCTCATCAAGTCAAGGTAGCAAGGGAAGTGTCCAATGCTAGTGTAAGTATGATGTGAGTAGGAGTGTTGGATTTGCTTCTGTTTGTTTTGAATGGAAAGAGATGGAAAGCATGAAGGAATGTAATTGAACTCACGGTCTTGATTTTGGTCAACCAATGATAGAATCATAATAAATGTCTTTTCTTTATATAGCTTTCAACTGTTTCGTTCATTCGTTGTACCCTATGTGTGATTTTGTGTTTCCCTCTTATTTAAGATGCTTATTTGGTCTTAAGGGAGCAACTGGATCAGTAAACCATAGAATGTCCTTTTTTATTATCTTTATTTGCTTTTAACTTCTTTTTTTCAACAGTTATGTTTTTTCTGCCTCTATGAAGGATGATTTCCTTATGGTGGAAGTCAAACTTGTAGTCTAATAATTCTTCTTATAGCCATTTCATATCCTGATTTGGGCGGTGGTACAATTTTGAGTGCTTGGAGCAGTTAAATTTTGCTTGGTTTGCTGCTAATAATCTTAGTTCTTTTTTTTTTTTCAACATGATAATGCATGCTGATTCCCTCATGTTGATTTTCTGTGATATGATTTCTTATGTGATTGTTTGATGCTAAGGGCAAAATGTAGTTTGTTTAATGATCTGTTTGCTGCCATGCATACGGTTTTATAATATATCTGATGGTTGTTGCAGGAGTTTTTTACTATGTCAGGTGGGAAGCGGAAGCGGGATGACATGCATTCACAAATTCATCCTAATGGTTATATACCACAGCAGGATGGATCAGGAGACTCAATATCAGATGACTATAAGGTGAATTGGCAACATTACTCCTTGAACAATATATGTTGAAAAATGATCTTTCATGTAGAACTTGTTAGGTTCATGATAAACATAAAGGAAAAATATTAAGCAGAACTAAGCACATTTGAAATCCAAGTTCCTTGTGATCTTGTCTCATTGTTTGTAACAATAACAACAACATGTCCCAATACCTCTATATAATCTCTTGGCTAGGCAGGGTAAGGGGGTCGGATCGTATGTAGCCTTAGCCCTGTGATTAGAGGGAGGTTGATTTAAGATGAATTGCAAAGACTATCTACTAGTTCACAATAGATAAGAAGTGTAGGTAGTGTAATGAGCCATTTTGATTTATTCCATTATATTCAAAAGCTTGAGAATATAAATCCTTGACTCCATAGACATGGAAATTATCTTTCTCCTTGTTTCTAAACTTGTAGAAAATTATTTTATGTTCCTGCTGCTCACAGGTTCCCATGAGCTAGTTTTTTGGCTATTCAATGATTGAGCTTTTCTTTTTTGCTGGTTTATTTTTGTGTTCACAATAGATAAATGTTCAAGGGAGCAGGTTATCATCCACGATTCCTCAACTGGATGGTCCGATGCCTGATCCTTACGATGAAATGCTTTCGACTCCGAATGTAAGCTGCTTCCTTTTCCTTCAACATTTATTCAAAAATTCAATTCAGTCACTTGTGACTCGAGATCCTAATGAATTGCTTTCATATATGTTTTTTTTTCCTTTGCATTTGCTGTTTCCATTTTCTGGAAATTGAATAATGTTTCAGAAGCTTTATGTACATGAATCAATTATTTCATGTTTCATATCCAAGGAGCTATCTTTGCAACCAGAAGTTCAATGTATATATATTTTTTTGGTGGGCGGTGATTCTATCTTAGCTTCCGGGTTGGAGATACAACTTGGATATGCTGCCAACAAATTAATCTTGAATCTCATGGAAAAGTAACAAAACTGCTCTCCTAATAAAGACATGGAATTAATCTTGTTAAATCATTTTTATTTTAAGAAAGTCAACAGTTGGGAAAGGGTGTCGAGTTCATAAGATGATCAGTCTGCATGAGTCTAGGATGATCATAATGGCATCTAACTGGAGGATATGCAAGCAAGTCATGTTGATTTCATTTCTTAAACTTTCATGTATTGAAAATGGGAAAAGTCGAATTGGCATCATTACAGTTTGAATCTTAAGGATAGCTTCAGAAAATAAAACCACAGAAAGCTCTTTGCACAGAAAGAAATTCCTGTGAATGATGAACACTATCATAAGTATTGAGTTAGTTTTCAGTTTTGAACACATTGCTTTGCCACTACATATGTTGGTTTATCTTGATCCATGATTGTGTTCCTTGCCACTTTCGCTGCTGATGAGTCTTCTGTTAATCATTATTTCAAGGCTGATGCATTACTATGTAGTTGGAAAATCCTCCAGTGCGTGCATAAACTAACTTAATGGTTTACTTGACATCTTAATATCATTGGTCTATCATGTAGATTTATTATAACCAAGGAGTTGTCAATGAGGACTATAATGCTGTGACTCCAGCACCAAATGGTAAGCTGCCTTGATTGGGGGCATGAATGATCGGTCTTACTTTATCTGTTTCGTTATTTGATGTTGGGTGTTGGGTGTCACATTTTATATGCGTTCTTGTAGATATGCAAGCAGCAACTCCAGCTCCTGTTAACCAGAATGAAGTTCTAGATGATGACGATGATGAACCCTTGAATGAAAATGATGATGATGATTTGGATGCAGAACAAGGCGAGGATCTTAACACTTCACATTTAGTACTAGCTCAGTTTGACAAGGTACTATGTACTTCCCTAAAATTGGTGGTGTATTACTGACCTGCCTTATCCACGATGTCTAAAAAATTGTCGACAAATTTTCTTTAATGTTTATGCAGGTGACTCGCACAAAGAGCAGGTGGAAGTGCATTTTGAAAGATGGAATAATGCACATCAACAATAAAGACATCCTCTTCAATAAGGTTTTTCTTTCAGATCTGAATTACCTTTGATTGATCCTTAGTTTGCTTTTGTTTTCTTCAGAACATTAGTGGACATTTAAAAAATTGTGATTGGCGCCTCAATTTTTTGCAGGCAACGGGAGAGTTTGATTTCTGATTTTGTTGAAATCAGTTGCCTTGCAACGGTGTAGTCTTAAGAGAGAACCATAGATTTCACTTTGTTTCGTAGCTTGTCTATGCTCGTTATCGTCAATTAAAAACCCGAGAAAGGAAAATTGAGTTGGTTGGCTGGTTGTACATAAAGGGGAGCTTTAAGGCCTGGGATGTCTCTTTTTTTGTTAAGAGTTCCTTGAAGCATGACATAATGCTATTGAATATCTTCTTGTATACTGGAAGTTGGAACATATGGTTTATTATCAAAGTTGCTTCCTCTGTTTTCTGCTGGCATAACTGAATCTTCTGTGTGTAGCTGTAATGACTCTAAATCATCCGTTATATTTTATGCGAGATCTTTGTTATCATCTGTTATTATCATGTCACGTATTTTACTTTTATTTTTAAATTAATTTTAGAAACAATCAAACACATGTTATAATTTCAACAGAGTGTCATAGGAGTATAAGAGGCGATATTTTTCCAATTTTAATGATTTGTATAATTTGTTGAGTCTAACATAACTGGATCTTCCCACATTGACAACTTCTTAAACTTGATTCTTTGGCATAAAGGTAATCTCATATGAATAGCATGAGTTGCTCCTGATTTGTTTATGAATGGTTGACCATTGAAGTGATGCATATATTTGTCCGAATACATTTGTTTCTTCAGTCTGTTTAATTATTACATTTTCCCATTCAACAAATAGGGCATTGAGCCTTGATGTTTATTCTATGTATGACATTTTTATTGAATCATCAAATGACATTTTTATTTTTTGTATGGAATTTTTTGTACTCATCAAAAAAAAAAAAATTGATATGATAATTGTTAATCACTAGACGGTTAACTTCCATGGATGTGTTTTAACTACTACTGCAGCTAACGGGCAGATCGATTGTGAGGCCAAAATATTGTTCGTCTAATCTGGAATTTAATTGTTATAATATTATTAAAAGATTAACTTGATCGGTCGGCGTTAGTTGTGTAATAGTTAACTACGTAGTTAAATGCAAACAATGGCCAATTCTGTTAATTAGTAATTACGCCTTGTATTGTATTTAATGACATAAAAATGGATTTCAATTAAAAGAGTTATTAATTAATTGATAAATTAATAATTATTAATTTATATATTAATTAATATTTTATTAATTTATATTAAATACTCAATTAAAAAATACATTTCAAACTTTTATTTAGTGCTTATTGTCGTATCATTATATCGAATGAGGCTTTTTAATTTGAAAGAACCTTTCAACCTCTCCACCTTATTAAAGGGATACTTGAGGAAGTTTTTAAATGATAAGAAAATTATGGGGGCAGAGATTGAGAGTGAAATTGATTTAACAAAATAAAACAATTAAGTCATTTTTGAAACCTTTATAAATTGATGTAATATGTAGTGTATAAAATAAATTAATTTTATATTTTTATATGAGGTCTATAGAAATTATCAAAATGTATTATCTTATAATTTTAGTGAATTATTAATTTAGCATTGTTAATTGTTCTTAAAGCGTATGTCGAGTTAAAACACTTGAATCACAGTCGAGCAGTACTTGTTAATGAAAACAATAAAAGGTAGGCTACAGTGTATACACGAATTTAGTCGATTATATCAAGTTGTGATGATTAAATTGCCATGATAAAGTATCTACGAGTTGTCTACGCTAGGTGTCAGAGACTCTTTGCCGTTTCTTTGAAACTGACTTTAAAATATTGGGGAATCGAAAGATGAAGAAAAACTAAGTTTCTTGAAGCTATATTGGAGGTGAGTGGAGAGAGTTTTGTTCATATGGAAATCAAAATATGAATAGTTTTGTTGTGTTGAATTAAAGCTCTTAAATAAATGACAACTTTAGAGTTTTAGGAGAATAAAAACTCGCCGAAATCATCTCTTCCACCGCCCCGCAAGCCCGACTAAAGCGGTCATGGGGTTCGATTTAAAGGTAAAGATGTTTTAACTTGGCGTTCGAGCTTTGCTCTGAAGTTTATAATACATTTATTATATAGTTCGGTTTTCTTGTTTATTATTAGGACCTCTCGGAATGGTGTGAAAGTAATACTTAAATAATATTAACGAGGAATATTATATTTAATATATAGATTACTGATGGACCTAGTAAGCCATACGTAACCATGAAAATGTCAATCACGTTAAATCACAAAATCTTAATTTAATAAAACAATTAATATATATTGAACTTACACCTTGAACACGCACATATATATATATATTAATTTGAATGAGTAAATCGGTTAATACCGATCTAAATTGTTAGGACATTTTATGGATCGAATTTCTCATTTTAAAACAGGCGTATCACCCAGTCGGTCTGCGGTGAAAAATCTTTATCTTAGAGGAGTTTGTTAAATAATCGAGTATTAATTTATCGATTTCTTTGTGGTTCTGATTGCAAAAAACATTAATGAAAGGACTGAAAAAAGCGCGAATTATTAATTTGGCTTTATCAAGTCGGATAGGCCAAAAATATTATCTTAGAGTTTATTAAATAATTGAGCTTTAATTTAGAGTTTCTACTTGTAGTTGATAATTGCCAAAACAATTGCCAAATTAGCTTGGAAAAAAACCGTCACATATATGACCGTGTGTAGAAAAAATAAACGAAACGAAAAAAAAAGCACGAATTATTAATTTAACGTCCCCAATAGAGCCAAGGGATATTAAAAATATTATATTAGAGTTTATTAAATAATCGGTATTAATTTGTAGGGTTTATTGTAGTTGATAATTGCAAAAAAAAAAGCCTCATCATGGTCGGAATTTGGCCAAAATATTATCTTGGCGAGTTTATTAAATGGTGAGTATTAATATATAGGTTTCTACTATAGTTGGTAAATGTAAAAAAAATGAAACAACTGGCGATCAGCGTATGGCCAGGTGCGTAAAAATAAAAAATAAGCAGAAAAAAGCCTTAATTGTTAATTTAGCGTCCTGTCACCGGCGTGGCCGTGAAAATATTATCTTAAAGAGTTTATTAAATAATCGGTGTATTATTCAATTTCTATACCCCATAGTTGATTGATAATTGCAACGAAACAAAAAAAAAGCAAAAAAAAAAGCAACGTCTTGTATCAGCGAAAAAAAAAAATCATGCGTGTACATTGGAAGCCCACCGTGGGGAGCCCACTCGTGTATATTTGTGCGTGGACCACTACACTCCACTATATATGTATTTGTGATAATCTTATAGGCAATTTAAAAAAAGCTTACGAGAAAACTTAGCTTGGGATAATTTAATTAATTGAAAGAGTTGAGGAATTCAATGAATTATATATAGGCGTTTAAATTTTGCTAGTATAATTAGTTAATTACAACTATATCAACTAAAATTTAAAAAAAATGAAACAAAGTATCAAAAAGATTAATCATGTTGAATCTTCAAAATTTACAACATAGCCAAGTACTCTTTTAACTCTTATCAAATTCCTGGTGAAGTCCCCAACTCAAATGTATAACATAGCCAAGTCCTCTTCATATATGTATGTGGTTGTACTGCAATATATCCGCGATATATGTAATACTAAGTTTATGATAAAATACGCCGTTTATACCGTCGTACATACATAGTCTAGTGATAAATGTATCAACTGATCGGATTCCAAGAATTCAGGTTGGAATTTTAACATACATAGTAAAGAGAGTTTCACTTTAAATGAGCTAGTTGTGGGATCTCCAATATAAACCATGAATCTAATTTATAACTCCTCACAAATTGTCGGTGGTGGAAGTTTTCTATCAAGTAAACCTATTGCACAGGTTACTTTAGAATGTTTATTAATAATACAAAAATTAAAAAGAGAAGACAGGTTGCAACAATCCGTTGTCGTCCAGCGGTTAGGATATCTGGCTTTCACCCAGGAGACCCGGGTTCGATTCCCGGCAACGGAACTTTTTATTTTATTCTCATTGTTATCTTTTTAATTTATTCTGATTGTTGTTATGACTTCTTTTGCTTCTTTGGATGAATATCTTGCTTTCATACAGCTCCCTATACTCCTTACCACTAGCGGCTTTTAATACATTACACACATACTCCCTACTTTTTAATAATTTCTCCGTTACATTTCAATTTAATCAGGAGGTTCCGTTTCTTTTCAAAACCATATGTTATCGAGTTCAATCGCCTACTCTCCTATACACCTACACTATTAGTATTACCAGTAATGCATTTCTAAATTTCAAGAAAAAGTACAAGCGTCCCTCTTAATGATTCTTAAACTCTTAATGTACCCAGATTTTCAATTCATGACATGGCTAATTTCTCATGTAGGTTTAGTGGGATCTTCAACATGCATGCAAGTAGCCCATCAAGAAGAACATTGAGAAACTTCAAAGGATATTGATATCCATGCATCTTTTTTAACAGTGCTTAAATAAATGTACATCCATTAATTATTCAAGAAATTACAATACTAAAGTGATATTTTCATAGATGTCTCATATAATAAACTGTACAAGAGAAACCAATTTCTTCTCCATGCTGTCTTACATTTTCAGGTGGAGAAGACTAATCCAGTATACATATTCAACTGATATTCTTTTCAAAAACTGTTTTTGCTTCCAATGTCAACCCGATCATACTATCGTTGTGAAAGCTGTTCTGTCGATAAAGCTGCTGAAAGAAGGAAATGTGACAGAGAAGATAACGCTATATTGGATTCTTGCTTTCTCCTCTAAAGACCTAATTCTTTCTTCAGTTGGGCAAGAGCTGCTTCAATCTCATCAAAACTATCCTCTATACTGCTTCCTTTAGCTTTTTCATTTTGTCCAGCATTTCGAGTTTCTTTCGATCCATTAAGTGAAGACTCAGATTCAACCTTGTCATCTGTAATGTTTAGTTCTTTTTCTAAGAACTCTACAAACTCTTCTCCAATTTCCTGCTCAACATATGGCAAAAACATTGTTTAGAAGTTATCCATGGCATAAAGATACTTGATTGTAAACGATTTTTAACAAGCGATCTGCTGCTTTACTGCGACAAATAATTGACTTCATCAAGCGCATACGTATGCACTAGGAAAAAAGGAATTATTAATAATACACATATCTACATTGGATAAGCAAATGGATAGCTTACCGCCAATTCTTCCCACAGGCCTTTCGGTTTTCCCTGTGAATCCGCACTAGCCTCCCAATTATTGAATTCTTCTTGAAGATCACGGAAAAAATCCCCTGGAAATAACACGGGAGAACCTTTGAGAAACCTCAGTTTGACTTCTACTTGAAGATATAAAAAGAAAGAAAATCAGAGTATGATGCAAGGAAATTTATGTCTGTTCTTTCAGTGAGAAATATAAATCTACCTAGTGTTATTTGGACATCCCTAAATAAATCACCTGCAGCATGAAGCATTGGATATATGAAAATTCGAACAAGCATATAAACAAATGGACATCTTTAGGCTTTACACCATACAGGTATCGAGGTCATATCTAGTTATGTAAAAGTAAAATGTATATTATAACTACGTGCAACATATTTAAAAAGGAAATTGATTTTGAAGACCAAAAGGGTACATGTGTACCACTGAACTATATCGGAACAGATGATCCTTTTGAACATTTAGACCAGGTTGTTAACATTTTGGTGAATTTCTTGGTCATGGATACATGGATCCATCAATCTAGTGTCGCACTCTCAAGCAGACTTCCAGGGATCTAAAAGATATATCAATTGTTGGGATCATCGCATAAATTTATTTTTGTTATAAAGTTATCTTAAATGCATGGGTCTTTAATCCGGAAGAGCAAGCCCACCAGTTATAAAATCATGAACACAAAGTTGCGCCAATAACAAATTTATTTTAAAGAGTCTTAATAAGTATGCAATATACCAAGTCCATAGAAATCCTCCTCGGTAGTTTTATTTTGACTCCTTCCAGCTGCATCATAGGAGTAATCAGTTGTTCCTCTTCCATTGTCATAACTCTGCTTGGTTTTAGAGTTCAATAATGTATTGTATGCATGCTTTATCCTCATAAACCTTTCTTGAGCATCAGCCTGAACAAAATAGGTAATAATCACTTTGAATGTTTATCAAATTATTGATAAACATATCTGCAATCATATAATTGCAACACTCAATCTTTCTCATGATCGGTCAATCTCAAATTGAAATTACACGTTAGTTATACACATACTCAGTTTCATAATAATCACTGTTACATTTTTGTTAGTTCATTTTTCATTTTTTCCTTCCCGATAACATTGCTTAACGCAATTCTAACTCAAAGAAACAACTTCATCAAGAAACACGTAACATTTTGCACCTCATTGCCATATCTAACGAATGCCCACCACTATATTCAAGCATCAGAAGAAACTTAGACCAATTTAACCTTATTTTAAATACTCACTTTACTATATATATATATATATATATATATATAAACATAAATCTCTTCAGTGAAGTCATTGAGCACTTGCCATACATACCCTTACAGCACCGCCTTACTGTGATAACAGTACCGACTACTTGAATAAAGTGCAAAAATTATCTACTATTTCACAATCTGAGATATAGTATAAGTAATTAGCCAATGAACTACTTATTCATTTATTATAATATCAAATAAGCTGTAGAATATAAAAGAGTCTTTTATTTCATTATTGACATAATTTTAAAAGATTATTCTCCTCTTGATTCACATTAGTCACTTTACTACTACAATAAAACATCTATCTTTCTACTTGAAATGGCAGAATCAAAGACATTCACAACAATCAAAATGTCATTAATTACCAAATTATATAAACACCATAAGAAAATAACTCCATATCAAATCCAGTCACTTACAATATCCAAAATTGAAAACAAAAAAATACCCAAGATCAAAAAGCTTGCCCATTTATCATATACAGTACTCCCTCCAATCCTTAATGTTTATGACTTAACCAATTTTTATTTTATTCAAATTATTTATGGCTTAACCTGTTTTACACCATATTTTGTCAAATATACCTTAATTAATAAAACCAAATATATTTCCCATAACTACATTTCCCGTAAAGTTTTCAGTTTTGAGAGTATTAAATGAAGCCTAAAATTATCAAATGTTCACCATCTTAAAAACAAGAAAAACAACATAAGCGACAACCATTAAGATTGGAGGGAGTATGAATCCATTTTAATTGAATTTCTCACGTATCGAAGAAATCGAACAAAATAATCTTCAATTACTCTTTAACTATATTATTGAAAAAATTAAAAAATTAATATTATGAAAGTATTTTAAAAGAAGAATTCAAATACATAAATTTTATATTTGATAGTCAAAGTTCAATTTCAAAAAAAAATATTACCAAGATTAAAAAACTGACCTCTTTATTGACATCAGGATGATACTTGAGAGCCAATTTTCTATAAGCCTTTTTAATCTCATTAGGAGTTGCTGATGCTGACACTCCCAATACTTCATAAGGTGATTGTCTCCTACTTGCTCTTACAACTGAAAATCTACTCCTACCATTTTTTAATTGAAATCCAAACTTATATGAAATGGGGTTTCTTGAAAATGCAAAAAGATTCAATCTTGATGCAAATTTGATGCTGCAAAAGGGTATAAATATTTGGGATTTTAATTGCTTCTGACAGAAATAGTGAAGTGTTGGTGATGTAGATAAAGAATTGGACATGGCTTTTGTGTGTAATGACCAAATCTTTTCTTTCAGCTCATTTCATGACAAAAGAAGTTTGTTAATATGAAATCATTTTTAATATTATGTAAAAACTTATATTTTTAATTTTTACTAATTAATAATTTCGTTTGAAATAGATGATAAATACAAAAAATTCTTTTTCGCTTAATAGTTGATTGTTTATAATTTTAATATATATTTTCGATTTCGATATAGTTTTTACGTTTCGATGTAATTTTTACAATCACGATATGGCTTGTCTCTTAATAAATCGTTTTTAAATACAAATAATGTTTATTTTTGAAATGGAGAAAGTATTTTTTATTTTTTGAAGTACTACTTTGATAACAAATAACTTTTAAATATAAGATGAAAAATTACGATAAAATATGATGATTAAATTTTTAAAGATGCATTAATTATCGATTTTATAACACGATTCGGATTACCTTTTATGGATAATATTTATTTTATTTTTTAGTATATTTTTATTTTATTAGTAATATTACTTAATTATTAATATATATTATTATTAATGCACATTCGACAAAAATTATAAATTTTGCAAAACTTAAATAATATATGTCGATCAGTTATAATCATATTTTTTCTTAAAAGCATTATTAGTAATATAATATTAACGTCAAAATTATACTATTCGAGATAATAATCAATCAAATACAATTATCTTAACGAATAAATAATTAGTTTAAAAGATGAAAGATGTGATTTAAGCATTACCATAACATATTAAGAAAGAAAGAAAATAATTTTTTTTACGTGACCATTAAAACGTATTAATATGTTTACAGGCGCCTACGATAGTTCATCAAGCGGTTTAGGATAGGCTACGTCAGCTTGATTTGGGATATTCAGTGTCTTCAGCTGGTTATGTCAGGATTTGAAGAAATATATCTGTGAATGTGGCATTTTATGTCATGCTCATGAAGGTGACATTTGTAATCGTATATGAAGGTGACATTTAGCAATCGAGTTTGAAAATATATATATCAAAGCTATCCAAGGTGAGATGTACATAAAGAGATAGAAATATTATTTTAACGATTTGATGTTACATGACTAAATATATTGAAGAATTAATCATCAATATAGTATCGTCAATTATTTGCTTTATATGGGATTTAAATTGGTATGAGAGTTTAAAAATATAACAATTTTTTGTGGATCTCAATATATAAAATTCATATCTATAGGAAATTAAATAATAATAATAATAATTACATGAAGCATATGACTATTTAACTATTAATAATAAAATAATAATAATAATAATAGTTCTACGTAATAATTACTACTTATGAAAGCGTATGATTATTTAATAACATCAATTATAATAATAATAGCGTAGATGCACATAAAACATATTATTATTTAATACTCTCTTTTAATCAAAAAGCAATTGAAACTTCTAAATATATCGATGTAATCTTTAATCTTCAATTACTCTTTAATTATATTATTAAAAAATTAAAAAATTAATATTACGTAGAAAGTATTTTAAAAAGTAGAATCGATTATATAGAATTTTATATATTTTTAAAATAATGAATAATTAATAACTAATGGTCAAGTTCAATTTTAAAAAGTCAAGCAGTAATTATTTTTGGATTGGGTGAGTAGTAGTTAATTACTATTAAGAACCGTAAGGTTATCAATTAAGATGTGAAATTATTAATTAAAATGGTTAATTGCGTTGATCGCTTCACGTGTTCTGATGATTGTGACGATCGCACGTGTTTTGAAATGTTCGTTCGATCATCGTATTTGAGTGTCGCTTGGTCGTTTCCGTCAAAATAAAGTTAAGTTTGAAACTTTTAGGTAAGTGTGAGGAGTAAAATTATCCACGGCCATTTTCGTTTTTAGATAATTTTCAATTCATATTAAAATTTTAGAGGGCAAATATTTGGATGAATTATTACTTTCAAACTAAAATATTTGGATTAGATTAATATTTGGGTTGGCCAAATATTTTGTCCTAAATTTAATAAAATTAAAAATTATCTGTGAATGAATGTTGAACAATTTACTACAATGCCACAAAGTTAATCCAGAAAGCTTGACGGAATGGCGAAGTGAGACACCCCAACGTAATGTAAATAGTCGTTTAGCATCACGTAATCCCAATGATGAATGTTTTTGAAGCAGCCTGTGATCGGAAATATTAATGAATATCATAATTAAAAGATATCTTTGCTGCTTTTTAGAATTTTTAAGAGAAAAATAAAAGATAATATTTTAATTATTTTTTTGCCTAACTTTTATATTTTAAGTTTACAACCAGTACTCCATTAACAAAAAGTCAAACGAGCCTAATTTTGGAAGATTAGAAAATAGGCTATTGGACAATCTTTTAGAAAGGAAGGAATTTATTTATGAAAAATGTGAGAATGAGTACATATGGAAATATATATGTTATTAATGTGAGATAAAAGAGAAAATTGAATTATTTTTTAAAATATCATATATGATAATTAAAATATTTATTTAATGTGATAAATAAATAATCTGATATGATAGGTAATAACGATCATCTCAATTATCACATGGAGATAGTTTTACGTTCTATGACAATCGACTTCACATTGACAAACGGCATTATCAGGAACAGTTACATAAAGACATTTGCAATTTCTTGGGTTATATCCTGCTAGACTGAACTTTGCGGTTGTTTGACACCCTTCATCACCACCTTCATCACAATCTCCTGCCATAAGCATATCAAATCGCCGATTGCATCTCCTCTCTGCATATTGAAAACAAATTAGCTATTAGCCCATCTTGTCAAATAGAATATTAATGTTTCAACCTCGATTTGAAACACCGAGTAGAGTTTTCAAATCAAGTTATTAGAATTGAGAAGCTTTATGGAGATTACTCACAATTTTCGGAGTTCAAGTAAAGGTCTACAGTATATCCCTTGTTTATTCGAGTGCCGAATTTCTAAACAAATAAATATTTCCAGTGACGGAACCTGAAATTTTTTTAAGGGAGGCGAAGTAACTAATATTATATATATGAAGAAAAATATACAAAAAATTAATTTTTGAATAAATGAATGGTAAAATTCTATTTTTTAAAAATAAAAATATAATTTTTAAAATTTTAAGGAGAGCGGCTTCTTTCACCGTACACTGAATTCGTCCATTGAATACTCCGTATTTACAAACAATACCTTGAGAGCATGAAAGATCAGATAACATCAATAGCACAAGAAAGTATGTTGCAACAATAATAATTTTCGCCATGTTGGGCCTCGTTAGAGAAAAAAAATGCAACTTATATTATGAACAAAAGGATATAATTTTTTGTATATTAAATCATTAAATGATACTTTGATATGTGGTACTCACTACTTACAATGGAAATTATGTGTCTGTATATATATATGATATACACCTATTTTTGGAGAGAAATCTTTAAGATTTGCTTAATAAAATCCCAATTGATACTCATCACACAATAAATACATAATTTTCTAATATTTGTCTCTGAGCAATAATGAAGGAAGTAACTAACATATCAAATAAGAAACAAATATTATGAATAATAACAACAAATAAAGAAAATTATTTGATTATTTTCTATAGTTAAAGTTCAATTATAAAAATGTCAAAAAGTCAAAAATAATTAAAAAGTCAAAAATAATCAAAAAGTCAAAAATAATATTATGGACGGAGGGAGTACATTAATAGCCACACTTCTGGGCGCTTGGATGGCGTTCTTGTGATTTTTGCTGGAGGAAAATTCACTTAGCCACTAAATAATTAAAAGATGACATAGTGGACAAAGCAATACTCACTCGGTTGTTTTTTAATTATATTTCTAGCAGATTTCTGCGTAAATTAAATAAATAAAAAAATAGTTAAAAAATGGAATTAAAATGTAAAATAATAATTAATTAAAAGCCCATATTATTCGTTGATTGATAATTTTATAAGAAAAGTAGATAAGAAGTATATTAAAAATTATAATTTTTTATATTAAAAATATAAATAATTTGAAATAAAAAATTGATAGAAAAAGATAAGTATTATTATTAACCGACGGAGGGTATTGATGTTTTGATGAAGATTGAAGTGATCAGGAAACTAGAACAAGAAATAACGGCCACAACTAGGTTACTTTTTCCCATGTGATCAGAAAATGTTACAAACCATACAAGTAATATACATGAGAAATCAATTTGAGGGAGCATAGAATATTGGGAAATCAATTTGGTCTGATCCAATTTATTGTTTATGGATAACAAACCTAAACCAAGTTGCACCAGATATTTTCTGGGCGATAGAATCTCATCCGAAACTCTTTTCTTTAAGTGTCCATATGGACCACAAACAGGAGTCACATCATGTACTTGGTTGCACATGCCTCCATTCTGAATTCATGATTTCTCATTCTATTTTGATCTAGTAATAAAATAATACATTCAACATGATAAGATCTTAGGCTCGAAATCCACTAATTCCCTTGACGGAAGCATATGTAAGAGCGCTCAAAAGAGTCCGAAAGCTTTTCTTGTTCTTGAATTGGAGCACCTTCTAAATATTTGAATGACATGTTTATAGATACAAAATAAGTTGATGAAATAACAACTGGTTAAGAAGAAGAATTTAGAGCTTAAAGTTCATATTTCTCCTTCCTAAATTGAGAAGAATGAAAGGTAAAATGTAGTTTACCATAACATAGCAGCAACCTTGAAAGGCGATCGGAATGTAGCTTGCGCCATGGTCTTCCATGTAAGGCTTTACGCCTTTACCAGATATATACAATCGATATATTAACAAAATCAATGTACAATCGTCTGGAACATATATAAGGGGATGTTATTGTAATATAAGTCTTGAAGTTATGATGAATGAAGTTAACTTATCCAGATACTCACATATGAAGCTTCAGGAAGATTGGGTCTACAAGAAAAAGAGAATTCGAAACACATTATAACACTGCACTAAAGTTAAACATCTTGACGTTTGTAATCCTGATACCTTAACGGTACTAACAGATGCAATCCAAATACATCCATGAGCTTCAAATATGGCATCACGCCGCCTAAAGCTTATTAGAAGGGTCGTCCCTTCATCTTTCAACATTATTTTCTTAGAGACCCCTCTAGAAAAAGATATTCCAAAGCATCTTATAAAGTGGAAAAGAAACGATGAATCTGGATAAAGACATTCAATATAACTACTGATGCAACAAAACCAAAGAAATTAAAACATTTGCTCCTACAAAATTTCGAAGGGCCAACAATAAGATAAAAATCTTATGCAGAAGCAAGATCGTAACAGAGAAGTCAAACCCATAAAAATACTAAATACCTATAATACTCCATATATGACTTGCATTTATAATTGAACCAGGTAATTTATGGGACAGGTATATCTAGATCATATATGACAAGGTTTTGCAATTAATACACAATATGATAATGTTTTAGCAATGAAAATGAATTTGACCATTGCATACCAAATATGTAAAGATTGCTAGGACAAATAGGTTCAGAGTACAAATGAAATCTGATTTATTTTAAGAAAGTAAGGCTTGACAACTGCTAAACTCCCAACGCATGCCATCGCAAACAGAGAAACAGGTACTTGAGAACTAATAACTTGCATCAGATAACACTTATTTGAAAGGAGAAGTGTACATCAAAAGCACCATGGTTGAACCTTTCTGCAGTCAAGAACAAATGTGATCACAAGATATACTTCGAAACACGTCAAAGTACTCCATAATTTCCATAAAACTCTTCTTGAATCAGAGGACCAGGTACAAACATGTCTCGACTTTCTGGAGATATAAATCAGCTCAAATTCTCGTTCTTTTCTACTTCTGATCAAACATGAAAAATGTAACCCCGAACCACATCAAGTAAAAAGCAAGTTTATACATGGTAGTAAACCTAATGGAAATTAACGAATTAGCTAGGTAACTTGGAATATAATTTGCGGGAGCTACATTTCTTGATGAAAACTGCCCCCAATCAGAATTCCATAGTGATTGCTTAGGGCTTAGATATTGGAAACAATGAGTTTGATAACTCACAGTAGTATATTCAACAATCAAATCCTTGTAAAAAGTAGATTCTTATGTGATGGAGGAAAAATCATTATTGGACCTTTAGAGATTCAGTATAACTTTAAATCAGAATAGGATAACTAGAAAATGCACTCAGACAAAAAGAAGAGAAAAAATCAATTGGAATTATCACAAATTCTAATACATTTAACCATCACAAGTAGCAAAACATGTAGTAGGTGCGAAACGACAATGTTGTAATAACCATGAAGACAAAATATTGAATTGTAGATTGAACGATTATCAAACTCAAATCATCTAAGCGCAATAATGTATCCTAAAGTAAGAAGCAAGTAATGAGTAAAGATCCAGTTTGAAAAGCTGTATTAGCAATGATATGTTAGAAATGTAATGCAGAAAAACATAGTTATAATGACCTCTGAAGGTCCAGTAGTCAATTGTGATTATGATAGTGAGGCTGCATCATATTAAATTGATGCCCCATGAACCCAATATACAAGTGATCAGAAGCCGAAGGTCCCTCGTCCGATAAACCCTGCATTCTCTTCAGATACAACCTATACAATTGGCATATTAACATTAAAACACATGTACAATTAAATATATATAATTCTGAATATTACCCACCTATACTTCTGCAAATGGCTAGCAACATTCTCTCTAGTCAACCCTTCCACATTCATCAACTGCATAATCGTCTTAGGGACCGCGTTTTTTATCCCCAGATGCCCAACAACCTCCACAAATCGTTTATGCAGCTGCGGAGTCCACACCAAACGCGGCCTTTTCGAACACTTCCCACTTCCTACATCATCATCATTATTATTATTATTATTATTATATTCTTCCATATTCAGATCCAATTGCCCACGGATCGACCTTATCGTGTTTTTCGACGCGCGGTTCACTTCCACCACCGTCCGTGGCTGCTCCGCCGTGATTCGAAACGCCGTCGCTAGCTCCGCCGGAATCAACGCTTGTGAAAGCGGTGTTAAATCATCTAAACAAGGTAACCCATCTTCCCATTCCATCACTCTCTCTTCATCTCTGCTCATATTATTATTATATTGCACAATTCTCACTTGCTCACTCATACTTACAAAAAAATATCAAAAAAATTCTAATTTTTCAATTTGGACTTTGGATTTAGATTTGTTTATTGATGAGATATTTGAGGAGGCAGTTGAAGAAAGGTGTGGGGTTGAAATGTTCATTCATTATTGCAAGTATAAAGGAGTCGGTGGAACAAATATATAATACTCCCTTGTACTTTTCAAAAATTATCCAAATTTGGATTTTGATAATTGATAATTGAATTTGTAAATTTTGAGCTTTGAATAAATTATATAAATTATTGTATATTATTTGTTCAAAATAAATGAAGGTTATTAACAGTTTTTAGTTGTCGTTTGGGCAGTTTGCGTAGATTAAAGAAAGAAAATGTATTGAGTCTTATATTAAAAGTCCCAGAATGGCTTGATAATATCGTTTTTGGTTGTGATTTAAATATAAAAATAGTCAAAAATATATTTAAATGTAAAAAATTTAATTTATTGATACAAAATAGCCAGTATTTTGAAACATAAGATATAGATTAAAAAAGACGACTAAAAACGGAGAGAATAGTGCTTATATCATTTTTTATTAATATTATAATTTAATTTATATTTGATAAACAACTAGGAAATATACAAGTAGGGAGTATTTGTTAATTTTGATAAATAAAATGATAATTTTGGAATGTGGTATTTTGGATGAAATGAAAGGTAGGAAAAAGTGCAAGATCTGATATTTTGATTCCAGATTGAGCTGAGTAAGGGTGCCACGCTGGAGGAAAACAAAGGAGATATTTTTATTATTGTTGACCAAATGTCCATATTAATATTCTTATTTCGGGAATCCTTATCTTCGTTTGTACTGGTTGAGGGATAATTCCATTATTGTTGATGTTGATTTTTCCTTCTTCATAACAAAAATATTGGTAAATAATAGCATGTCTCTTATAAATAATTTTCTAGGTCTTGTTTGATTTTGTGGATGTAAAATGAGAAAAGTAGTACAACCTAAATGTGAATCAAGTTCTTATTTTGAATATGTAAGAGAAATAATAAATAATATGGCCAATGACAATAAATTCCACTAACGTTAATTAAATTAAGTATATTACCTATGTTTCAAAACTCGTTATTTCAATTAATGAGAATACATCAACGATCAAAACGCCTAAAGAAAAAGAAAATTTATTTCGTCTAAAAAAATACTTTATAAAAAATGATGAATTTCTTATAATGTCTTTTCGTCTGAATAGTTTAGTTTAGAGTATTTTGATTCGTTATTATAATTACGTTACCACAAATAATTATCTGCTACGATTTTAAAGCAAATCCCTAACTCCTATGTGATTTTAACGGCTTGATAAATTCCCCAGCTGTATGATTCTGCCGAGCAAACAAAATGAATCTTGTGACTTTTTACGTAATGAGGATAGTGGATCAGCAATCTGAAGTAGGATATTAATTTTATTAATATAGTTTGTATGGGCAGAGTTGTATATACTTGATTACAGGCCGGTTATTTTTGTAATACGGACCGCAAAAATGTGTGTGTGTATATGTGTGTGTGATATATATTTGATATAGTTGATTGATCTACTCATGCAATGAAGATGTATCTCTGCTTTTAGGCTTCATCACATAAAACTCGATATTAGCGTCACTTGGCGGGAATAGTCCCCAGGATGGGTGACCAAGTTTACCGGTGGCCGTAGTGAGGACAAAAGCGTCTTTGGAAAATGCCGTGGTGATTTGTAGGCGTCAGTAGGAATGCAATAACGTCTGCGGCCGTGAGCCGGACAGGGGCATTACATTTTAACGAGAATAGCACGGACTATGGACGAGAACACATGGGCAATGTAGTTTCATCAGAAAATCAAAAGTTTTTCGGAGCATTTATGGTTTGTTATCACATGCTGTTACTCATCTGACAACAGTTTGGGTAGTATTTTCATTCAAATACACACATTGTGCTACTGGATGGAGGCAACTTTCACATATTAGAGATCAATTACTGTTCTTTTATATTAATTTTGATAATATGGAAAATTACTTTTTATTATTTTTGTATTTAAGTCATTAAACGTCAATTGAAATTTGAGAAATTTTTGAAGTTGACTTAGGGTTTTAAAGTGAATTATTCTTTATGAATTGAGAGAATTTGAGAGCTTCTCATTATTTTTTATGCACAATGAAAGAAAATGAAGTAAATTTTAACATTTTATATGAAGGGTAAAAATGTCTAAAATTGTATAAAAGAGTTTTTTTTTGTGTGCATAAAGTACTTCCCAAGAAAAATTATATTTAATGATAAAAATAGAAAGTAGTACTCATTTGGGTCGTAATTGTCGGTTGACAATTATGTCTATTTTTTACGTCAAATTGAATTTTACATCACCCTTTAATCAATTTTGTTAAGGTCTAGATCTAAGTATCTAACTAGATTAGTAGGCAACATACATCAGTCATTAGACTTAAGGTTTTGGTTTTGGAGGTCTTGCGTTTGAGGCAAGCAAGAAGATGAAGGTGTCTTTTATGTTTCACTTATCAACCTCTTGCCTCATAAGACCATAAGGGAAATGAATAAGAGGCAAATCAATTAGTATAATAAGGACACATTATACTTAGAAATGTACAAATTCAATAGGAATTCATTACTTGAGGGATCATGAAATTGCAAATTACATCTTCTGAGATATTTGGGGTAACATCCTCTGAGATCTTTGGGGTAGGCCATTAAATGTTAGTCCGATCAATTCTAAGTATACATGAAAAATGACTCAAAAATTAGTTTGGTGGAGTCTAAGCAAGCCTTTTTGTGTGCATGTCTAAGTTGCAACTTGCAAACAAATGAAGCAATAGTCCAGTTTAGTGGTATCTAACGCACCGGGCTTTAGCGGTCGTCACGGGAACCCGTCCACGTCTATTCGGTTCGGGTCGGTCAGGTCCGCTAGGCTACGAACATGCTCCGGTCGGTTAAAATTAGGGGCCGGACGGGGGCAGACGAAAGAATAGGCCCGAGCCCGGGCCGATTGAGCCACCCAAAATTCGGTGAGTATTCGGCCGGGGCCGGTTCGAGGCGGTCTGAATGTGATAAATTTAATAACATACGTTGGATAAGTGGTGGCGTTTATTAGTTTAGTAAGTTTTGTCATGAAAAACTAATGGTAGTGGTGGGATTTGAGGCGCTATGGTAGAAGTGTAAAATTTAAGGCAGATTTAATGCTTAAAGTTGATGATTTGTTAATATGAGTATAATAAATCGAGTTATTTAGTTACTGGAAATAATATAGAAAATAAGCATAAGATTGATAATATATTATCCTTGAATAATAAAACATATTTCTAATTAAAAACTATTTGAATCTTGATGATAACTTAGATTTGATATTATTTAATATGTATCTTTATTTGATATATTATCCTTCAAAATAATTGAAATGATTATTTAAATCGTAAAGAGTTATTTAGTCTGAATTATTGTATAGCGAATGGATAACGAAATAATAAGATTCATTAATATATAAAAAGGTTGTTTATTGTCGATAACATATTATTAGAAATATTCATGATAATATTACAAAGTAATATATTATTGTATTCTAGTTCTTTTAATTATATGATAAAAGTTATTATTTAATGTTGAATATTAACGATGTATATGGATAGGCGTAGAGATATTTATATAGTATTAAATAATATATGAATAAAAGCATTAGATGCATCAATATATTATTTAAATAATTGAAGACTTTATTATTTAAAGAATAATATGTTAATGTAATTGTACTAAAATGTAACATTAAACAAATTGAATAATATGTTTAAATAAATTAAAAGAATTTACATACAATCTTATTACTTTGTTATATAGCTACATATTATTCGTTTAACAATATATTATTTAACTCAAAACTTTATCGATGATAATATTTAATTATCATATGCAAAAATAAATTATATTTAAACATATATTTGTTGAAATCAGTAAGGAATTGATTATTTTATTATCTTTAGTTAAGAGCAATTGTGTATCGATTAAGACACCGAGGTTGGTTAAATGTGATTCTGCGACATTATTCAGCAACAACAAAATATTACTAGTTTTGGAGTTCATGATAATTTAAGAGGGGTTATGAAGCGATTCTTTAGATGCTGCTAGGTAATCGTTATAATAATAGTAATTGGTCAATTATTATTATTATACAACTTACCCAATATCGAGGCCACAGAAGGTCCATAGCATCTGATGGCGTTGGATTATATTTAAGTATGAAATTAAAAGCTACGTTCTTCAAATTGAGAGTTATGTCAGTGAATATTCTCGGTAAAATTTTACAGTGATAATGTAAAATAGAAATTGGATGAACCGAATTAATTAACTAGTCAGTTGAATTAATTAGATATTAGTTGAATTGAGCTTGTTTGTAACTTGTTAGTTACTATTATGGCTTTGTTAGTGTTTGATTTCTTACTTGGTTTAATTAAACTTACTTGAATTAGAAGCTATTCAGCTGTTCGGTTGGGCTTTAGGTTTTGGCATATATAAAAGCAAACTTATTAGGTTTTTTAAATCATATGGTTTCATGAAATGAAAAGCAAAAGCTGCCTCCTCCGTTTTTCACCATGGCGAAATGTTCAAGGGAAGGGTGAAAGTGCCTGCTTGATTTTCATCCGGAAATATTGCGTATTGTAGCTTGAAATGTAGGATTGACCTCACGGTGTCTGGCCATTAGAGCCTTTACATTTGGAAGTGCTCAACGATGGAATTCGAAGGAGGCTTCGTGAAAAGAAATTTGTTGATAGACTTCCTTAAATCCTTGTAAAGTCTTTCTGTTATTAAATAATTGTTAATTATGTGTTTTTAGATTAATTTATATCATTTTGAGGATCGGGATGTATGAATTTGGTGTTTATCACAAATGAAATTCATACTAGATTCTTGATTGGCCTCGAGCCTACTCCAAGTTTGATATATTTTATCTAATTTGATTGTGTGTTAGCATGGTTGTTAGACAATTTGATTATTTCATGATTTATATATTGATTGATGAATATATAATATGGCATCAACCCATTTATATGTTTCATGTACGAGATTATCATTTCATGTATTGATTTTGATGATTTGATTTATTTTAATTGTTTCATGAATTGAAAGGGATTAAAAAATTGATTAATTTGCATTTTAATTTGAGGTAGAATCATCTTCGATTTTACGGTGAGGTTTAGAACTTTTAGAAAATTAGAAATTAAATACGTAGTCTTGACCCTTTGAGGTTCATGCCAGAATTTTTTCAGAATTTTTTGAATTTTTTAAGTACTCCAAAAATTCGTTGAATTTCTGGATTGTTTTGGGTTTAATAAAAAAACTAGAAGTGTTTTTGATAAACTTTCACTTGGACGTGTTCAATAATGATATTGTTGATGTTCAAGAAAAATCCCAGAATTTTTTTGAATTTTTGACCTCCAAATCGTTTTTTACAAAAGTTCTGATTAATGCAGGCGAAAGCTGAAATGAATTACCAAATCGGTCGCGAACTTGCGGACCTCACTCCCGAGGCGAGTCCGATCTTAGAAATTGCACGTTATTCGACCACCGTGGCCAAGCCATCGACCAATACTACGGCTGGGCAGTAGCGTGTCGGTCGTGGGTGGCTTGAGCGGCGGTTTAGTCGTTGAAGTTAAGTCGTCCCGTTTTTTAGAAAACTAAATGTATTTATGTAATTATTTTTGGTTTTAAAATTTGGTAATTATTAATTTCGGTTTTAAATGATAAATGTAATTTTGTCATTAAGATGATTGAATATATATCTTAAGATGGGAATTAAATTTGATTTATATTTCCACTTTCATAATTATTTTCATTAATTGATAATTTTCAAATATTTTCATGATAAGCTTTTAAATTTTTGAATTTTGGAGTTAATTGCAGATGATTATTCCATGATTTGAGTGGGCGATAATTGTATAATAATTATCATTAATCATCAATAAGGAATATATTTAAATTCAAAATTTACATTAATTGATAATTAATTGTAAAGTAATGGGTAATTAATTAGTCAATTATGAACAACGTTTAATCTCGTTCGTTTAATATATATGACATTAATTGCATTTATATGTTTAATGTTTTGCCCATATATATTGTTATGGAATGGAAAGGAGGTATTAGATATGGCGGAGTTTAATTTATTTATTTCACGATGCAACGTGCGATGTTATGTCGACTTTTCTTGAGTCGTATTTCTTTTATTCTTGTATTCGTTTACGCTGACGCCGTCTTTATTTAAGTTAAGGTTAAGTAGTAGGCATGTCTTCTTTGTGGTGGCGTTGAAGATAGCGTTTCCATGAAAGGCGGCACTTGGAGAACTTGAGGGTTTCGAGGTCTTGAAAATCTGAGACTTGCACTTGTTAAGTCTTTGTTATAGGACTTATCTTTAGCATTTCACTTGTTAAGTGATGTAATAGGTTCTGAGGGTCATATCACATATCCTCTGATATTATTGTTATTTGTTATTTTTTCATGTTGTGCGTATTTAGCGGATAATATTATACTTTATCTATGCATGGTCAAATAAAGTTAAATAACATTAATCTACTTTGAATTAAAATTTAAGCAACGTGTCAAACCAATTTTAAGATTGTGAAATCGGTTCCGTATCAGACTGGCTGTGATGGCGGTGTTCACCGATTTCAAACTAGATATAATGATGGATCATGTTGAAGTGATTTCCACTAACGTTGTGGGCTTTCGGATGATCGTTTCCAAGTAATTTTGGTTTAATTGGTATGTAACGGTTTGTCGAGATACAAAAAGTCGGGTAGCATCTTGAATAGTATGCTAACGACACAAGGATTATGTAGTTTACATAATTGGTTGATAACCTACTATTATAAACTGGATTCAAAATGTTGCGGTGTTGCCGTTTGGTTAAGTATAGTAGATCTTGATACCTTGTACATTTGTGAGATTTAGTCTTGGGTATTATATTTACAATTCATTTTGTAAATACGTAGTTGTTTTTGAACTTCTGGCTGTTTATTTTAAGTTGCATATTTCCTATTATGTTTGGCATTAAGTTTACCTATTTTGATACCATTAAATTTAGGCAAACTAAATGCATGACTTTATAATGTGAAATAAAAAAAGTTAAAGGAAATCCGGTGGCTTGTTGATGCAAAGTGTTACAAGCGTGATCTTCTTGACCATTGCAATCGGTTGTATGCTAATAGAGATAAAACTTTAAATACCACGAAACATTTAAAAGGCTGATTCAATCTTGTTGATCCGTTGCATGAACTTTGGTTAGTGAACAAGTCATGTTGAATGAAGGATAATTAATTTTGATTCAATCCAAAGGTGATGATGCTATGAAGACGATATGTCATAATGATGCTCATAGCCACCCAAAGCAATCTTAAATGAAGTAAATAGTTTGATCTTTTATAACTTTCGATTGAGAAAAACTATTGAATGATCTTGAATATTGTGTATCTACATTTGGGACATGTGTGATGGGTATTTAGTTTCTTTAACATGATGAACATGGTTCATGAATTGGGAAGCAAAGCTTATGGTATGTAACCAGCCAGCAAACTTACTCTATTCGGTTCTCGCACTTAATAGGTTAATTGAACATGGAACTATAAGTTGAAGTTAATGATTAACTTCATTATTTGAACTTTAAACCATAGAAAGAAGTTTTAAGTAACATTTAGGAATTGAAAGAGATTTGATTAAATCTCGTATCTCAAATAATTTTGTTGTCAAAACATGTAATGTCTTGGTTGAAATTTTATCGATTGTCGAGAGAACACTAGTTTTGACTCACATGATTTAATCATGGATATGAGCCAAATGCAATAAATTTGAAGACAAGATACAAAAGAAAGTTATCGAGCTCTTTTGTGTAATGATAGGCGACAACGTTATAAGAGCCTTGATTTTAAATCCTCATTGAGAGATGGTTGGGATTCTAAACTACTTTGCTGCACTTAGCATAAGAGTAAAGGAATGTATGTTTGACTTGTTCCATATGAGGTGATTCGATTAAGAAAACATTACTCACACTCTTCTTTAAAAAGAGAGCCTTGAACAACAAAACGATTAGATAAATACTTATGGATAATAGCTCGAGCGAGACTTGGAGTATAATCTTAAAAAGATGAACTAGAATCAACTCTTATGACTTAGTGGGAGGTTAAAACAGTCTAAATTAAGTTTGTATGTTTTACATACAAGTTAATTAAAGAGAAACGAAGACTTGAGTATAATCTTGGAATGAACTAAGTCGACTCTTTACTAGACTTAGTGGGAGGTTCATTTAGTCTAAGTAAGAATACATGTTTACATACAAGTTAATTGAGATTTGAGTCATTGAATGATACATCGAGTTGATAAGAGGGTATGGAAAGGACCATATGAATACTACTCAGTTACGAGTCGGAAATCATCGATATAAAGTAGTATCGTAGAAGAATGAGGCATCGTTCTAATGCATTATTTAATGAAGTTAAACACAAATGGATGAGATCTTTTCAATTTCATATACCAAGATAGTTTCATTGGCTTAGCAGATGTGTCATTAATTGAGTGATACAAGTGAGTTGTGTTTAGCGATGGTTGAGACACAAAAGAGTGAAATAATTTCACATATTAAAGGTTTGCTACGCTCTACGTTTAAATTAATTTATTCATATTCAAATTTTGTGAGACAGCTCAAAGAGTTGTGTTTGTCATGAGAAACTTTGGAAAGCGTCTATTATAGGATAGAGATTAGTATTATGTCATTGTAGTAGACTGTTCTTTCGAATCCAAAGTTGATATTAAGTCATTTTGTACATAACTTGAGGAAGAAGTGATATTTATTTCCATCCATATAGTGTTGCAATTTATTGTACATATAGAGTGCCGTTATGAAGTACAAATAGTGGAGATAAATGTGACTTGAATGCATTCAAGTGGCTCCGTGGGAGATACCAAACCCGAGTATTAGAACCCTTCGGTTATATCAGAGTATCGCTCTTGATACATTTTAAAGAAGCTAAATGCGGTGATACAAATGACTAGCATGGACAAATAATACTCTAATAAATGACAGGAGTCATTTAAGTGAAAATAAGATGTGAATACATGAGTTGAGTATGAAGCTTCATTTTATACGGATGGATTCATCGGGGAGTAAGGGCCCATACTATATTACTTTACGGATGGTGAATCGTGAGAGTAATAAATGTATTCTCAATTAATGGTAAATCAATCATGAATGAGCGTTTAATCATACGTTTGGTTTAAATAATATTAAACGCCGTTGGTTGGCCCCGTAACAAAATGCTTTATTTCAAACTTTCTTATTCTTTATTCCACAAGTTGAAAAACATGTGGGTCTAAGCAAGTTATCAAAGAATGTTCCTAAGTAATGATCGCGATGATGGATATGACATTGTTATTGGAATTTCCGCGTCTAATGAGAATGTAAAAGAAAGTTTCCATACTACTAGAATCAGTTGTAAACTTAAGATTGAGTATAATGGAGTTAAATTCTTCACTTTTTGACGCGACATCACTTTCAAAATCAATGGCAAAAAAACTTAGATTTCACTAAAGTTAATGGGAAAATACTTTTCCTCATTTACCATGTTATCTTTCCCTATTTACTAAAAGGGTATAATGCTTGATTGATTCTTGTACATTTGTGAGCTTGACTACATATAATGTGACACATGTTATGATCGGCTATTATATTTGTGAGCTTGCATGACATTTTCTTGTTAAGTTTAAGATATGTAAAAGGCTGGTGATTTAAATCTATGATAGATTAAATTCTATAAATAAAACGGATTCTTATTAATGAGGCAACTCTTGATTAAATTCACAATCCCTTAGTAAGGGTCTCGCATTAATGAGAGTGGTTGAAGTCTATTACATAGTAATATATGATTCACCGTGTATGCCGCGTCGAAATTAAATGTATTGTATTACCCCTTGGCTATGACATAGCATGATTCAAGTGATTGGAATTGTAGTTTTACTAAAAAAAAGGTATTCACTTGGCAGTTCGAATACGGCTTGGTAGTAACTTTAAGGAATAAAGGTAACTATAGTTACATGGAATGGATCGGTTGTTGATCTTCACTTATGGCCCAGATGTGATGAAGTAGCATTATGGACGGTGTGCAATATGAAAGCTAATGTAAGAGGAATTTAATATGGGGTGAGTCACAATTAACCGATGAGTAAACTAAAAGGAAGCTTGAGGCTCGGTATTACAACTTGACCCAGGACAATCTATTTTTGTTGGTAGTGTTGTTAAAATAATATGCATTTAATAAGGCAGATGTGTTTTAACACATTTCGAGGTTGTGTTGTAAAACTGCCCAGGAATAGAACCACAGAAGTGGTTGAGCCATTTTTTATCATGATGGAGTCTTTATTGGTATTGTCGGGGATAATCTGGTAAATCAATGAATTCCTTGGTTGAGGGCGAGATTAGATGAATGTAATTGCTTGAAAGTAGTATTCGATACAGGATATGATTATAATCACTATCCTCTTTAGCTTTCACAATGCTCATGAAGTGATCACAGAAGTCATCTGAAGCTTAAAGGTTCCATGTATGGATTTAGCGTCACGTCTCGGGTAGGGGTCTTCACAGCTGATTGACGAGTTTGGACCTCACGGAAGCAATGAAGGAAGCTGAGCGTGGCAAAGTTCGGTGGGAGCTAGTTCCCAAATTTCTTTCAGGAATAAGTTAAAATGATTGATTAAAGCAAAATTTTGTGTTTAATCGATTGTTAACTAAACTACATGAATCGTGATTAAGACCATATGAATTCTACCCGTTGTTATTTAAAGCATTACCGTTGAAATATATAATATACATGTATTATTACTCGCCGATGGTGAAAAGTTAAATCACAGGATTTAATTCTACATGCTTTGAAGTATTGATTACACCTCTTGATACAAAGCATAGGATAGCCAAAGGCAGTGGAATCTTGATAGTTAGAAATGACATTAAATATGACTAACGTAGTGTTTTGATTAGTGATCAAGTTTGATCCACGTTAGCTCTGAACTAGATCGATAGAGTGAGGCTAGGTCTATGGTTGGGAGGCTGGCATGACAGAAAGCAATTCATAGAAGATATGTATATACGTAATCACATGATATTTGTTTAGAATTTTAGGTTGACAATTCTTAGACCTACGATATATAACTATACGTGTTCTGAGCTCTGTGCTTTGACTATGACTAACGTTTGCTGCTTGAGGGATCGGAAGCAGCGTATGTGGGTCCACACAGTGAGAAATATACTTGATAGATATTTGATATATTGGGAGGATTTATCAAGTCCTTGATATCTGAAGATCTCGGGCCTCTCCCTTTTGAGTTGAGTACTTGATTGGTTTTATGGGGCGCCATAAATGCTTATTCGATTCATACCGAGTAAAAAGTTGTAGGTGTTTTCATGACCGCAGCTTCTTATGGTTAACCCTCTGACTAAAGATGTCAGCGTGATAAAGGAATTGTAAAAAGTAATAAATCGAGGCAAAATTAGAGTGTTGGAAATCAATGAGGTGGTTCACTTTTTATTATGCCCGTTAAGACAATTGTGTATCGATTCATTTCTTAGGGTTGGTTAAATGTGATTCACGGAACTTAGTGTTTCACCTTAATATTGTATATTACTAGTTTGGGTTCTACATGATAATTTAAGGGTTATGGCGATTCTTAGATGCTTTTCGTTAAATAAGTTATAATAATAGTAATTGGTCAATTATTATTATACAACTTTACTAATGTCTGAGCCTAGAAGGTCCACGCACATCACAGTGGCGTTGGATTATATTTCATGTATGAAATTAAACTACATTTGCTAAATTGAGAGTTGATTGTAATCAGCGAATAATTCCTCGATTAGAATTTTACATTGATAATGTAAAATAGAAATTGGATGAGCAGAATGAATTAATTAGTCGATTGAATTAATTGAGTAGTTAATTGAGCTTGTTTGTAACTTGTTAGTTACTATTAACAACTTGTTAATTTGATTTTAACGCGGTTCAGTTAAAACGAATTGACTTCGTTAAAATTTGTCGGTGGTCTTTTTAGGTTTTGACATATATAAAAACAAACTTATTAGGTTTTCATCATATGGTTTCACAAGAATGAAAAACAGCTTTACCTCCTCCATTTTCTCTGTGGCGAAATGTTCAAGGGAAGAATTGAAAATTAACTTCTCGATTTTAAATCAATCAGCCGTATGACGAATGTAGGATTGGCCTCTGCGGTGACCAACTAGAACACTTACATTTGAAGTGCTTTCAGCGATGGAATTGAGGAGAGGTTTAAATTGAAAGAATTTGTTGATGAGTATGTGAAGCATCATTGTAAGTGCTCACATTATTCGTAATTGTTGAATTATGTGTTTTAGATTAATTTGTATATGCATTTAGGATGAGATGTATGAATTTGGGTGTTTATAAAATGAAATTCATCTTAGTCCCAACAATAGTAGTTTAAGTATAAAATATATCATTTAAATGGTAAATTGGTTCGATAGTTTGGTGTCTTTGGCATGTATGCTTTGAAGTCCGAGGTTGAAATCTTTTTTGACACGAAACTCACAAAGCCCGTTAAATATTAGCAGTGCGGGTGTGCAGAGCCGGTCGTTTAGGAGAGATGATGGGCCTCGGGCATATGTGACACGGGCCGGCCCGGTTCGAGTCTTAAGGGGCCGGGCGGGCGGTTCGATAGACACGTTCCCCAGTCGGTTGTGTACGTATGTATGGGCATGGAGCATAGCCATAGCACATTGGCATAAGCTGCACAGTCAAGATTCCAGGCTTCGGCGGTTTAAGTAGCGTCAGTTATTTGTGGTTGTTGTTTTTTATATTTAGGGCTATATTTCTTGAGGCTTGATTAAAGAAAGCATGTCGTTATGAGTAATATCTAAGTATTTATTTGAATTACTTGCAATTATTTAAGATCATGGCAAATGATATATTTATAATTTCAAATAAACAACAATATTAAGCATCACTAAGTTTCTTAAAATTTTTTATGGCATCACCGTATGGATCCTACTTGATCATTGACGTTCACCAAAACGTCCAAACTTGATCACTCTGCCAATTGATCAATATTTGATGCCATTAGTCCTGCTTAACTAACTAAGTTTAATAGAGAGTGTACATAAATTTTAACAAGACTATTCTAATGAGCTTAGCACGAATCATTGTGTGGGTGTCATGTCTTGAATTTGAGTAGATGATGGGACACTTTTCTCGCATGTTATATATAGAACACTAATAGAAATCCTGAATGATGCATGTCCTTTGAATTTGGATATCAAAACATAATTTCCTTTGCCACCCAAAGTAAGGAGTCAAAAGAACAATCAAAGCAATTTGACATGAACAAAATGATAATTAAACAGGGACCAACTAGATTCATTATATATCTCGGCCGGTTATTATAGTATCATTAATCAAAGGCCCCATCTTTGCTTCCCTAATAGACTTTATTAGTTTATAATTATGTATAATACTTTTTTAGACGGGTCGAGCTTATGTCTCCAAATCAATCGAACATAAAATTAAGGTTTAAATCTCGATTCAAAATATCGAATCGAGTTTTCGAGTCGAATTATTTGAATCATCTATCAAACCTTTAGTACAATCCAGACTCGGTAAAAGAACTAGTTTGGATCTGAGAGAGTATTGGATGGATAAAGTATTTAAAGGGGATAAAGAAAACTTATATTCAAACGTTTGGATGGTCCTTTGTATATAACTATATAAGGACCACTCATTGGATGCTCCAATGGTGAATACAAAGTTAAACAAGAAACCTTGTTAATACACAATCTTTAGAAGCATTAAAAGATGAATTGAATGATGAGATTGTGGCCTTCTTGGTAGACCATATTCTTTGAGATCTCATCCAAAAAATTTGGAAATGTGGCTTCTCACATCTTCTTGGTGAACTCTACCAACAAGTCAACAAGTCAAAGTCAATCACCATAAATTGAGAAATACAAGAAGGGATATTTAAACCATCTGAATAGTCTCTTCATCAGTATGAACTCAATGCCAATAGAAGTTGACGCTAATTGTCCTTTTACAATTCTTGTGTAGTACCAATAAAAGGAGAATGTTGGACCTTATATTCATTGGAGTTGGTCAACGATTAATGTTAGAATTGAACAAGCACTTAATACTAAAACATTTAGTTCAATGGTATCTGTTTCGATTTTCTCTAAAAAATATCACAAGTTTAAATCCTTTAAGAGGATTTTATCCTACTCAATTTATAGGCATAATTTCTCCACACAAAAATTTATCGCTAATTAAAAAAAAATGAATTGAACAAGCACGATATACAATAAGTCGATAGCAAAATGTTTTGGAGTTGCGGTTGCCATAGAATAGTCACCAAAATTGCGTTGACTATAATAAGATGGAGTACAATTGGATTGATATGTACTAAAAAGTGAGTGATTTTGCACTTCTAATAAATTGATAAACAATTACTTTTCTTTTCATGCATTCACTTGATTTCCTCAACTAATTTGAACATAAAGGAGTATTAACTTTATGTTTATACTAATTCGAAGAATTTTACGAGTAAATATAGAATTAGATATTCAAACAAAAATAAATAAATATTAAAATTTTGAAATTGTTGGAGTTGAGGTCATAATTTCAACACAAGTATGGCACTTAATGGGACCCTATATCAAGATTAGATGGAAGCTAGCTACGAGAGGTAGGGGACTCAAAACGAGAATGCTTTGGGAGCATGAGGTTGCAATGAAATCCCGATGTTAGCGATTTAGAAAGAAATTTTCGGGTTTGTCAAATACTATTTTGTGGTTATTATGATGGTAATTAATGTTGAATTGATATTTTTTATGAAATTACCCATCAAATTCCTAACATTACCAAAATGTGTCAAATGTCAATATGAGGATGAAGATTCGACAAAGATGAGCTAATGCCAGCTAAATTAACCGAATAATAGAAGTAACCTCAAGTTGATGTTCTCTACTAATGGCCGATTACATACGACAAGCATTGAATTTGATTAAATAATATTGGGACCTGCATGTCCACAACTATCCATCAATTTCCCCTCATCTTCTTTTACTACTAACTTGTTTCATATTACTGAATATTCCCTTTCATCCATCATCTCTTATTCAATCTATTGACTACTCAAATTAGGTGTTCTTTCACAGTAATCAAAGTTTTTCCCCGAAAATTTAAATAATTGAGAACATTGTAATTATTAAGTCAATTCGATATTCTCATTATTAGTGATGAAATCGACCCATCTGACAGTGTCATAACCAATAAGCAATAATTTCGATATTCTCATTCTAAAATATTTAAGCTATTATTAATTTGGATATTCTCATTGTTGTGATGATATGAAACCGACCCAAAGGCATTTAACTAATGACCAAGGAGCTATTATTAACGATTTTTTATTATTTATTCAAAAAAATTTAACTGTGCGTAATTTAATTAGGTTTATTTCTAAAAACATGTTCATGATTTTTTTTCAAGAAATAATTAAAATTTTACTTATGATTAATGTTTCACATAAAAAATGAAAAATGAAGACAACAACTCAACAAGGGAATGTATTCGAACGGTATTTATAAGCGATAAGGTATTATTAGAGCATTTGTAATATTTGTAATATGCTAAGTATAGACATAATTTATAGAATATATTATACAAATAGATAAGTTAAATGTAAGAAAATGATAAAATAGGACATTTCATAAACTTTAACTCTAGTCAAGTTTTGTTTTATACAAACATCCAATTGATACTCCGTATTAGTTTATACCGACATAATTTGTGTGCACCATGCTTTTTTTTTTTTTGTTGATTCCATTACATGTGTCAACACTTCAAACAAATTAGAAAGAAGCCTTAAAGGCGGAAAGAAACTTCAACATACGGAATTTTACAAAAACATACATAATATAAAAAGTTAAACCTGAGAGAGTGTCAAGTATCTCTCGAATACGGATTTAAATCCTTAATTAAAGATGCAAACATCCGATGGATCCATAAGTGCCAAACAAAAACTTGATGGGTTAAGGATGGAGGGGGAAGCGAAGTGTAATCGGTAACATTTAGCCAGGCTATAAACTCGCCGTTTCTTTGCCAACGTTGTTCTGCAGACTTTTTTCTCTGTCGATTATGTATTCACTATATAATATATATAAGGAAATCACTGCAAATAATTTCATTACGAAATAGAAGCAGTAAACCTCAAACTTCTCTTGATCAATGTTAAAGGCGGATATTTTTTCATTGTTTGATAAGGAACGATTAAGATGGAGTTTCTAGATTATAACTAGAGATACCATTGTCATCATAATATGAATTAGTATACGAAGAAAATGAAGAACATATAAGATTATCATTTTTAAGGCGGTCCCGTGTATTATCTTTACCCTTGAAACCGAAGGGATGAATCTTTCAGAGTCGCCTCCATTTCCTGTTAATTGTTGAGAACGGATGAAAGTGTAGTTGAGTTTGGTGAAATTCGAAATCTAGCAGTTGCTCCATGTCATAATTATCACTCTCTGTTCCTCCTTTGGGCATATTAGTTGATGATTCTTCATTCTCATCATTGAAAGCATTGAACTTCCTTCGTTTGTTTCGGATTGGATGTTCTTCCATGTGTTTGTGCTTCGTGCCAAAACCGGTTGGAGATTCCAAAATAGGCTTGAGGTAGTCAGTGGATCGAAGTCTTTTCGCCATAGATTGTAACTCTACCTCCTCCTCTAAAGAACATTGTATTTAATCCTAGAATCAAAATTATCCCTAATTTCAACTCTTGGTTTCGCTTGAGAAAAAATAATCCGGAAATCTAATTTGAAATCTAATTTGAGTAAATTATTGATATTCCATTTAAGGAAATACCAGCCTCGTGAACAATTTTTTGATAGAAGGTAATTGATATACTTTAATTGATAAGAATTTACTTGATTTAGCAAACAAATTTTTTGAAAAGGCCGTGTGTTGTTGAGTTGGCAAAAGTAAATCGGTTAACTTCATCTATCTTCATATACCTTTCTCCACTTTTCCCGTGGCCAATACTCAACCACCATCTCCGCCACTATATCCATGTACAGATTTTGAGAAGTTTTTATTATTATTAATGGCAGAGCGCTGTTTGAAGTCGCAGCTGGGACTTTGACTTTTGGACTTTGGTGGAGGTGCGGTGGTGACTGTCGGAGGTGAAGGGAAAAAGTGCTTTTTGGTGTTTCTTTCCCATCGTATTTCATACGCTAATTTGTTTGTGGGGAGCATTTTTTCCTCCAGCTTGCTTCACTTTTTCTCTATATTATTTGTAAATTTATGCAGCATGTTCTTTTAAACTCAACTATGTTTATATTGTTGAACAATAAGAATTGAGTTGTTAAGTTTATAATACAGCATGAACAATATCAAGATAAATATAAAAGTAACATATTTATTTAAAACGATGAAAATCAGAGATGAATAACTGTATACACTTCATATTAAAATTAAATTTGATAACTGTGTATGCATCACCAAACATTGGGTCCGTCCATACGGAGGGGTTGATCGTTTTTGCTTCCATATGGGAGTAAATTGTATCTGTAGTTCCAATAAAGCCAAGGACGACAAGGCGATTTTGTCTCCGCAGTAAGACCGCAGTTGCATTTACCCTAGTAATCGGGATTTTTTGATCGTGATTTGGCCCTTAAAATATTAATTCGGCACGTTAACGCTTATAACGCTGGCCAATTTTGGGTGATAATATAATTTGAAGATCTTTTGGGGTTAAAATATAATTATGAATAGCGAAATCAGATTCATGGGTCCCCAGCAGCATTTAATGACACATTTTCATTCCGCAGCGATCAATCGCCAGCATTAGTCCTAGTAATGGCCTTTTGATCGCATTTCTGGCCCCTAAAATATTACTCCGTTAACGTTAACGCTATAACAAGCAAAATAATTTTGGGGTGATAATATAATTTCAAGACCTTTTGGGATTAAAATGTAATTATGAATACTTTGACTTTTTTTTTTGATATTTTCCCTCCAAATATCACGACTTTTTTTTTCTCACCAAATTCATTAAAGTTTCCAAGCCAGTATATTCTAAATGTAACCTTTAAAGTTAAAACGACATTATTAGCGAAGATATAATTTTTTTTTCTGCGACAACTAAAAATCGAAGGGAGTATCGTATATTCTTATAAATTCGAAAATAAATTATACGTTGACCGGCCATACTTAGACAACTGGGTTGACAATTTTATCGCACTACATTTTGAAAAATAACTTACAAATTAGAACATCATATTATCGCTTTACGTATAAAGCAAAAACACGCCAAAGTTTCAACAAACATATTTATTCCGGTAAACGAAGCAGACAAGATATCTCGAGCAATTTAAAAAACATGCATGATAGTGTAACCACTATTGTATCATTCACAAAGTAAAAAATAGTAGTATGTCGACACATCCTGTGTACGTTTCAGAAAATTGCAGCCTGGCCAAAGACGCAACATATTTCCCTGATGTTTCTTTATATTCGAAAATCCAAAGCTTCTCTTTAGTCTTCGACAAGCCGGCCAAATAATTAGGCGGATCTCACCAACTCAAAATTATTTTGTCATCAATTTTATTTAAATTTCGCTAAGTACTACGATAATATTCTCTAAAAAATGTCACCATCTTTGTGGATAGCAATGATCGCAGTACTTGTGGTAGTACAAGATCAATTTAAACAACTATATATCAATCACACAAGAAATTGGTTTATTGTTGATTATTTGTTCACTTATGATTGTACCAAGTATTAAAATGACAAGTAAGTTAGCTTAAGACGCACGTGACGCCTATCTAAAGCAAATCCACACGGCACATTTATCATTTCTCGAATAATGCTTGTCTATCCTCTCTCCACTTATTATTGTCATTATTCAATACTGTGATAGAATATATTTCGACCAAACTCAAATGCGCCAAATAAATACTCCATTTTGGATAGATTAGTTTTCTTTATTCTATATATTAGCTTTACGGGGCTAATATTACATAGTATTTAAAATTACGAACACATATATCGAGTATTACCAATAACTACACATTATCTTCACTTTACTGGGAAAGGACCATGGCTTGTTCTTTTTGTTTTTGCATGGAAAATATTAGAACCGACAACTTTGGGGACAAAACGATATCAATGTGTTAATTTACGAGAAATGGTACATAAAAGGAGGGTGTATATGTTGTTAAACGGAGGAAAACTTTTAATGAATTTCATGAAAAAGCCACGATATTTTATGAAAACATCAAAAAAAAAGTCCAAAAGTATTCATAATTGTTTAATCCTAAAAGGTCTTCAAAATTATATTATCAATTTCAAATTGACCCCAAAACGTTATAAAACGCATTGTTAACGGAAATTAATATTTGGTGACTAAATGTATCAAAAAGACAATTACCTGACCACCGGCAACAAATAATACTTACTGCACTGGGACCGCACCATCGGCCACACTTTGGCGACCACGTGACGCAATTTCTTATTCATAATTATTATTTTAACCCCAAAAAGGCCTTCGTACTATATTATCACCCCAAAATCAATTCCCCCAAACGCGAGTAAACGCATTGTTAATGGAATTAATATTTTATGGATTAAATGCGATCAAAAAAGACAATTACTGGGACTAAATCGCTACAATGCCACTTACTGCATTCAAACGCACCATCGTTACACTTACTCCACCACATACGCAATTTACTCTTCCAAATGGTGTATTTTTGTTCCCGGACTCTCTTTTGGTTGTTGTTATGGAAATTTATTAAATGTCACATATCAATCCATATGTCTATTGTGGATTTGTGGATACATCGTCATGCATAAATGTTATAACAGATATGAATCTACGAGCAATGCACTATTTAAGAATCAAGAAGAAAAGTAAATAACACCAAATACAATACTTCGCATCCCTAACGATGTGTCGGGACTAATCCACCTTGCCATAACTACCGAAGCTTTCACTATAACGGGGAAAAACGACATGAATGAAGAACACTATGCTTCCGAGATACGCAGATTATATATCGATGAATAGTTTAAGTTAAAATTATTTTATAACCCTAAACCGTAAGTATATAGATTTTCTATATCGACAAGTTTATATACAACGATTCGAATGCCTAGAGAATTATTTATAGTCTAAATTCAAAGTTAAGTCAAACATGAGGCTCCAGGACTTACATAAGTCCCCACTGTCCGAACTCAACTACCTTCGCTGATCCGTGTCGGGATCTCTCTCCAAAGTCCCCGACTGTCCCGACCTGTCACAAACCGACCGGCTTCAACTTCATTTGGTCGACTTAGGTCGGTTTGCAATCCCACTGCGTCGATTTCCTCTCAAGCCAAAGAATCGGTGGAATTCGATTCAAGTCATAGCCCAACAAATCTCTACCTTGACTCACAATCATCTTCGATAACGTAAAACTTCCCCAAATATCATAATGCTCTAAAAATGCATCGATGTACTAACGCACTGCATGCTTAGATACGAACGTATGCGCAGAATGCACCGTATGCGATGCTGCTGGGCTTCGATGTTTCCCGACCACGGACAACTAACAACTCAACGCTTAGCAAGTTCGACAATGTCAAAACTTGGTCTCAAGGAACCCAAGCCAAACATTTCACCGGGTTATTCAGCACTTTATTTACCTTACCCTCTTTCACATCTCGTAATTCACACGCACATCAATGTGCTTCGGCCCTTCATGATAAACCCGATCTCTTGGTTAAGTATATCGCACTCAAACCGTCACAATATACCACGTTTTACCGCGATGTAGTCTCACATCACTAATTCAAGTCCTCTCACGATAATTTCCTAGCGCCTGTGAGTGTCATATACTCGCCTCGCAGTAGACAAAGTCAACAGATCAGCGAAGCTATCTAACTCACAACGTAACCACCAAAGAGTAACAGATAACTAGTCATAGATCTTCTACCGCTTCACATCTCCAAAGATACTGTAATCTAATATCTAAAAAATTAACCATCGACTATCACCACCATAACAGCACCAATATCGTGACGTGCCTCCGAAGCCAAGTGAAAAAATGCCCACAAAGCTGCCACTGCCTACTGTGGTCGCCCAGAACCAACCGACAACACCAACAACACAAGCGCAACATCAAGCTCCACACAGACCATAACGCATACATCAAACTTCCAACCGCATTCAGCATAAGGTCTCGGCGTTTTCATATACCTTCTCGCCAGATGATTTAGGTGCAAATGCACAAACGGCATTTCGAAGAACTAGGTGTTTCAATTGGTTTAGTAGCAACTATACCTCAAATGTGGACGTAACCTTCTTAACATAACCTTTCTCGCGATAAAGAAAACTTCTTCCGACTTCTATCCCAAATATCTCCATTCTCACTTTTTTTGGTAAAGACCCAAATCCTTCATTTCAAACTCGGCACTGGCAACCCCTTCACCTTTTGAATATCGTACTTTTCAACCACATCTATCAACTTATTTCCACATACAACTGGGCAGATGGGGTGAACCATCACTAACCTTGTTGTAATAAACACAACTGTCATATGGACTCCTCGAATACCCAATCTCCATCATGTAGCTATCAAATCTCTTGTACCACTGCCTCGGGACTGCTTCAAACCATACAAAGATTTCTTCAACCTACAAACATAGTCTTCCTTTTCGGATTCCTGGAAACCATCTGGCTGGGTCATATAAATCTCTTCATCCAACTCTCCATGTAAGAAAGCTATTCGACATTCAACTGCCGAGCCCATGTCCCGACGTGGCAACTACAACAAGAAGCACTCTGATAGAAGTGTGTCTGACTACAAGTGAGAATATCTCATTGTAGTCAACTCCTCCCTCTGACTGAAACCTCTAGCAACCACTCTAGTTTTATATCAGATCCCCCTCATATACGATAACCCTTATTTCTTGAATATCCACTGCAAGTTGACAACCTTTTCCCGTACGGGGTTTTCTAGCCAACTCTTAAGTCGATCTTTCCGAAGTGATTCCATTTCCTTTCCCCATGACAGAAAGCCATTGGTCGACTCGCACGCTATGTTTTCTTTATAAGAACCGGCTCACGAGATCAACTTCCTCTCGCAACCCGAAAGCAAAAAGTGCCAACATACTCATAACTATACTGCAGTGAGGTACTCCGTAATAGATTCTAGGGAGACATCAAGAGCCACATTGTGATGTTCATCGATTTAACTTATGATGTTTCGCCAACCGTGGATCGAGAAGAGTCGCCACCTTTCACCACACCGTATCTCTGCCTAATCCTTACTTTCCAACACCACCTTTCTACTTTCAAAGAATAGATTTTATGGTTGATCTAAACATAGAATTCTCATCAAATATTATATTTCTGCTCAGAATAACTCGCTCTTCGCGAGCATCAAATTCTATACCCTTTCATACCATTACCATAGCCTACAAATATACCATTCTTTTGCCCTTGCTCACATACCCTCATTCACATGATAATAAGTACATAATTTAAAGACTCTCAAACTCGTGTAATCGCCAGACTTACTAGACCACAATTTAATAGGGAGTTTTCGACACACCGCGCTGAGGATCACTTTATTTATCATATATAAAGGTGTCAGGCCGATTTCTTACGCCCAAAACAATCTTATCAACCAACATTTGGAGAGCATACAACAAGCTTTTCTCCTTTGGGTGTCTCGATTCATACGCTTTGTTACACCATTTTCCGGGTGTATTCATAACCGTATGATGCCTAGCAATCCTTCCGCTGGCAAAACCTCATCACACTGCACGCAACGTAATTCCGTAATGTTAGTACGCAGAACCGCTAACCTTCTTCCCCCTGCTTGATTTTCCACCGTCTTCCACTTGACGCGCTGAAAGCATACTCTTCTGCTTCATAAGAAAGCACTCCAAGTCATCTCGAATAATCACACGATAGAAAATACCGGTGGACCTCCCAAAGATTCAACTCGCGAAGACCCCAACAATCGAGCGATGTAATCCAAGGTACCTTTTTGTTTATGAGTCGCCAAAATTGGTCGCATGATATAATTTTCCAAAAGACACGCTACCACAAAACTCAAGTCTTGTTCCTAGTCGAATATACATTCTTCTTATCACCTCGTGGCTAAGCCTCATATGCCACAACTTAGTCATATTATTACATCAATGGAGTGCATTTAACGCCACAGTATCCGTAAGCTGCAAGACCTTGTGCTAAGTACAGCACCAAATTTTAACACCTTTTAAAATCACCTCAAAACTCTACACATTTATCACTCCACTTTACCTCTAAAATCGAACCCTTCGTCTAGTAGACTCGCAAAATTAGATTCTTAGTCGTCGCTGGAACATGTGTTACATGTCTGGCCTTCTAAGGTACAGAACTTATCATCACGAGTCCTAACATTCACAGAACCTATCCCAACTACTTTGCAAACAAAACTGTTGGTCATAGAAATATTACCACCATCTACTTGCTCATAAGTCTAAAATCATTCCCTCTTAGGACAGATATGATAAGACGCTCCAGAATCAAGTATCCACATATCGGTGTAAAACATGTGGTTATCGGCAACTAATGATATATCTTCCCCATTTTACCACTGACAACGCCAAAGAAGATTAGACGACAACGTTCCCCGCTTCTTCTTAGGACAATCATTTTTTCAATGTCCTTCTTACAAGAATTTAATGACATCCCCTAGTTTTTGGACTCGCTTAATTTTGTTTCTTAGAAAAAAAATTTCCTCAAATCCCTTATTACTATTGACGAATAACCCAACAACCTGATTATCCAAACTAGAACCACTACAGGTATGTCTCAATTTCATGTTATGAAGAGCAGATATAACTTCTTCTAGAGTTATATAATCTTTACCATTAGTCATAGATTCCTTAAAGTTTTCATATGATGCCGGTAAAGAAACTAATAGAATTAAGGCGGCATCCTCATCATCAACATAAATATCAATATTACACAAATCTAATAATATTATATTTAGTCTATCTAAAAGGGTCTCTAAGGACGTATCTTCCGCATACGCAACTCCAACGTACGTTGTTTTCAAAGAACAACTTGTTGGTTAAGCTTCTGGTCATATACAGACTTTCCAGCTTAAAGCCACAATCCAAAGAACGCATTCATGCTCGTAAACTTCCGTGAATAATTCGCCTCTGTAGACAACAAGAACACGAGCGTGCCTTCTCTCTCCAAAGTTAATCCCACTGCTGAACCGCGCAGCAGTATTTTCATAAAGAGGAGACTAGATCCCCTCTCATTTCAATAACGCCTCACCTTGATTTGCCACGCATCGAAATCAAGTCTCCCATTAAACTTATCTACTTTCAACCGTACCACCCATCTTCTTCGCCGATTAAAGATCTCAACTCCGATACCATTATATAAACGTATGTAATCTAGGATCACAATGCACTACGTAAAAGTTGCGTAAGAATGTAAAATAACACCGTATATTTAATGTGTATCCATAACGACGTGTTAGGACTAATCCATCATGTACCAATTTAAAGTTTCATTATAATTCGGGAAGAAAATGCATTACGTATAAAGTTGAACACTATGCTCTCGATGTGTAGATTATACACGGTATAGTTTAAGGATAAACTATCAGATAACCCTAAACCGAAGATACTACGCTTTCTTATATCGATGCTTGGGGATACAACGATTCGCAATTTTAATTGTAGAAGATGAGTGCCTAAATCTCAAAGTTAAGCCGCTCAATATCCCCGAGGTCGGGACTACACAGTCCCGACTGTCCCGACTGGCCCCGACCAAAGTCACCTGATTCCCGACTGGTCCCTCGAACTCCACCGCCTTCGCCCACGTGTCCCGACTCCTAATGGCTGCTTGTCGACTTAGGCCGAGGTCAAGAACCCCCGACCAAGTCCCGATCTCCTCTGCTTCAGCAACTGTGACTTTGATTCAAGGCATATCTAGCAATAAATATATTGCATACAAATTTTTTATTTATGTTTTAGTTAGGTCTAAATGTCTAATACAGATACGTGCTCCCATTTCTTTTTTTCCTTTTTTTTTTCACGTCAAGAAATACAAGACTCTAGACTTCGAATCGACAGAATAGCTCTAAAACCACGCCTCGCATAAACCCCACTAGCCAAAGACCGCTAAGGATCAAGGATTTTAATCGATCAAGAAGTTTTTTTTTTTACCCGTCATCGCATTAGAATGACTCACATCCTCGACGCCATAGCTTATTTAGTAATATTCGCACCGGATTAACCATGCGAAGCAACCAGCAAAGCGCTGATGCTAAAATCTAATTCATTGCGGTCACAAGGTCACCATACTCTACCAACTTGGTCATCTTTACGGCCAGTTCCCCATTTGTATTCTCCAAGAAGCATTTCCAAATAGGAGAAATTAAAAGTAACAGATTATATTGTCAATTCACTGCTTTCTTATTAAGATAGATTCAGAAGATACTAAAATATCGAGATGGCTTCAGAAGATATTATGAGGTATTATTATTATTAATTATTACCATAACGTTTCATATTGTGTCTACAAATATGAGCTATGCTCATTCATTTACTAGTTCAATACTTCAATTCAACATATAATTTTCTATTGTATCATTCTTATCACCTACAATCAAAGTTTATTTATTTTGTTCCATATGATGATGCCCTTTTTATTTTTGCTTCTTCTGGTTGTTATGGGCATTTATTGAAACCCTGAGCTCGATGCTGTGTCTCCTGTCTAATGTAGATAGGCACATCCATATAATAACCACATGTGTAATTACAGTATCATTTATTTATTTTGTTGGGACTAATATGGTTTATATTCCTAATCTTGGAGACCACAAAAGCTGACCCATTTAAATTGAAAGTAAATGATTCCAAGCATGCACTGCCAAAAAGGGGGAAAAAAATCAATCAGTGTAACGCTTATAATTGTTCATTGCAATTGTGTTAGTAACCATCACTAATAAAAACATCATTCATATTCCGCTTTTATCTCCTCCGCACGCGCATGATTTATACGACGAGCCTACCCATCGTGAAACGATCGCTTTTATCATTCATATCGATCCATGTGACCGTTGCCACAATGGTACGTGCGACATCGATGCAGAGGATGCTTAAGCGATCAAATTTCAAAGATAAATGAATCTGTATCTCACTAAAAAATCATTCGAGGTTTCGCTAGCTGGGCCGCATCAGCTGCCGGACCGCTATAAAAATTTTATCCTATCTTAGTTTTGTGCCCTAGACATACCAATCCCAGAGCGAGTTGCAGCTGCTAAATGCCAAGACCCTGCCTCTTCTTACGCCATGACTGAAATACGCAAAGGGCGAATTGAAAGAGCCGCTATGACGTTTCACCTTTATCATTCATATTGGTTTTTGTCCCCTGATTAGACTCAACCGATAGCCAGTCATAAGCACAACAATCTCTGCGCTTTTCATGGGGCCAGGTTCGAGTCACGCAAGTTTGCACTGCTCAAGCTTAGCCAAGCTCCCGACTGAAAGACATTTTCGACATTTACCTCCGCCGTATTCTAGGTAGGGGCTTCGGGAGCGCCTACAATGACGACTTCATTGTTTTTATCATTCATATGGGTTTTTATTTTTAATGATAATTTACCAATTGTATCTAAGTAGGTGAGTTAAGTAAGACTACTGTAACATTCCCAATATAAAAGTTACTAAATGAGACCCCCAAAAGAATTCAAAGCTCATTTAAGTGGGATTTGAAACTTTCAAAACATATATGAGGTGAATCAAACTGAAAACTCTTTATCAACAAATGCTTACGATGTGAATGTTTGACCGATCCGAAAATAATAGGATAAGACAATTGTGTGTTACCCTTATTTAAGTTACACATTAAGATCATCATAAGTGTTTTGTATACAGTAATTTTCCTAAACTACGGAGGATTTATAAAAACAAATGAACTTGATCTTAAATATATGTAATATAGTGATGCATAAATTAAAGTACATTATACTATTCGAAACCAATTTAATACGGAGTAAGACTTCACTATAAACTGTTAGTTGTACTCGTACTTGGAAACTCAAACAATAACGACATTGGACAACAACAATCTAAAATAAACTTCAAATAATGTCTAAACAAAATCTAGAATAAGCTCTAAAGATAAAATATAAATTTTGATATTTTATAATTCAAAGGAGTTGATCTAATAGATGCAGAAAATGACAGTTCAAAAGTCGTAAGTTCAATTCCTACTATTCTCTTTTGAGGAAATAAATCTGTTAAAACCTTTTTAAACGTTCAAAAGAAACCAAAAACATGCCATATTCTTAGATTTGAATCACCGTCCCTTCATTCTAAACTTTTTTTTGATAAAAAAAGACTCCTATACTATACTGCAGCAACGAACTTATTCCAAAAATTAGCACTAATACAAGTATACAACTACAAAACAAAATACAGTCCACTCAAAGTCTCGAAGATCATAGCAAATATTCCCATTTCCATTTGAAATTTCGAATAAGTATTCAAACCCAAGATTTCATTAAAATATTTCCTCCAATCCATTTTACTCATCGTTAATTTTTTTTAATTTACTTAATCATCAATTATTAATTATTTCTTATTTTAAAAAATGATCTTAATTTATATAATTTATTCAGATAAATACTTTCATAATATTATATTTTTAATTTTTAATAATATAATTAAAGAAGAATCAATATCAACGATTTACCTCGACATGGTAAGATTCATTAAAATAAATCCGAAGGAGTATTACAATTTCAAATTCAAAAATATTCTAATAAAGAAACAGTTCCATAAAACAAGACGGAATTAATGCCTATAATTAATGTAATAATACAAAAAAATGTGCAACACAATCCATGGTCCACAGAATTAAACACCTCCAAAAACGCTCCCCTCAATGGCCCCTTGATTGCTATAAAGAAGGCACATTTTCACGCGTGTTAACATTATATATTCCTCATTCCCTCCTCTCATTTCTCCCCCCCTCCTTCTCACACTCTTCAACACACTTTGTCCCAAAACAATTGTCCAAATTTTACACCTGCCCCCCTTTTTCCATCCCCTTTCTCTTCTCCCTAATTCACACGCTCTTTATATCCACTTGAACCAACTAAGACATATTTACTTTGTTTTAGTTGAATTATTCTTGTCAAAATATTACTCATTCCATCACAAAATATTGTCCAACTATAAAACCTTTGCTTGCCCATCTGTTTTTGTTGAATTCTTTGTTATAACATTACACCCTCAATCCCAAAAAATTGCCAAACAAAAAACTTTGCTTACTCTATGCTTTTGTTGAATTCTTGATAAAATATAGTACTCTTTGTCCCAAAAAGATTGTCCATTTGTCCAACTATAAAACATTTAGATGGCTGAAACTTCATCATATTGGTGTTATCAATGTAACAGGCTAATTGGGATATTAAATAATGGTGACTTAATATGTCCTCACTGTGATACTGGATTTATTGAAGCGGTGGCGGATCCCACAACTCTGCCGGCTCCGCCTTCTCCTCCGCAGCTTCGCCGCCCATCACTTGATGGGTCAGGTTTCCGACGGAGCAGACGTAGCCGGGATAATACGTCTCCGTATAACCCGGTTATTCTGCTCCGTAGCCCCCAACAATCAAGAAATAGTGTCTCCGGCGACAACTCAGCCGGAGAAGGTGGTGGTGGTGGAGATAGATTGTACCAGCTCTACTATGATGATGGAGCAGGTACAGGACTCCGACCACTACCTCGTACTATGTCGGAGATTCTGCTAGGAGCTGGATTTGATAGGCTTCTTGATCAGCTATCTCAGCTGGAAGTAAACAGACCGGAGAAGCTTCCGGCTTCGAAAGCAGCCATCGAGTCGATGCCAACGGTGGAGATCGGCTCTAGCCATGTATGTTCCGATATGCAGTGTGCAGTTTGTCATGAAGATTTCATAATTGGTTCAAAAGCTCGAGAAATGCCATGCAAGCATTTGTATCATTCTGAGTGTATCCTGCCTTGGTTATCACTTCGCAATTCGTGCCCGGTTTGCAGGCACGAATTGCCTAGTGAAATATTTCCAACCACCAATATTAATGTGAATGATGAGGCTCATGATTCTCAAAATGAGAATGAGCCTGTTGGGTTGACAATTTGGAGATTGCCTGGAGGTGGGTATGCTGTGGGGCGATTTTCGGGTGCACGGAGAGGCGTAGATAGGGCACTCCCTGTTGTTTATACCGAAATGGATGGAGAATTCAATGGGAACAACAATGGTTTGACAAGGACAAGGAGGGTTGTTTGGAGTTCTTCAAGGAGGAATAGAGGAATTGGAATTGGTGGAAATGGCTCAATGGGGAGGTTGTTTGGTGGTTTCGTTTCTTTTTTCCGGAGATTTACTTCATCATCGGAAACTGAATCGCCCGGGAATTCAATTCCTAGGAGCCGAAGCGTGTCCCGCTCGTCGGTGTTCAGTCGATATATGAGGCGGAGCCGGCGAGGTTGGGCCGTGGAAGAGCCTACCGGAATGTCTATGGTTAGATGGTGATTGATTGGAAGACAGATTTAAATTTTGTTGAATTGTATAATTAGTTTGTTAATTAATTGTATATTTCAGAGATTGTTTCATTCTCTCGTTATTCAGTGTACATATTGGAATAGTTTCTTCAATAATTCAAGAATTTCTTTAGTTGTTTTTTAATGTAAGTTGTACTTGGTTCCAGTTTCCATTTTTGACCAGGCTTTGAATTTGATAAAAATCCAGTTCATAGACAATGATGTTTCTAAACTTAAATGTGCTAGATATTGGAATAGTTCCCTCAATAATTCAAGATTTTTTCAGTTGTATTTTAATGAAAGTTGTACTAGTTCTAGTTTCCATTTCGGACCAGCCTGTGGATTTGATGGAAATGCAGTTCATAGTTGGAATATAAAATTACAATTTAAGATCAAAGTACACGATTACAGTGTTAAACTTGTGGTAATACAATAATTAGAATAACCAATAGAGCATTTCAACAAATATACCAAATAACATGAAGAAACTTATCACTGTTTGTAATAATTTTTTAACTAATGTAAAAAATCTGGTTGTTTTAAACAACTCACCAAAAAAAAATTCATTCCATTCTTAGGATATTAGTAGTATTTTATAAAGGTTGCAGATTTTTTACTTTTAACTATAGTCATACAATCAAGCAAACACACAAGTCAATGACCTAACAACCTAATGATATCTACAAAGAGTCTCAGTTGATAAGAGGTTTATATTTCAAGCCTTCAAAACAAACGAACATATATGAATCCCATTCTTCTTAAATTTCTACACAAGTTAAAGACAACTAGAAGTAACATTATATTCTTAGACCTGTAAGTTCGCGTTCGGCTCGAACATAAAGATTCAAAGGTTCGGTTCGGCTCGAAATTCGAACGAATTGGAAAAATCAAGGTTCCATTCGGTTCGAAAAACTTGAAAGTTCAAAGTTCGATTCGAACGGTTCGAGGTTCGACCAAAACATTTGAATTTTAATGATAAAATATCAAAAATTTAAAAAAAAATTATAAATTTATGAAGGCTCGAGCTCGTCTCGAACTATCTCGAATCAAGTTTTTCGAGTCGAGTTGACGTTTCATTTCTTTTTAACCTTACCATTACATCTTAGGAAAAGAAATATAGGTATAAAGTAGAGTTATCGCCTCGTTCACTTCAGATGCCTTAAAAACATTTGGAACACTTTTCTGGGTATTTCCCAATTGGAGAATCTAGAAAGCATAACTTTTTTGCTTCATTGAAGTGAGGGTATGGGCACAAGTCTACAAATTAAATAATGGAGGAATATTAATATACTTCAGTCTTCAACTCTCAATTACAGAGACTTGAGAATCAAATTTATGCTAGTGTGGAATAATGTGGACTGGATGGTAAAAAGGACTCTCAAAGGATAGCTGCAAAATTAAGCTGCAATTTTCCTACTTTGATCATAATTTCCAACCAAGGGAATCAAAACTGGCATATAGTTCATGCAATTGTTTTGTTTATTTCTTGTTTTTCTGAGTAGACAAATAATAAATTATTTGTAGCAACACTTCATTCAAAAAGGAAATTTTATCTCAAAAGTTGGACTCAATTGTGTTGCCCAATAATCTAAATTTATCGTTTTGATTAATTTCTGGATTATGTGCACCTTTTCAACAAGATTGGAGACTGTATCGCAACTTAATTGTAACGACAACTTGATCACACATATTTGAATCGAATTTGCAATCGGTTTCGATTCCATATTAGTAGAAATGATTGAAGGGCTACTAAAATCACTTTTATGGAACAATAGTGGTGCACTAGTGCTTATTTTCTGGTAAATGTCAAGGCTTTTCCGACACCACGAGAGTGGCATAACATGTGCATCTTTTCCAGCAAACAAAAGGTTCTATCAATATTTTTAGCATTATTTGCAACATAAACTACAAACCTTTTAATTATCTTCCTTTATACTCCGTAAAATAGGTTCTGCCTAGCTTTTATGCATTTCCACTTTACTGTCTTTATTATTTTATGCATTTGCACTTTAAATTTAGCAGTTTAATTTCCTTTTCTTTAAAGTTAAAAGACTAGTTAAACTTTTGACCATCCCAGGAACTTGACCAGAAAATTGATGGCATTGTCGATACTTTGTGACAGTACTGTTGAGTGTTGATACAAAATCCAGACCATTTTAGAGTCCCCCATCCCACCCCACCAAAGCGAGTTCAAGAGTATAAGGTTAAACATTAAATATATTTAAATAAATGTTTTTTATTATTGAGGGAATTAATTGTTATATTTTATGTAAAATACTTTATAATTATATGATAAACATAAAAGATGTAAAATTGAGGGTAAGCTCCGCCATGGTTACAAGTATCATTTTTAAAGACATTTTATTCGGCAAAACTTTGCACAAATTATATTACTACATTAAATTCATTTTGATTAATGTTTCTGAATTCTGAGATGAATCTTTTAGCATGAATTTCTTTTTAATCATAAAAATATTTTGAAAATGAATTTATCCTTAGTATCATTATGAATTAAGAAAAAAATTATGATAAAAAGATTTGATAAAAAATTGAAACGGTAAAAAAATGAATTGAATTAGACAACATATAAACTAGTACATGTATGTAGTCGAGACTAATTTAGGTGCTTACACAAAATTAGTAAGCAAAATGCTTACACAAGGGTAAATGTGTAAAATCACACAAATCTGGAAACAACCCACTCTCTTCTATCCACTCCTAACTCTCACGCCCCACTTCCCCATTTTATTTTCAGAGAAACCACCATTTAATTACATTAATTGAAACAACCAACAAAAAATAAAAATTGAAATTAATTCCCTTTTCCAAAATTTAATTACTACTTTGTGTTAAAGTTCTAATCTTTTTTCACTATAAAGTTGTATTCTTTACGCACGCCTGCTGATCATAAGCATATTTTTGTACTAAGTAGTTACTTTTAAGTAAGAATTTCAAATTAAAAAAAAAAAAAACTGAAAAAAATGAAGAAGAGATCGCCATACGTAATCGAATCATGATTTCTTTTAAATAAATGTGAATATACTATAATACCCCTACTTACTGACAATGAGGCACTGCTTTTATTAACCTGGGATTTGACGATTCGGCCAGATCTGATGATGCATAATGCTGGGTATAAATTGCTTACTAATATCTTGTAAGCGCATAAGATACTACTCTATGTAGTCCTAGAGCTAAGAATTAATATACTCCATATTAATAACAATGCGGTTTATAGACGTGGCACTAACCTGCCTACCGGAATTTCTAAGCCGTCTCGTTGTCCGTCCAAAGTCCGTGATAGTTCATGAATTGCTCCCCTATCGCTATTTGGTCGATGGATTGGGCCCCGTGCCTGAGCCACCAGCCCACCGTATTCGGTGGGCCTTCGCCCTGCAAACGGGATTGCACGCTACGTAAACGTGGTACCGCTAAAGTTAGCAATCGAGCATAAATCTGGGAATTAACATGGCACTGCTAGATATAAAGCCATACTAATGCTTAATGAGCAAAATGACAATGGAATCATACTTGTTTTAAAAGTACATAACATAAAACAAAATACATCACCATGTGAAAGCGACATCGCCAACGGCGATAGAGGCGGCGGCGGGTCGTGAATCATCCTCTCGTGATCATCAACTCCTCGTTATCCTCCATCTCGCATCGCCGTTTAATCATCCTGCAATACCCCGGCCTATTGACTGCCTCATACTCCTCAATTCAAGCAAACACTTTTACCATGCCTAAGGCTTAGCGACTCAAACAAAAGCCGATCAGATGATCCATATGGTGACCCCGTCAGCGGCAGATTTTGGGATAGACAGATGTTGGCTCCCAAAGCATCGGGCGCCAAGCATCCTATTGGCGGCATCGGGGGCACATTGCCGAACAACCACACATCATCCCTCACGAACTCAAATTTAAAACTTCCTTAATTCTAGAAAGCAACCGATCCTCCCACATACATACAATCCCCTCGGGTAAGCCAACGATTGCTTTTCCCATCATAGTGTCCTTTCTAAATTCTTCCAGCTTGAAGATATTCTAAAATGGGAACATTTTAAAATTATCCAACATATGAGAGATGATCATGCCATATTGATTGCAGCTTATTCTTTGGTAACTCATATGTTCTAGCATCATATGCGGCAAATTAACCCGAAGCTCCACTAACTAGAGCCCATGTACCAAACATGTATAAAAGTAAGTTCTGACGCTTGACCATTAGTGGGAAAAAAGACCTCTTGAAAGTCCTTATAAACCATCCTTTGAAGGTCGTGCTCAAATTGTACTTATACGCTAAGCATGCTTCTAGCCCTACGAATCGTTGCAGCAGAATCGCCGCACAATCCTCTACCACCGGATACTATCGCGACCACCTCAAGCTTCTCGATAATCATGGGTGTCCCCTCCTTACTCATATCAAGGCATTAGCTAAATCGCTCTCGCATCCTACCACGACACCATTAACACATAATGCATCAACACCCTCAACCATATTAGTAACCCTAAGTGAATTATGAAATCGGACGACTATGTTTGGTACCACTACTAAACAAAAGTTGTAATTAAACTGCTTGGCCTTTTGATAATAAGTCAAACAAAATATTACTCCACTGCATTCTTTCGGCTTGATCGAGGCGTAATCCCCGCCTACATTTTTGGATTCACAACACCAAGTTCCTCATCTCGCCTCATTGCTCGCCTCGACTCCTGACTCTTGTCGTGGCGGTGGGGGCTGGCGCGGAGAGTTGCTGGGCTCTCATTCTTTACGTCCCCTCGAAGTCGCAACCTCTTCGCCTTGAACAATTTGTTTTGTTTTCGAACTTCCTCTTGGTGCCATTTTTCAAATTGAAGTTTAATTGGCAATCAATTGGAGGAATCGAGTAATTGAATTTGTTAACAGAATATTTGGAGGAGATTGAGGATTTGGACTGGCAGATTTTGCTTCGAAGCAAGAATATGAAATTGTGTTGTAAAGTCACCATTTTAACCCTAATACTTGATTTTTCTCCCCCTCCGTTTTATGGGTAACATTTCTCAAAGCAGGCTGCATCTTTAGGCAAAAAAAATTTCGTAATGCAACTAATTTTTGTGGTTCGTAACGTTACCGCTAACGGCCAATGCTTACCAATACAATAAGAAATTTCGTTTTTTGTGAGTTAAACGTGTCAACGTTACCAGTTAACGTGCCCACGTTTATCACACAATCGAATCAAGTTTTTGTTAAACGCTAACGTTATATTAAGCGTGTACACTTTGGTTTACATAATAAGAAATTTGGACAACTTTAACTTGATAAAATAAATGATCCTTTTATTATTATTAAGCCGTTCACAATTTATACTCATAATGGGCCAGGAAATAAATGTTTACATAAATCGGGGTAAATTGCCATCAAAATCTAATTCATCACCGAAGACACATCTTCATTAGCTTTGCCAAAGATCCGTTAACGTTTCTTCTGCTTCTCGAGATCTTTTTCAACATCACTAAGAAGGACGAATATGTCTTTTTGATTTGCCTCATTGTGTGGATCAATGTCTTGCATCCGTTGCTCGGCCGTCCAATCCGTGATCGGCAACACAAACTTCAATTGTCGAAGCTTGTTGCCTAATGTCTTTGAGTATATCAGTTTCGCCATGCTAAACGTTCTATCTACCAGCTATCAGAGACATAGGCAATACGTAACTGAACGAAGTACGTTTGA